>OX387236.1:1200000-1800000 GCA_947561695.1 Tyria jacobaeae | reverse complement strand
GGCGGGCAGTGCACTTGCGACTCTTCAGTTACAGGTGTCCATGGACGGCGGTTGTCACTTACCATCAGGTGACCCGTCTGTTCGTCTGTCCCCCTATAGTATAAAAAAATAGATATAACTTACACTGATAGATTTGGTTTTAGCTCTAGGAAGTCAGGGTCGCGTATCTATCAGGGCACCAGCCAGTTCCTTATGAACTGGGTGGTGCCGGGAAGACTGAGACCTCGTTACTAAATAATATCTTCTAAATGTATATTTCGTTCAAGTGAAGAATTTAATTATGAGACTATTTGAATTTTATGTATTCTTTACAATTGTTACAAAATGACATTAAAGATACGTACTCGATAATTTTTTTGGTTTTAAATGAAAGTTTTTAATATCGATATAAATATTCCCACCCCTAAGATACTTGAGCATCGTTGAGCAGTAGCAAGATTTTTCTGCTAACGTCGCTTAAAAAAAGGAAAAGGTCACGGGGTCGGCCTTGTTTCGTTAACCGCCCTTTAGGGGGTGGGAATTTATAATTTTTACTTGAACCCCTTTCGGTTTGTATTTGAGTATCGAATTTGGTCTGCGGTCTGTTTGTGTAAATAATCGGACTTTAAAAAATTAGACAACCAACTTCAATGCGTCTATTATAAAATTTAAGACTCATGGTTTTCTCATGGATGCCATTGTCAGAACTGGACCAAATTGAAATGGGACCACACAGGAAGCACCAGCTTTCAAATAAAAATCGGCTTAACCAGTCGAAAGTTCTGAGGCAACAAACATAAAAAAAGTCAAATTGAGAACCTCCTCCTTTTTGAAGTCGGTTGATTATTCACATAACGATGTTCTTGCGCCGATATCGTCAGTTGAAGTAGCTGTAAACAATAACAGAAAATTCATATTATGATTGAAAGAAAATAAAACTTTCTATACTGCAACCGAAAATTAACATTTTGCACTCTTTTTATTTATATTATACGTGTGAGAACCGCGCTGATACGTGGACGGCCAGATGTTTTGCTGCCATAACCTCAGGAGGTTTCATTGCCCGGTACACGAACATTCAACTAATACAAAGTGGATCGAGAGTTTAAAGAAATGAATTTGGCTCCAGACCTACTTTCTGTAATTCAGTATCATTTAATATCACAAAAATATTTAACACCGATTGGAGCAAAACTGAAAAAAACACAATGAATATACATAGTAATTTAAAAAAATGAATAAAAACATTAAAAAAAAACATAATATTACATTTGAATTTCGAACCTGTCAGATTCCAAATTCAAATGTAATATTATGTTTTTTTTTTGTTTTAATCGAGACTTTAAAGAAATGAATTTGGCTCCAGACCTACTTTCTGTAATGCTATCAAATCAATTCAATAATCTTTATCACCAGCCTCCATTTAATATCACAAAAATATTTAACACCGATTGGCGCAAAACTGAGAAAACACAATGAATATACACAGTAATTTAAAAATAATGAATAGAAAACTTTAAAAAGAAACATAATATTACATTTGAATTTCGAACCTGTCAGATTCCTAATTTAAATGTAATATTATGTTTTTTTTTTGTTTTAATCATAACAGTATTTCTTACCACACCAAGAATATACATATGTATATACATACATACGTACGTGAGAAAAACCAAAATTGCGTTAACCCTTTTGGTTGTCAAAACGCAAACAGGATTTCAAATCTTGGAGACAAATAAAAAAAAGTAAATGTTCTATTTGCGTCACCATCAGCAGCTGTGCCGTGCCAGTGTAACTTGCGACCTTTCAACACTTTTTTGTGACGAAGTGTCAAAACATTGGGCTTGAAAACTTTTGAAATGACGGCAATTTTTTCTTACCGTAATCTGTTCGTAAAACATTTGAACCAATGTTGGTGTGAGGGTTACAATTTTATTACTCGACACTAAATAAACCGTACTGAGAACCTGTTCATTTTTTAAATTAAAACGTTTTTATTTTACGTTTTTAGTACATATTTTGTGATTCGTATACATCACTGGAAAGTCATAGGATAGCAAAAAACGCAATATCGTTTATTTGGATGTTTGAACTGAATCTAAAACTTTTGAATTGATTACTCAAACATGTTACGTACTTGCGAAGTACTTGCGAAGCAACGTTATCTATCGAATTCAAATTAACTATGCTTTATTTCAATTAGACCTGTATGTTTTTTAATTGTCATGACATGTCATGTACGATTAACTCAGCCCAGGTTCCAATACGTAAACCGTTTGATGAAGAAAAGACAAAAAATATTTAAATAAAAGCATCAGATGACCAGCTCTGACCAAATAGCATTCGGTCACGTTTCGAGGTGGGGCGGGGCGGGGGGGGAGGGTAAACCTGATAACTGATATACTAGGCCATGACTCTGACAGCTGATGCTCATATCCATTGCCAGCTATCTATATACTATCTACTACACATACATTTATTTCTGATCAGCTTGGCGTTTTGAAGAAACTTTTTGCCTCACACAACCACCCTGTGGAATAAATTGTCGCCTGCCGTATTTCCTTACCGATACAACCTTCAAACCTTCAAGAAAAAAGCGTACTCCTACCTGAAAGGCCGGCAACGCACTTACCATCAGGTGAACCGTCTGCTCGTTTGCCCCCTATCCCAAAATGTTGCGGTCAGAAAACACAGCCCGAAATCATTCTTAAAAATATGATCCTAAATAAAACGCTTTTGTAAGTGTTTTATTCATCAATGTACCCTTACATATTATATAACAATAATATAACGAATTGAGGTCATCAATCAATCAAACAAATTAAAAAAATACATTGATGTCAATTGCATCATTGTCGATACAGCCGAGGGTCTTGATTGGACTACAATCAAATGATTCTGATGTTATTACACGTGACCGTTCTTATCTATGTCGCTGAGTTAGTAAACAAGCATACATAGCAATTGTATTATGTTATTAATTGCTGTGACGATGTAAGCCATTTTGTTATAGTATAAAATAACAAGCTTTAGGTTATACAGTCAGGAGAAGATGTCCGATGTTTATATTTTCTTTCTAAAAATACAACTATACTTAGAATTTATTCCTGCGTCCCGGGGACTTGATAAACATACAAACAAAGGACACAAACAACAACCAGACTATTTGTTGATCATTCAAATTTCCCCATGTCGAAGTATAACCCACGATATGTTTTAAATGCGAATGAACCGATTTTGATTAAATTAAGAGACGTACGTTAGTTTTTATCCATATACTGCGCGGGCTGGAGCTAGTATCATTATAGAATGAAATACAAATAAATTTTAGTGTACACTTGTCAAAAGTGGCGTTTGTGACGCCTGTGCTTTACCTTGCCAAGAAATACGTGTGAGTGTCTGTATTATAAGTAAAATGATCATGCTCAAACATTCTCTTAATGGTAAGCGAGTTATTCCAGATAGACAAGTTGCTAACTAGTCGGAATATGTACTATGTTTTTAGTTAGAAAACTCATTAGTAAACATATAATTAATAAATAACAGTGGTAAAGCCATGCTTAGGCACGAATGAGCCGGCTCGACTGGTGCGCGGCTCGGCGTCACAGAAAACCGGTTGTGAAGTAATGCTTGCGTTGCATGCCCGGAAATTTGTGACGTTTTTCGGAAGCCAAACTCCTCCTATCCTCTTTCCCAGCGGGTAGTGCACTTACGAATCTTGAGTTGCAGGTGTCTATAGACCGCGGTTGTCACTTACTCCCAAGTGACCCATCTGTTTCTCTATCCCTCTATGTTAAAAAAAAAATAATAATATTAATTATAATTAGTAGTAGTAATTAGTAATAACAAGCTAGGGAATATGGCACAAAATAGGGACAAACCTGTTGCCGTCGTGGTCACGGCATACTTTTAAACCTTCAGGAAGATGAAATAGAGGAATGAACGTTTTAGATCAATGATATTTTTATATGAGACACTGACACTATAACGTCACAAACCCCTATGTAATTAACCTCTTTTATTTATTTCACTTAAAATTGCCAGCAACCAGTAATTGTCAAACTAATAATATAGTGAGTCTAATTCTCACAATCAAACAAGGACTTCCACTTATGATGAAAGGGGCCGCCAACTCAAAAGGGCGGGAAAAAAACAACATGGCGTCGACATTAATCATTTGGCTGACAAACGGCGTCCGCGCAGCTTTCATGCTGTTATGTTTACTGCCAAGTTAAAATTGTCTTATGAAAGGGCTGTATTACATGCGTTGTAATTTTAAAGTTTTTGAATGTCAGAGAAAAAAACTAATATAGCAACATTGTCTGTCTCTGTTGTATTAGGTATGCTAATCGACTGTGAGTTGATTTATATGTATATATTCTTTTAAAGACAACTCCTGCAATAGGGGGGGGGGGCTTTACAAACGTAGCCTTAAACAGGCACAAAGAACACCTAGACTTGAATTAACGTGAACTGTCTAAAAAAATTACCTCACACTCCCACTTTACACAGTGTAGAAAGTTTGAGGCCCTGCCATCCTCCAACTTAGGAGGGTACGGTAGCAGACAGCCCGATCCGCTACCCCCAGGCCTGTGCTCATGGAGTTCGGAGGTCATTCTGCGTCCTCAGGCGCTGAGTGCTAGATCTCTCCCGTTACCGTTCCGCCGCCTCTTTAATTAGCATCACCTCTTCTTTTCTATCTCTCTATCTCAATTTGCTTAAAATATGTTTCTCAGTTTTTCCGTTCCCGTGATCATTTTGAAACGTATATTTTTTTGTAACTATTATTTCTTTTGCAAACTACACATCTCTATCTAAGTTCCATATTCAGCCGTTTTGCCTGATTGTGTTAATAACATCAACCCAAACAATAAGAACATAAAAATACAATAGTAGAAAGATTAGTAGAATTTTGTTCGTACTTAGCCCATGACAGGGAAATCTAAAAGAGAGAGGGGGAGGCCTTTGCCCTGCAGGGGGACAATACAGGATGAAAATAAATCTGAACGTATATTTTCACGATCTCTGGCCTATGGCCGGCGTATATATTCTAAATTTCGAATTCTAAGTGAGCGAATTATCCCAGAAAAATTAAGTAATCGTGATATATATTTTTTTTTTATGCGATAGGGGGCAAACGAGCAGACGGGTCACCTGATGGTAAGTGACTACCGCCGCCCATGGACACCCGCAACTCAAGAGTCACAAGTGCGTTGCCGGCCTTTTAGGTAGAGGTACGCTCTCTTCTTGAAGGTTTGAAGGTCGTATCGGTTCGGAAATACGGCAGGCGACAATTTGTTCCATAAGCTGGTTGTGCGAGGCAAAAAGCTTCTGGAGAAGCGCACAGTGGTGGAGTGCCAATCCTCCAGGTGATGGGGATGGATATTTTGTCGCGTAGGACGATGGCGGAAACCAGCAGCCGGTATAAGTCCGAACAATTCCTCTGAACACTCCCCATGATACAAGCGATAGAGGATGCAGAGTGAAGCTACATCTCTACGCAACGCCAAGGTGTCAAGTCGATCAGAAATATCTTGGCAGTCGATGATGCGAGTCGCTCTCCGTTGAATGCGGTCAAGAGGCAGAAGTTGGTACTGGGGTGCACCTGCATAGAGATGAGAACAGTATTCCATGTGCGGCCGAACCTGCGCCTTATAAAGTTGCAGGCGGTGGGCCGGAGTAAAATACTGTCTCGATCTGTTTAGCACACCAAGCTTCTTCGAGGCTAATGTGGCCTTACTCTCTAAGTGACCGCGAAACTGGACTTCGCTTGATATATAGATTCCGATACTGGCTGATGCAGTTAGGGAAGTGCTCTCAAATTGAGGTGATACGACCAATGGCATCTTTTTAGCGGTGAACGCGCAAACCTGTGTCTTCGTGGGGTTAAATTGGACTAGGTTAAGTCGACCCCAATCTGAAACTTTTGATAAAGAAGTTTCGATTTCAGACACAAGTTTGGATCGGCTTTCGATGACGTATACCCGAGAAATGTTAGCGCGGCCGGTGTAAAGGGCATCACTCGTGCTATCGTCTGCATAGCAATGGATGCTGCTAATCTGCAGCATGTCGTTGATATGCAGAAGAAACAGCGTGGGTGATAGCACACAGCCTTGTGGGACACCAGAATTAACAGACTTCGAGTCGGAGCATGCACCGTCAACAACGACCTTGATGCTTCTGTCTGTAAGAAAACTGGTGAGCCAATTGCACAGTTTCTCGGGAAGCCCATAGGAAGGAAGCTTCGCAAGGAGCGCTTTGTGCCAGACCCGATCGAAGGCCTTCGCCACGTCCAAACTAACGGCCAACGCTTCCCCCTTGGTCTCGATCGCCTGTGCCCACCGGTGAGTCAAGTATACGAGAAGATCACCAGCTGAACGACCCTGACGGAAGCCGTATTGTCGATCATTGAGGAGCTGGTGGTCTTCTAAGTACCGGAGGAGCTGGCAGTTAACAATGGATTCCATTATCTTGGAGAACAAGGAGGTGATGGCTATGGGTCTGTAGTTGGATCCGAGTGATCTCCTTTTTTAGGGATTGGGTGCACTAGAGCTGTCTGCCATGAGTTCGGGACTACGCCAAGAGAGTAGGAAAGCCGATAAAGGCGCGTTAAAGCCGGTGCTAACTCTGGAGCACACGTCTTCAGCACGATAGGAGAGATTCTATCGGGACCACTCGACTTATGAACGTCGAGGGAGAGAAGCGCTTTACGCACTGCCCTTTGTGTAAACCGGACTTCCGGCATGCGGGTCTCGCACTGCGGTATGGTCGGCGGTGCGTTTCCCCCGTCGTCCAGGGTCGAGTTGGACGCAAAGAGTTTGCCCAGAAGATCGGCTTTTTCTTTAGCGTCGTGGGCCAACGAATTATCTCCTATGCGCAGAGGTGGAAGGGATGGCTTACCAAAGTTCCCCTGGACAGCTTTTTCAAAAGTGGTAGAGCCATGCTTAGGCACGAATGGGCCGGCTCGACCGGTGCGATACCACGGCCTCACAGAAAACCGGTTGTGAAGTGACGCTTACGTTGCATTTCCCCGAATTGAGTGAGGTTTCCGGAGGCCCAATTCCCCCTCCCCCCTTTTCTCTCCCCTCATTTCCTTTCTCCTTTTTTCCTCTCTTCTTTCCGCTCCCTGCATCCCCCATCCCTCATCACCCTCAAAGGCGGGCAGCGCACTTGCGACTCTTGAGTTGCAAGTGTCCATGGACGGCGGTGTCACTTACCATCAGGTGACCCGTCTGTTCGTCTGTCCCCCTATAGTATAAAAAAAAAAAAAAAAAAAAAAAAAAAAAGAGACCAGAATGCACGAGTTCCGGAAGGGAGACTAACTAGTCTCTCGCCAATTCTGCCGATGTGAGCCGACTTCGCCCCAGCAATTACTCTTTTGAGGGACCTGGAGGCAAAGTTGAATTGCTTCTTTAATGTGCTGGTCTTTACATCCCGTGCTGTCGCTGCATTAGCCCATGCTTGGTAACATTCCTGCTTTCGGCGGGACGCCGCTTTGCGGGTTCGACCAAACCAAGGCTGGGACTTGCCACCTGTGGGAATCAGGGAGAATGGAATGAAAAGTTCCATTGGTAATAAATAATAGTGGCAGAGCCATGCTTAGACACGAATGGGCTGGCTCGACCCGTGCGATACCACGGCCTCACAGAAAACATCTCCTATTCTCCTCCTCTCCTCTTTCCTCCTCTCCTCTTTCCTCTTCCCTCATCATCCCCACTCTCTTCCTCATTCCCGCTTTCCCCTATCCCTTATCACCCTCAAAGCGGGCGGTCTACTTACGACTCTGCTGACTAGTAAAGCCATTATCTGAAATCCACTAATATACTACTTACATTGCATTAAAACCACAAACGCAATCTTTCATATAAGAAGAGTCTGACAAGGATCACGTCCCACATCATTTTCAGAACGTACATGTATCTTTGTTCTAGAACATTAAAGAGACGTCCAAATCCGCCCTCTGGCGATCTGTGGACATGTTTATATCATAATGAACAAGTAAACTAAATATTTACTTTTCTATTTTGTACAAAGTCTTACTACCCTTGAGCCATATACATTTATACATGGTCCTTCGAGCCACCGTTAGTTACAAATATTGTAGCTTTTTGTTTTCGTTATATTCTTGTTAGATTGACGGATTAAATTCACTACTTTCTTGACTGCACGGATGACGTAGTGGTGGCCCTTAAGTGGTCACCTCGCCACTAGCCGTGTTGTGGGTTCGATCCCCGCGCGGGACAACACTTTGTGTAATCCTCAAATTGTTGTTCTTTGTTCGGGTTTTTTTGTAACGGACGGACTTGCTTGAATGTTTTTAAATTCCATTGTGACAGAGGAATTAATCCTAGTGTTTGAATTGTCTGTTTAAAATGAAAAAATAAATAAATTACATTCTGTAGGGCACATCAGTTATGGGTGTGGTCATCAAGTTTACAAGTATTTTTTTCTTTACCTAAAAATTTTGAGGTTTGACAATATAAGGATGAAATTTCTCACAAAGTTTAAATGATTTAACAAAGAATTTTAGTCATTTTTCAAGCGATATAGTCGATTTAGCTAAGCGGTGAGGTAAATTATTTTATTACTTAAAGTAAATTGCCTTTTAAACGTTCTTTTAATTATTCTCATTCATAAACAGATTTTAACATAACGCAAAATAAAAAATAATTTTCATAACAACAATTAACAAGAAAATTAAATAGCCTGAGGATGACCTTTAATAGGAAAATAAAAAAGAATCTGAGCAATAACAGTGGGTTCCGTCGTAACAAAATCAAAGCATGTATAACAACGTTAAATCTACTATTATACGAGATAAACAAAGCTGAACAGATCTTCATAAAATATAACACAGATATAGACTACGGCCAGGAAAAGCACAGAAAAAAGGCACGTTAAAAATTTCTCGAAAAGCAACATAAACCAGTGTATAATAAACTTGGAGAGTTTGTATCGAAAACTTCTGCAAATCGATAACATTCGACATGACTTAAACTTTACAAATATATTCGTAATTCAAATGATAAAAAAAAATATAACTCTATAGCCATCGATAAAACAAGCTAATATTATCATTTGCAGATACAATTACAAGAGTAATTTAAATCTGATCGATAGTTCTAGAGACTATCATTGTCGGTTTAAAAATTCATTCAGCCTATTGCAGTCCCCTGCATGACATTGGCCTTTCCCAACCAGTACCATAGCACCCTATTTTCAAATCCAGTCTATTCCAGCTACAGAGGCTTATTAAACACCACATTTAACTAACCGTATTTAAGACAATGAAGGCACAGACTGTATATATACTGTCTGATACATAACAGTCTAATCCCTTACTCGGTGGCCCTGTTCTACTTTACCTAAAACCATAGTGTGGTTATGATTTTTTTCTAGTAGAGATAATTTTCATATTTAACTGCGGTACCCTAAAAATAGATAATTAAAGCAAGTTCACAAAAGTCGAACTAACTTTATTAACATCTGGTTGGATTGTACTTGAATCAACGGCCTGTGATCATTCGCCCGTTTTCGATATAAAAAATAAAGAAATTACTTTTTACAAGACGAAAAAAATTAAGTCGTAGGCTTAGTAAGAGCGGAGCGATAAGCGATTTCTTATTTATCATGTCATGTCAGGTACGTTGCATTCGTTCAGCAGTGGACAGTTTTTTTTTTTATTTTTTACTCCCTAGTAAACGAGCAGACGGGTCACCTGCCGCCCATGGACACCATCTCAAGAGTTGAAAGTGCGTTGCCGGCCTTTTAGGTAGGAGTACGCTCTGTTAGTCGTTTTTAGGCATCGGCTAATGATGATTTTATTTATATTCGGGGACATAAAAACAGACGGGTGACCCAATAGTATGTGACAACCGTCGCCCATGGATACCTGCAACTCAAGAGTCGTAAGTTCCCACGTTTTTCCAGAATATAATAAAAAAATATCGTGCCCGAAATGATGAAGGAAAAGTATATAAAGCTCTCTGCTATGACATTCATATAATGGGTTATCGCATTAATATCTTACGAAATTATCAATTAATTACACCTTATTACTGTTTTCTTTGTTCATTCAAAGGTTGCCTGTCAGAAATGGCTTTCAGCGATAAGGCCGATTTGTATATATATGTTTATCTGTTTTATCTTGATTCCATTGACAGCAATAGGTACGTTATTATTCGGATTAGACTGTTACCTAACAGACAGTATGTATACAGTCACACAGTGCCCGGTTGAGGCAACATGCTTGCCCTCTGTTACGTTAGCGGAACCATTTTCTAACAAGCAAAAGGTAGGTGATTAATACAAGTCTCCCTACCTCTTAGGGGATACAGGAGTGAGCCCTTGTATGTATGTATTTATTGACTAATAATATATGCTATTATTCTAAAACTATTCTAAAATGTCCCCCTGAGACTCTTAAACCATAAATTAAGGTGAAAGTCACTAGTCGCTATATAATCCGCCTCTCTGAGTTCGCTCCCTGAAGACCCTTGGTGAGAATAAGTTCATAATATATAATCAAAGTTGGGGTTTAACCCATAAGTTGAGTTCTAAAGTTGGTTTCTTTCATCTTTACAAGTTTGTGTTTTATATAATTATTAATTAAACTAGCTCATGCAAAAGATTTCGTAACTTAAGAAGTTGAGTGCCCCTGTAATTAGCCCTGTAATAGGTAGAGAATGGAGTGAACCTATCTCTTCCCTTGGCTGTTGTAAAAGGCGATTGAGGTATGGGACCGTTATCCTGTTAGTCCTTTTCACAGTATACAGTAATCCCCCCTATAACGCGTTTTCATATAACGCGATTTCAATCAACCGTATAAAACGGGTATTCCCCCATATAACGCGGGGATTTCTCACATATACATATATTTCTGTACTGTGAAATTTATTATGATTTGTACAGATCATAATTAGCTTCGCGTACCCATGCACGTGTGTCAATTGTGTTATTGCAATTATTTTTTAAAATTTTCTTGACATGGTTTTTCTTAATATTCGATTTAGCCCCCTGCAGCGAGAAAGTTAAATGTGATGAATCATTTATACGTAACGCGTTATACGAGGTCGTAAAAACACGCTATACGGGGATACCCCTATAACGCGTTTTCCTGTAACGCGGAACCAATACTACCGCGTTATATTACTATATAACTAATATAACTAATATATAAATATAACAGTGTCCGGATAAAATAGGCTTGCCCCCAATTACGTAACTGGGATTAAATTATGGTTGGTATAAAATGGGCGTTTGAGACGCGTCTGCCTGCCCCTTCTTGTATATAGCCGCTAGTGGATGTATGTATGGTATGAAGAATTTGTCAGAGATAGAAAAGGCTTTTGATATTTTGATATTTTTTTTTATAATATGAAGGGACAGACAAACAAATGGGTCACCTGAAGGTAAGTGACAACCGCCGTCCATAGACACATGCAACTCCAGAGTCTTAAGTGCACCGCCGGCTTTGGAGGTGATAGGGTTAGGGGGATGCGGGAGGGGAGAGAAGAGGGGGGATGAAGGGAGGGGAAAGAAGGGAAGGGAGTTGTACCTCCGGAAACCTCACTCATTTCGGGGAAATGCAAGAGTTACTTCACAAACGGTTTTTTGTGAGGACTTCGTATCGCACCGGTCGAGCCGGCCCATTCGTGCCTAAGCGTGGCTGTACCACTGTTAATATTGAACCACAGTTATACAGTCATACAGTCATACAGTGCCCGGTTGACGGCAATAAGCTTGGTCCCACTGACGTAACAGGGGATGTTACGTAAGTGGGACCAAATTGTAATTGTGTGTGGTTGAATTCACCTCTGCCTACTACCCCTTAGAGGTGAACGTATGTATGTATTAACATTTCTTAAATGATGTAGGAGTATGTTCTTAGTTTGATACGCTTCTAACCTACCCCTTAGGGGACGTAGAGGTAAGCGTATGTTGTAGCTAACTTGAATATCCTTGTTATTACAATACATATATACAAAAAATAAAAATCCGTTAATACTTCATTAGATATAGCACTATTTTTACATACAAATACAAACTGCACGAATGGCGTAGCGGTTTAAGTGGTCACCTCGCCATTACGCTGCCGCGCCGATTGTTGTGGGTTCGATCCCCGTACGGAGATAACACTTTGTTTAATCCATAAATTGTTGTTCTGAGTCTGGGTGTTCTTTGTGTCCGTTGTTTGAATGTTTGTAAAGTCCCCGCGACACAGGAATTAAGCCTAGTGCGGGAGTTCTTTTTAAAAAAAATAATGATAATATTATATCCTTAAATATTGAAACAATTCTCTGCAGTGAATGTTTTATATGTTGTTTGGTATTGCTAGCGTCTGCTGAGCTGTCTGTAGCTAATGTTTGGTAATAGTGGTATTGTATAATGTACTATAATTGCGCGCCACAAGTGGCAAAACATGTTGTGCCAGCCTATTTATAAAAACATATAGTTGTACAATGTATTTTAGTCATGTCTTGGAAAAAAAGCTAAATATATATATATAATTAAGTAATCTATGTAAATGTTTAAGTATGTATGTATATCTTGTTTTTAAATATACAAACATATTAATATTTATGCAATCCATTCGCAGATTGCACAAAAGCTAAAGTGAAGCTCCACTTTGTATTGTAACACCAAGACCCACGTATATCATCACGCTCTGTCCATCCTAAGATTGCCTGGAAGATATTGCTTCTTAACGATAAGGCCGCCCATTGTGCATTTCGTTTTCTGTTATTATATCTATTTCTGTGTATTTGCTTGGTGCACAATAAAGAATATATTATTATTATTATTAAAGATTATTACCATTACTACTATTATTTTGTCTCGTGTTAATAAACGTTCCATTTCGTAATTAAAGATTTTTTTTTTCGTGTGGAAACGCCCACGGGTCATCACCTCACCGGAGCTAACGGAGAGGTGGTATGTCGGACTCGAACCGACTAAAACCACACGGTGTTCCGTCACAAAAGGTCTATTGCAAGGGACCCCGGAAAACCCTAACAAGGAATCCTCCGGGAACCCCTGCAGTCGTAATGAAAGAATAACTCGTAAAGGTATAACGTAATATCTAGACTACAACCAGAAATATATTGAAATACGAATGTATTTTCTACTTCATATTAAATTTTTTAATAGTTCCGTCTGGTTAATGAAAGAAAAATATTATATAATACCTACCCCCATTGCAGAGATTTCTAAGGGCGTAGAGATTTTTTTTTATGTGGCAGGTATTTAATTCCTCATTACTGTACGACGGGGGCAGTTTCTTTTTAACATGCTTTTTTAGCTTCATACATTTGTATGTATGTATGTTAATATGTAACGGAAACTTTTAACATGATTTTGACCTGCAAAACGTTGGATTAACTCCAAATTTGGCATACTTATCAAGGACCGATGACAATTCAATATTTTCAACAGTTAGACCCGTTATCCTTACCAGGATAAGCAGGATTAGTGATTTTCTGTTTTCTTTAAACTCTTATTCCTTAAAACAAAGAATAACAATTTACAAAAAACTAAATAACACGCTAACTAAAATAAAATAGAGAATCCAAATAAAAATAGAAAATATATTTAAATAAATTTGAAATAATAATAGTGTATGACAGGGAAGCTGATGGTAAGTGACAACCGCGGTCCATAGACACTTGCAACTCAAGAGTCGAAAGGGGGGACAGGGTAGAGGGAATTGCCAAATTAGATAAGATCAGTTGTCGAATTTAAATTCATGGATTGTATATACACGATTCCGTTTAGAAAGAACTCTGATGAAGTTATCCTCTTGACTTGTAGTGGATTTGGGCCTACCAGACCTTTTTCTATCTTCATTTTTGCCAGTTTCTTTTTTTCTAGCGAGGGTGTAGTGGACACCTTTACAAGAAATTCCGAGTTTTTTTGCGATTTGGCGTTCACTGTAGCCTTCCTCACGCAGAGTACAAATAGCGCTTCGCTGTTCAAGTGTGATTTGCTTGCGTTTTGCCATTTTCAATAAAAAAAGACGGTCAAGGAAGTAGTCGAAATCTTTTGAATACAGACGATGTTAATATAACAACCTTCGCGTTCTAATGCTCAAGTGTGACTAAATAAGGTCCAAAAAAGATAAAACTACAAAATATTTTCAATAAAACCGCATCAATGCATGAAAGAAAGTCCCCGGCGGATGAAGTAATAAAACACGTGTTTCGTCAAAATCCAGGAATTTGTTAAAACTCAAGGAATATGCACTAGTAATCCTTTTGTTTTGTGTTAAAAAATCACAAAAGGTCATAAAACTTTATTTTATTGCTATTATTTACCGCAGGGAGTCGGCAATCTTTTGTTTTGTTTGAAATCAGGTGTGCTTCCAAACTTTTGGACGGTAGTGTATATATAACGGGCCGTTGCTCAAGTGGTTAGTGACCCTGACTGCTGAACCGGAGGTTGTGGGTTCGATTCCCACACGAGACAAAAATTTGTGTGAGTCTGGGTGTTCTTTGTATCCGTTGATTTAATGTTTGTGAAAGATTAGTGACGCAGGAAACTACTCCTAATGCAGGTCTTGTGTTATTGAAAAAAAAAATGAGAATTGAGAATCAATTCATTTAATTCAATTGAAAGCGTGATACGATACTGTGTGAACGTCTGTACGAACAGCCATTTAATAGAATAAATCATCAAAAATAGAATTCGAAAAAAACAGAATTAAAAAGCACTAAGTACTTCATAACAAACAAAATAAATGGATGTTGGATTATGATGTTTTTGCCCATCTCCGGCTGCGATGGAACAAAAATATAACAAAACCCAGTGCAGTAATTACTGCATTAGCCGACCCTTAGGGCATAGGCGAGGAGACGATGGCGCGAATCTGCCGCACTGAATAGAATTTCATAGAATGTTTCCAATAAGAAAAACAATATATATATAAATTAATAGAAAGTAATGGTTTATTTCATTGTTTAAAAAAGACAACTCCCGCACTAGGATTAATTCCTGGGGAACTTCACAAACATTGAAGCAACGGACACAAAGAACACCCAGACTCCGAACAACAATTTTAGGATTACATAAAATGTTTTCCGTGCGGGGATTAAACCCACAACATTCGCTGCGCAGCATAGTGGCGAGGTGACCACTTAAACCGCTACGCCATCCGTGCAGTCAAAGCGAGTAAAAAAATAAATGAATAAAAGATCTACAGATAGATATACACTCACGTATGTGTACCCAAAAAAGGAAGGCAGAAGCGTAATTAACGCCCACACTTTAGCCCCGCGACACAAACGACTACAATTTAATTCCTTATACATAACAGGAGGCAAGCCTATTGCACCATCCGGGCACTTTGGGAAATTGGATTTGAAAATTTGGGATATATTGACAGGAAAGAGAGGATAGAAAAGGGATTTTGCTTATACTGACGAAATTGGGAGTATAAGCAAACAGCTCAATCAAGTCAGGGTCGCTTACCTGTAACTCGATCTGGCTGGTGACGGGAATTTCAAGCCCTCTGTAATATTATAGAATACATGTTAAAAGAAAGCCTTGTGTTTGAACACAACTCTTACAAGCTGCTTAAACAGTTTGGTAAGTACTGATTTCTGTAAAACTTGAAATCTATGGTTAAACGTATTTATAATATTAAGTATCGTCTATGTAAGATAACTCTCGATTCTTATTAACAATTATGAGATTCAATATTTTGTCTAGTCAGTGCCTTCAAATATCCTGATAACTAGTGCAACTACCGAATTCAGTTAGCCCTGAGAGTTGCTAAGGTCAGATGGTGTGATGATATTCAGGCAATAACTGCTTGGACTAGAAGCCACCTCCAATAGACATGAGAATAATAAGGAAGAAGACGACAGAACAGTAGTGATGTGAGCACTTAAGCCTATATTCGCAAAGAGGCATCCTACTTCGTCTCATCCGCCTACGTTTTACCAACCATAATTTAGTTCCACTTAATAGGGGGCAAGCCTTTTGTCGTCTAAGTAGTATAAGAAATGAAAATTTTAATTATTAGATTGTTTTTCATTCGTTCTTTTCATCTACTACAGACTATACAAGCGAACAGGAATATTTTTTATACGGGAAAAGTATTTTTCCGGAGATGAAATGATTGTCAAAATTTACATTACCGATATTGAATTAGAATGTAAAATCATGTATTTATAAAAGCTTTCAAATAAAATACAATACTAGTTGAAATTATGTACATTAATACAAAATGTTAACACAAAGCCATAACAGAGCAAAACAGCCCTTGTTTTACGCCTCCAGCTCTTTGTCTACATGTCATTAGCACAGTGCCCGGTTCAATGTGTAATCCTACACTGCTTTGCTCCCTAATGCACATCAACATGTTACCAACAAAGGTATTATAATACGTGTTTTACCTGAGGGGGTGGAAGAGACGGTCGGTAGTCTTTATACAAAGACACCCTCTTATTCTTTTGACTGATTTTTTTTAGTTTTGTATAATACTAGTTTACTAATATTGGTGTGTGGTTCTGCGATGAGTGAGGTATCAAAGACTTGTGTATCTGACAGTATGTATACATTCATAAAGTGTCCAATTGACGGCAATAGGCTTGTGACCTTTTACGTTAGTGTGACCGGATTCTTATGGGCAAAATATGTTGTTTAATGCAATTCTGCCTACCTCTTCAGGAACACAGACATTTTGCCGATAGTAATTTAGCCCCATTTACGTAATAGGAACATTGGTAATTAGATAGGAAAATTTTGGGTATATTGAAGGGAGGGAGATGAAAAATTGCTTATAAGCAATAGCTTATCTTATATATTATGCGACCTGACTTGGTTGAGCTATTACTCAAAGAAGTCAGAGTCGCATTACCTATAAATTAAACTTTGTGGTGCCGGGAAGTCCGAGTTCTCTATGATTATATATCAGATACTGTCTATTACTATTATTATATTCAGCTGATTTTTGGCTGACTGTACCTATATACCATTACCCTATAAATATATCCTCCTAAGCAATTTATTTCTTTGTTACAGAAACAAAATCGAGATCCCGCGAATGAATTCAAAACACACGACCAAATTCAATTCACCAAGAACTCGACAAAATATATCATTTATATTAATATCAGTATTATGTGAGAGAAAGTGTACGGTGTAGTGTATAGCTAGTCGCCATCTTGTGTTGTCATGGGCGCCATTTTGAATATGTTCAGATTTAAAATGGGTGTTGTGATTGCGAGGATCTGTTTGCTGCTCATGCTGGCTGTTTATTCTTCTTATGGTAAGTTTTTTGGCTTTAATATATATTTATCTTGTTTTAATAAGGATTCGATGTTTGTTTTTCATTTATAAACTTCTTGCAAATTAAGTACACAAGCGGACTTAATGCCTAAAGCATTCTCTGCCAGTGGACCTATGTATGGGTGATACAGAGAAAAAGAGAAACGAGTCTCATCATCATTCGGCCTATCGCAGTATACTGCGGGTCTATGACCTCTCCCAACCTGCGCTTAACACCCGGTAAACCGCCTTTCGTATTTAGTCTATCCCAGGTACCTTTTCTGTCTTCTTTATATTGATAGATATAAAGAAGACAGAAAATTATATTGATAGATTAAAAGAAGATACATTTGTTCTTTGTCCGTTTTATATTTTATACCAATACTAGCGGACCCAACAGACGTTGTCCTGCATGATATTTCAAGCGATTAGGATCAATATAGATAAATAACCTAGATACCGACTGCAGCGCCATCTGCCGGGCTGATTTGTGAATCTAAACCATTCCCAGATCCCCTTGAACACACAAAAAATTTCATCAAAATCCGTCCAGTCGTTTGAGAGTAGTTCAGTGACATACACACTCACAGAAGAATTATATATATAAAGATAATGCAAAAGTAGCACCCATCCATCTGTGTTAGCTTTTTACGGCTGAACCGATTTGGATTAAATTTGATATTTGGAAATTATGACTATCTATCTATGATTGTTAAAGGCCATTTTATATTTCACTATATAGATAGATAACTTTTTTGTACGAAAAACACAATAACAGTAAGGGGGCATCCATTACCTGAGATATTTTTCAAACGGTTTAGACTCCTCCCCCTATTAAATGAGATTTAGTAAGATTTGCCTGGAGTCCCCTTACGTGAGATTGACGGTAAAATATTTTAAACTAAATTTATATTTATTACTCGGGAAAATAATAAACCTCTCAGGTATACTAAAGTTAATTTAGTAGATACAAATTATTAACTATAATTAGATTTGTAATATTTTTTTAAATTGACGTGATATTTTTGATTGATTTTTAGTAATTGTCACACACTTCTCTTGTTCCCATATGTTCGTATTAACTAGCTTTCTTTCTTTCTTATAGTAACAAGAAAATTGAACACTTCACTTTTATTACATACACAAACTACCGCCTGTGTCCTTGAAGGGACAGGTGTATTAAACACCTATATTGGGCTAATTATAGTTAGGTCCAGGGGCAAGTCTATTGCCGTTAAACTTGGGAGTATATTGAAAGGTCTGAACAAAGAAACGCTATTTAAGGTACATGATGTGGATTGGCGAGTTTAAACAATAGCTGAAGGACGTCGGGCTCGCATATCTGTAACTCGAACTAGCTACAGCCAGAGATCCGAGCACTCAACCCTCTGCTGATATTCTCTTTCAAAATAATGTTAGATATTCATGTAAATACTTTTGTCATTGTTTTATAGGTATGTGCCGCATATCACTAATTTAAAATACAATCGCCGCAAAAAGTCCCTTTTCATAAACCCTACTCAGTTTATTGAAAAACACGTAGGTACCTATATTAAAAAGCAATTTGACCTAACACTCTAAACTCGTCTCATTATAATACATTTACAAAAAATGACCACACAAAAGAACACGTAATAAACATAATTACTGGTTTTACAAACAGCGACGACGACACGACTTTTGGATTATATTTACTGATAGAAACTAAGAGTCTCCGACCGTCGCTTCTCCCTACTTGTATATCGATAGAAAGTAGCCAGTGTCCTTCTATTCCATATCAAATTTCATAGAAAACGGTTCAGTCGTTTGGTCATAAAAAGGTAACAGACAGCGAATTTGACATTCCCATCTATCTATAGAAATATAATTCACTTTAAAAAAGTAGACAACCAACTTCAAGGAGTCTATCATTAAATTTAAGACTTATAGACTTGGTTAATGGACTATGGTTTTCTTATGGATGCCAATGTCAGAACTGGACCAAATTGAAATGGGACCACACGGGAAGCACTAGCTTTCAAAAAAAAAAAACATCAAATCGGTTCACCCAGTGGAAAGTTCCGAGGCAACAAAATAAAAAAAAGGGAATTGAGAACCTCCTCCTTTTTGAAGTCGGCTGAAAAATTAAGCGTTGCAATGTACACATGTACACGCATAAATTATGTTGTGTTCTTATTAACAAAACAAGGTTTCAGATTAGGAATACCGAAAATTTGCCTCATTTTTTCATTCGGTATTTATAATATTAGAATAAATTAAGTTTTGGTTCAGTTTAGGAATCATTTACATTCAAATATAGTATATATTCCAATAGGAACTGAGTTCAAAGTATAGGAATAACTTATGGGTCATCGTTTTCATAGCATAGGGGACAAACGAGCAGACTGGTCACCTGATGGTAAGTTACTTCTGCCGTCCTCGAAAACTTGCAAGTCAAGAGACGAGTGCAGTCCACCTTTTTCGAAAAAAAAAAAACAATTGTTTAACAGCCGGTTTTCCGTGACGCCGTGGTAATACTCCGCTCAAACCGTACCATACGTATCAAAGCATTGTTCTCCCACGGTAAAAAGTTTCTACTTTTTATTTGTATAGAGTATAAATGAACTTGTCAAAGCCATTTAATTAATGAAAAGTGTCAAATAAACCAAGCGGTAAAATAATAAGACAACAAGCTATATTGGAATAGAGCTGAAAGTTGTATCTTATTAAAATTGAATTATTATACGTTTATGTGTAAATTATTATACGTTAATGTGTAAATAATCCACATCATGCCCAGTCAAAGTTGACAAAACCTATATCTATTTTCTTCGTCGTCGTCACTCTTAACTTAATGGTCGTTGCTGTCTCTTTAGAAGTGGTATCAAGCCTGACAATAACAGGTCGGAATGTCGTATCGATATCGTGTCGTCTGTTGTAAAAAACTTATGTAATAAATTCTATCGTCGCTTGTAAACTATTGAGGCCGTAAAATAAATGGAACAAGCCCCATTCAAACCATTTTGGACTATTACATATTATTACATATAATTCGAGTGTTTTTTTTTTTAATTTTTTTAATACTTTAGAGCTTTTGTGGAACTTGGTTTTTGTTTTGTTATAGACTTTATTTTAAATTTTAATACACACATACTTTTCGTTAACAGCCTATATCGTATGTATATCTTTATATATATAATTCTTCTGTGAGTGTGTATGTCACTGAACTATTTTCAAACGACTGGACGGATTTTGATGAAATTTTTTGTGTGTGTTCAAGGGGATCTGGGAATGGTTTAGATTCACAAATCAGCCCGGCAGATGGCGCTGCAGTCGTTATCTAGGTTATTTATCTATATTGATCCTAATCGCTTGAAATATCATGCAGGACAACGTCTGTCGGGTCCGCTAGTATAAAATATATAGTTTAAAAGCCTGGTATTCGAATGAGTAACTTTGAGTAATTTGCACGCAAACGGAATTCTGGAATGAGTTTATAATTATTGATTATAAGAATATTTATTTTTATAAAACTTAAAATAGCAAATAGGAGCGACGTGAATCCTGGCTTTTATACATATTTCTTTTTAAGAAAATAAATTTATTGGGGGTAGGTAGAGGTGTATTAAAAGTCCGGCCAGTGCGAGTCGGACTCGCGCACGAAGGGTTCTGTACCATTATCTATACAAAACGGCAAAAAAAAAAACATGTCTGTTTATATTAATTTAATTATTTCTTTTAAAGTGAATATATGTATAACTTAATATTATGTGAATATTTCAAGCGTCAACCTGTTGCCATTATCAATATCGAGCATAAACGAAAAGATCACGTTTGTTGTATGGGAGCTTCCTTACATTTTTTTTTATTCTGTTTTTTTTTTAGTATTTGTTGTTATAGCGGCAAAACAGAAATACAAACAGATACAGCCTGCTGACAGGCGGACATACAGACGGACAGCGGAGTCTTAAAACCCTAAAAACCTAATTAGTAAATTATGAGATATTAAATATGATATATTAGCCATAAAGGAATATGGACTATACGGATGCATAAAAAAGCGGTTGCAGCTTAATTGCTAATGCGTCGAACTTGAGATTATGAGGTTACGGATTGGAACCCAACCCTTGAACTACCGTCGTGGACTCACTTCTAATACAAACATTTAGCTTAGCTGGAATTGTAAACAAGAATACTGTTAATGTATGACCCACGTTGTTCTCGTGATCAAATCCTCTGGACAAATGGACCACTGAAGGAGTATACTCTTTCGAAAAAAAATGATAATCGGTCGTCAATTGGCGGAGAAATTAAAAAAACACATAAAGTTGAATACGAATCTTTTACCTAATTTTACCTTAAATAGGTATAACGTAAATCTGTCAAGCCGTTTCTGTTATAAAAACAAACATACGTACGTATAATTATCATAACACGCACACAAAGTTTACCTACTTCTAATTAAAGTGGTATTTCATTACATCATCCTTTCTCTTTAAGTTCCCTTAGCTCCAGCTCTTCAGCAACATAACCTTCTGTCTATCACCAAATGAACAGCTCATTCCAAATCTAAGTTAACCATTAAATGCTCTAACAAACATTGAAGTATGTGTAATGAGACCATAACGTCTCTATAATTAGAATTAACACAAGTCTTAACCCTTCACGGGCCACAATTATCTAGATAATTAACCCTGCAAGCGTTCACTCGGCTAAATTCTGAACGTTCGGGGATGTTTAGAGTTCCGTACATATTTATAAGAAACTATATGTTGACAGCGATGTTCAAAGTTTGTGAAGCCCCCAGAGGTCAAGGAAATAATTATAACAAACCGTTTATGTCGCAAGAATTTAGTTATGGTTAACTTTAAGGTCCCTTGAGATGGCCAAGATTTATGTTATTAAATGTAAATTTATTGTACTGTTATTTCAAAAGTATTATTAAGTATATCAATTAAATGATTAAAAAAAGTGCCCGGATGAAGGCAATAGCCTTGCCTCCCATTATGTAACTCTAACTACATTAGAGTTGGCAAAAAGTGGGCGTTTGTGACGCTTCGGACTGCCCCTTTTGAGATATATGATCTACAAAGAGCTTATGATATCCGAACGGCTCAAGAGATTTTAATGCTTGCTTATAAACCAGATGTTAACCAGAACTTTCAATGATTAAGAACAGTAATTGAACACACGAAGGGACATAATAAAAATACATTAAGAGTACGATACTAGTCAGGAAAATAGATCTAGCGGAACGTTATATTTATGTACTTACCTTACAAGTCGGTCCGACTTCGATAGCGGATGATGTGTGACGACACTTGGAATTTCAATTACTGTCATTTAACAATACTAATCAATTATGTGAATAATTAAACAGTAAAGAAGTATGTTAAAAGGTAAGCTTTATTATTCATTCATATATGTATATAGTTCATAACTCTAAATAACAAGATAAATACATAGTTTATAGAATCATAATAGTACCAAGTGCAGTGAACCTAGGCACTCAAAGAACTCAATGCAAATGAATGTATGTAAAGGCATCTTTCAACGTAGTTTTCACAAAGCTTAAGTCCGATTATAATCCATTGCCATTATGCAAAGTGTAATTTTTTCACAGACTAAAAGAAGTTATGTTTTAACGTACCCAATTAAATATACGCATTTGGCAAATATTATTTATTATTAAAACTAATTCTATTTTCTTGGACTTACTATGTACTTGTATACAGTCAATACACAAGAAATCCCCTTGTGTTTTTTACGACATCCGAAAATCAAAAAGAGATAACTGATACTTGCATCAGTTTAGGCTTATTTTATTTGATATCGTAATCCCTTTTAGCCAAAGGTACTCATACCGCATAAAATAAGAATATATCCAATGGGGGCTTAACATGAAACTTTTAGAAACATTTTCGGATTATTCCGGTATGTGGGCATTACCATTAACATGGCCGTGATATGCTATAGCTCTGTAATGAGATTTTAAACACATTCTTTAAATGGTTTAAGAATCCGTGGGAATGGATGGGAGAAAAGTAGAGATCTTGTACCGTTATAGTGGGAATAATGAGGTGCAGAACTTGCAGTCGTTCGGTTGCGGATTCGAATCCCACCTAGTTTGTTTTCTTTTCTAAATCCATCCACAATTTTTACCTCTTCTGGAGTTCGGATTTATTTATGTATTTCTTTTTTTTTTGTCATGGCGATGGACCTAGGCCTAGCCATAGGCCTAGATGCTAGACATAGTACATAAAATTTCTAGATAA
Source organism: Tyria jacobaeae (assembly GCA_947561695.1). Taxonomy (NCBI): domain Eukaryota; kingdom Metazoa; phylum Arthropoda; class Insecta; order Lepidoptera; family Erebidae; genus Tyria; species Tyria jacobaeae. Next base: position 1,776,499 of record OX387236.1, on the reverse strand, counting down.
CGTCAGCAATCTTGACAATGGTTTAAGTGGTCACCTCGCCACCACGCTGCAGCGCCAAGTAGTGTGCCGTTGTGGGTTCGATCTTGTTCTTGGTTGTTCTGAAACAACAATTTGAGGATTACACAAAGAAATTACACAACGTCTGGGTGTTCTTTGTGTCCTTTATTTGAATGTTTGTTAAGTCCCCCGAGATACAGGAATCAATCCTAGTGCGGAAGTTGTCTTTAAAAAAAAAACAAAAATAAATTTATAATACAGGCATTTCATATATATTTTTAATATTCTTTATATCTGTAGTAACATTATTGTTACTCCTTATTGTTAATACATATTATGTTTTGAAATCTATAGAATTGATACATGATGGGTTCTATACAAATATTGTAAAGAGGTAGAGTTTGTTTGTTTGAATGCTCTAGTGTCAGGAACTATAAGTTCTGATTTGAAAAAATATGTTTGCATTATATAGCCCGTTTCTTAAAGGAATCTTTAGAGTACTACTCAAGGGAGCAGAGCAGTAATCATAATATCAACGAACCGGTTAGACTTCCATAGATTAGCATACACGTATAATCATATTTAATTCGACCGATTCCGCGGATACGATATTCTAGCAGTTCCCCGTTTCAATCATAGATCCCCCGGATCAAGTACCGTTTTGACATGTACCATGTCTGTTAGGAGTAAGTTGTGAGGAGATCTATTAAAAGTGTAGCTGTATATTTAAATCTTGCAAGTAACGGTAGTCTATAAATTAAGCTCCCATAACGCTTAGCTTGCGTCTGTCGTATATACTCGTAGGGTGACAACAAAGTGAATGTCTATACAACCAAAATGTTTCCAACATAAAATAAATTGTTGCCATATTTCATGACAGTTTTGGTCGGCCGTGTTTAACTATTTTAGGTCGAAAATTATTGATTTTAGAACTAAGTAGACGGTAATCTATTATAGATAGATTAATGTGTGTTTTAGTTTGATGAAATTTGGTATTTATTGAAATAAAAAAATCGTGTTCAATTTTTATTTAATATTGTTTTTTTTAAGCGCATTATGGCACACCGTGTGGTTTTAGTCGGTTCGATTCCGATATACCGTTCCACCGAAAACCCCGGTGGGATGACGGCTCGAGGGGGTTTCCACACGTAAAAAAAAATTACAAGGGCTTCAGCGTCCTGCTATGACGGTCTTCGACAAGTACTTAAAAAAAAAAATATAAACAGGCTCACTATCAAAATGAATTAATTCGATTATGGGACATTTATTTTATAAAGTATTATGACATTTGTAGCTAAAGTTACTAACTTCTTGAAACCACATTACGGACGTTAAAGATTTTCTTATGTAAGGTGACGAAAAACACTTCAGAAACACACCTGTTTTCAGAAACTCGTCAAAAATCACTACCTATTCCTCTAATAATTGTATGTAGTTACGTTACTTTTACATTTATAATAGTACTGTAATAAAGTAAATATATTTGCGTATAACATTTTGTTCATTTTTATTCAATTGTAGTAATAATGACAATGTTACAATGTTCATCACTACACCGTAAAATCCATCAAAATTGCCTGTAAGAGATTGCAGATTGCGATAAGACCTTCCATCGTAACCGTGCACAATTATATATATTTCTTTGATGTGTCCGATCTTTTGGTGTGCAGTAAAGTGTACTCTATATCTATATATCACCATTTTAGAAATCATAAGCAAATCATAAGCAAATGATGAAAATAAAGAGTATAGTAAACGCTGTTCTACACTATAAATAAAATTCTTAGACACCGTACTCGTACCATGTCAACAATTTATAACTGAAGGAATGACAGACGTCGCTTGTGGAAAATTCAGCTCTCTAAGATTAATTGGAATTAAGATGCAACATTCACCGATCACATACTTTCTGTATCAATTGCATTTTGCACGCGAAGAAAGGTATGTAATATGTTAATTTAGGTTATGAAGTATTCTAGTTAAATTTAAATCAAAATTGTTCAACTGTTTTTGCGTGGAAGAGTAACAAACATCAAATTAGCTTTACTGACTTTCGAGAAGACATTGTGGGACATTTTACATTCTTTTTAGACTTACGAAACTATTTTGTGTGTATTTAGGGGATGCCCGACTAATTTCCGTCTCGACAGGAGGCCGTTTTCAAGGAGCAGGTCGTCCAGCCGCGACGGTACCGGACGATACACTGTATCTGTATTTAAATATACGGATTTACTCAAGTGTGTATTTCGGGGATGCCCGACTAGTTTTATGAGTGACTTAGTCTGACCGACTACCTCTCTTGACAATTCAAAAATACCTATGATTGGTTCAGTGGAAATAAGCGATTTTGATTTTAACTTTTTTGTTTTTACATAGTAGAAAGTAATAAACACATATGAGAACTGAGCTGGCTCTAGCTACACTTTCTTTGATATAGGCTTGAATTTATGTACAGATATATGAATGTGTCCCTGTCGTGATAAATTATAATAAGCTTTTTTTTTCATCTTTTAATTTTTCACGTTGTATAGATGTTATACTATAATTTACTAACTTTAAACGAAACCAACTAAAAAACATTAGTATTAATATATATACACAAAAATAAATCAATCGATTTAGAACCTCCTTCCTTTCTTAACTCTGTTAAAACTACTACTGTACTGTACATGGTGCCGTCTAACAATAGTTTAATGTACAAACAAGGTCCGACCAAACCAATTAAATTGACTACGCGTACTACTATCACTTCACAAATATCGAAACGTATTGATAATTTATTTCGAACAAACCGTCTAAAGTTTTTAAAATTACCTCACCATAAATCTATAACTAGTTTAAAAATAAAAAGCTTTACAGTGAAACCCCATTGCACGATAAAAAAAAAATAAACGTCAAACGTGCGCCATGTTTAAAATGAGCAGTTCGTAATAGTCGGAACGTGCCCGGTGGCTTAATCTCAGATGTTTGGAGGACTATGGCCGCAAATCCATGGTCTTAAGGCGTGTATGCATACTAAGTAAAATATGGACGGGCGGCATGATATCGAAAAGATTTATTTATTTTATTGCTCCGGGCTTTCTAGTATACCAAAGTTTGTGCCATTTATATTGGTACTTTAAATGGTTTTGGTAGGACTGAAACAGACCGAACGATTTTAAATAATGTGTTAAGATTAAGAATTTATTTAACAGGTTCTACGTTTAATTTTTTTAGTTTTTTTTTTAAATTGACTTTGTTATTGCATACACATGCCTATATTGCCGAATGGGTAGGCAAAAATGTATCAAACAGCCTCATTTTCACAGCTATACGATATACGACACCGAACTAAACGGTTCGGCTCTTCCTTCCTGTGCCGTTCGGTTACAGCCTAGAATGCACTTCTAGCGCACGAGTTTCCATCCCACTTTGATCCCGATTTTTAAGCAAGGCGTGAAAAAGCATCTCACTAGGCCGCCATACTGTGGGTCACCATGCTGCATTGACTACACTGGCGATGAGGATGGTGACTACCACTCTTGGACTCAACTTATTTTTTATTTATTTATTTAACTTAATGCACATATTGTACAAGGCGGACTTAATGCCTTAGGCATTCTCTGCCAGTCAACCTTTGGGTGTTGCAGAAATAAAAGTGGAAGGTGCGAAGAATAAGGGAGATAAGAAGGAACTAGTTTAAAAGTTGTATAAATACGAGAAAAAAAATGTTATACACATTATTATATATACATTATTATATACACATTATTATATACACATTATTACTTACGTAAAAAAAAGAGAAGAACGAGAAAAAAAATGATGTGATAATTAAGCCAACTCTACCCTTTGTTGAAAAATAAAGCGGTTTGTGGACATCCTTATCCTGCTTTCCATCAGGCAGAGTGGAGTCATTATCATAGGCTTTTACAAAAAAAAAAGTATGATCTAGTCCCACTCACGTAATAGGGGTCAAGCCTATTGCTGGCAACGGGCACTTTGCCAATTAATATATTGAAAGAGGGAAGAAGGAAACTGAAATTAGCTTTCGGCTTATAGGTTTGGATATAGTAGTGTAAACAATAACTCAAGTACGTTTTTTTAATTAGACGGGTCACCTGATGGTAAGTGATAACCGCCGTCTATCTCAGACACCTGTAACGCTAGAGCCGTAAGTCACAAAAAGGGTCGCATACCATGTAACTTGAAGTGGCTGATGCCGGGAACGTCAAGCCCACTACCTGTTATTAATTACCTACATATGCTGTATAAGCAATCTAATAAATATGATCGCCTTTAAATAAGAATTTAAATTTTAACTGTGACTTTTGAAAGTGAAAATAATGGATATAGTTGAAAAGACTTGACATTCGAATGATTGTAATCTATATAACATACGTGTAGAGATACACCGGAACAATAGCAATTACAATTACAAAATCAACTCATTCCCTTCCTTGTCCAAGGTATGGCATTAATCAATCAAGTGACGTTCTTCATTTTCGAAACGTAAAGTGTAAGTAAAATGTTGATTCTCAAATAGCTTTATCATTAGTTGACTTTTAAAACTAAACATATTTTTAAACAGTCATTACCTTATTTACGTCGCCTCGCGTTACTCACGTCGCTTGCTGTGTACACGCCCTTGTACCGTGCCCAACGCCATCTGTCATCAAGTTTGACAGTTGACAGTTAAACGATTTAAAAATAGAACGCTGAAAGCGAATAGGAGATTTTCTTTATGGTATTGATTCGTTTATTTCTGATGGGAAACGATTCAATTAGCATTGTAAGCTTTTACAAATGACGCAAAGGAAACCATATCTGCGTTTTCATTACATTACTATGGTTTGATAAGATTTAACTTGTCGCTTTTGACCACGATTTCGTATTCGCTCCCAATAATATTTGCCGATTTCTTATTACATATACACACACATACTTATATTCCTAAAAAGGTTGGCAGAAGCGTCATAAATGCGCATTTTAGTCAGTAACTTGATCCCACTTACGTAATGTACTGTACTGTATGACTAAACAGTCACCTTTTTCGCGACATCCCCGGGAAGAGATGGGTTGGACCTGGACCGGACCTATTCTATACTACAGAGAACCACACGGCTACACTTTACAGACTATTAATAAATTGTTGGTGGACATCGATATTTAATGATATATTTACATGCAACGAAAGCACTAAAAATGACCCCGTGTATTTTTAATTGATCATATATGTTTGTCCATGGCGTGAGTAGACATCGTTATATTGTCTATGGTGTGCCCACGGCATCAAATTATGGATAATATAGACTACTAATTGCTACCAATACTGTTTTGTGGTTTTAATATAACATGGACAATTTTATGGGTTCACGTTTTAATATCTATGTGTCTATTCTAACAAATAACATTGAAAAGTACATTTGTAAGGGCATAATGACAGCTTTTTTGTAAACACTGTCTGTTTGTTCCATCTAATCAGCGGAACGGGTGGACCGATTTTCACTGGATTTCCATTCGCAGATAGCTGATGTTATAAAAAGTAACTTACGTTACTGTTCACGACACTGCGCGCGAACTTTGAACTGACGGTCAACTGCTGGTTGAACTATATGTGAACCCCAATCGAATTCTGATCTGACAGTGACAATTTATTAAATTACAGTTAGCCTTTTATAGTACGAGTCGTAAACAAACCATACCGCGACTCAGGCACACGGTCCAACGCCATCTATCTAGCTTCGCGACAATATTTTATATAAGGAGAATTAAATTTAATATTACTTCATACAACCGTTGAACAGTTACTTATATTTTTAAAACAATTTAGAACCCTAAATAGTTTTCAAAAATAAAATAATAAAGCTGCTGAACTGTTCAGCTTCTTTTGTTAAACCCCCCAGCTTAGCTAAATGCTTGTGTTAAGGGTGGGTTTAGACGGTAGTGTACTGGACGGGGTTTGAAGCCGCAACCACTTGATCAAGTCCGTCGTCTCAGCCTACATATACACAACATAACGCTACGCTAAAGTTGAAAGAGTACATGCATAGATAGAGGAAGAGGGGGGGAGGACCTTTGGAACCATAATTCTCGGGAAATACAACGCAACCATTCGCAAGCCGACTCATGCCAAAAAGGCTTTCCCACGCTACAACATACAAACGAATATTAAGCTTGTAAATATACAGGCATCAAATCCTATCGTGCAGGATATATCAAGTTAAAAATTAATCTCACAACTATGTTTTGTTTACGAAATTATATAAAAACCAATTTCCAGCACGACATGCCCCGGGGGACATATCGCGTTATGTTTGAACGTTTCATTCGTCCTAAAGCTTGTCTGAAAAAATCTTTTTAGGGTTCAGTAATAATATATCAACTTACAATTTAACTCTAGATTATTTTATTTAACACTTTATTATGCACATAAAATGTTGAACGGAGGACATACTGTACGCATTCTGTATTAGGGTTGTGTAGTACCATATGAATATGTGAACTAAATAAGATATTTTGAAATAAGTCTATACAAATTTATTTAAATATACGGTTGTACTCACGTGTGTATTTCGGGGATGGCTGACTAGCTTCGGTCTCGACAGGAGACCTTTTTCAAGGAGTAAGTCGTCCAGCCGCGACGTCTAATAAGTAAATACAAAGTGCTGTATATACTGTCTGATAGAACAGTCCAAACCCTTAGTCGCTTTTACCACACTCATGGGAAGAGACGGGGTGGCTTTATACCACTCTACCGAGAAACACACGGTCTAAAAGAAAAAAAAAATGGTCCATATTTTGTTTTCTTTTCAAACATTCGGCTGAAAATCGAGGAAGATTCTTATGAATAAAGTTAGAGGGCTCGGGTTTCCAGACACCAACAAGTTCGAGCCATATCTCCATGAGCGCTGGCCTCGGGGTAACGGGTAGGGCTGCCCGTACCACAGCAAAAGCAGGCATGAGACGGTGGCGTGACGTGTTCCACGCACGTTCTTGGGTATACCTAGGTCCCTTGCAATAGACCCACTTATGATGGAACAAAGTGTGATTTTAGTCGGTTCGAGTCCGACATACCACTTCACCGTTAGCTCCGGTGAGTCGAAAACCCGTGGGGGCTTCCACACGTAAAAGAAAAAAAAGCGAGTTCGAGGCATAGGTATGCGATCCTGACTTACTGGAGTCCTTGCTTGCTGGAATCTACCACCTGTATAAGCAATATCTATTTCCCTCCCACTCTATACGGCCTTTCCTGTCAGCAAGAAATACTCTAAATTTTCTTATAAATTACTAAAAGGATAACGTATTATGTAAATGGGACTAAATTTTAAATGAAAAATGTGGGCGTTGAATATGACTCTGCCTAACCCTTAGGGGATACACATGTAAATTTATGTATCTTTTCCTTTAATTTTAACCCCCCCCCCCCTACGTAAATTGGGGTAAATTAAATCGGCAAGAAGTTGGTGTTAATTACCCCTCTCCTTCGTTGATATAGGAGTATGTATATATGTATGTATAATTGTTTTTTTTTTTTTGTGGTCTTGCTTTTAACAGAACAATGGTCGGCTAGTATAAGTGGTTGTATTGGGGCACTTAGTAATATAATTGTTTGCTTATCGCGCATATGCATCAGCGTTTCTTACAAAGGATGACTCTACATTGAAACCGTCATAATTTACTCGTAGATCTCTCTCGCCTCTTCTGCGAGAGGCGTTCTTCTTCGGTTTGAATCCGACATAAATTTAATTGTTACCTCCAGTGAGGAACCTGGTAAACTCTCAGAACTAGAACCTTGATCTTAAAACAGCTTAAGCACTTTAAGAGCCCTTCTAAATTAAACGAACTTTACACAAAGCCCTACGTTCATAAATTGTAATTCAAATTGACTAACGGGGCTAAACCGGATAGATCCAGTTCGCACCGGAAAAAAGCCGCCCCTCGAGATATTTCGACATAAATAAGGGTATGTAAGCCGGTTATTAAGTTTAAGTAAATAAGTTGGACTATCCTTAGATGTCTTAGAAGACAATCATAAATTCAGACTCGGCCGAGTAATGAATCTATTGGGAAAAACATGGAGTCGATTATCGTAAGTTTTTTTTGAAATCGCAAAATATCATTACGGTTGTATGTTGAAGTTGTACTTGTTTTTATATGAATAATTTTACATAAACTTGTGTTCGCCTAGCGGATGACCCTCAATCAAGCAATGAGTCGTCCTAGTGGAGTCCACTGCTGGACATAAGCCTTTTGCAATGTTTGTCATAAACGCCAAAGACTTGAGTTTTTTTATTATTAGGAGAATAAACTAAATAACTTTAACTGAAAGAAAGTATTTGGAATATATACATAGATATTACTAAAATGTTTTCCTAAAATATAGTTGTCTGAGTAAATTTGCCAAGCAAATAAACTGCTTGAGTAAAACATTTGCGACGTGTATACAACTGTAGCCGTTACTCTACCTAATATAAAAAGTGTTTTCCATATCCGACTGGTTTCGGTTTATTTAATTTTATTTATAAGGTAAAACAAGCAACAGATTTATATATTTTTTTTTAAATAACAATGAGACAGTTTACACAATTTGCGTTCAAGCAACCAAACAAGTATACTTATTAAATGTGTTAATCGGGATTCAATCGTGATTATAATTACAAGGTACTTTATTGATGCCCTGACCGTTTGTCCCTAAGATTCGCGTCGTAAACTCTGTAATAAATCCTCCCTTAATTAATTAATTTCCCTTATTTATAGAACCAAATACATGTATAAAAATACTTTTGTAATGCCATCCATTAATTAATCCTTTTTTGGAACTAACAATATACGTATATTAATAAGATTGCTAATTTATAAAACAAATCTACAAAAACTATTGTCTATCTACTTTTTAAATGAATAAATTTTTCCACTCAAATTGATTGTTTTTCCAAGTTGAGAAATTAAAAAAAGTTTAGTAACACTAGATACTCTATTCGTTTCTGTCCTTCGAAACTGCATTTTAAACTCTCCAGATTTATTTAAAGTTATTTCCATAAATGTTTCAGTGGCCAACCCTATGTTGCGGTCGAAGCATTCAAATTTGAACTTTAAGCATTAAAAGATAAGGTCTAGAAGCCAATGGGTACAAGTCATTGTCAGGGTACTACGCTACGGACTTAGTTTTTCTGAACTAAAAGATTGATATTTGAGTTTTTTATTTTTAGCACAAACGATTATTGTTAAGTGGTTAGACAATTTCATATATGGTCACGCCTGTATCCCTGAAGGGGTGGGTAGAGGTGGATTAAACATCCACATTTGCCAATTAGAATTTGGTCCCACTAACGTAATAGGAGGCGAGCCTGTTGTCATCACCCGTGTTCTATTTGGATAAAAGATGGGAAAATTGAAGTACGAACGAGCAACTTTAACTGGCTGGTGCCGGGAAGTCCTCTAACTACAAATATGAGTAATATATATATATGTATGTATATGTCTTTGCCCGCATTTCATCACAATCTGTTTAAAAATGGTTTAGGATACCGATGTATGGAGTAGATACATAATTATTTTAGTTTGTATGGCAGTTTTATTCGGTTCGATTCCGACAAATTATCCCATCGAAAACCTAAATTCAGATTTTCATTCAGAAATTTTTCAGAAATAAGTTATACAATATCTCGTACCTTGTGCTAGAAACGTGGTCGGCCAGGAAAACTAATTTACATTCTTTACCCACTCTGATCCGGGGTCTTTTAAGCGGGGCGTGAAAAAGCATCTCACTAGGCCGCCACAGTGTGGGTCACCAAGCTGCATTGACTAGACATGCAATGAGGATTGTGACCACCACTTTTGGACTCCACTTTTTGCTTTCCATCTGACAAAGTGGATTCACTATGGTAGACTAATACAACAAACACTAGGTCACAAAATTTCACCCAGGTCACATTTAAATAGGAAAAAAAGAGTTAGGCTCAGAGCAGGGCATCAAGAGGCTTCGATTGTGGTCCGGCTGATGGTAGGTGAGATACTTATACTTATTACCCAATGCATTTGTATAGACAAGATTCCTTTCCTTCTCATTCTATCCTCCCCTTCTGTCATTATACTAGGAATTTTCCCATCAAAGTGCCCAGATGACAGCCAGGATTGCCGCCTATTACGTAAATGGGACTAAATAGGATATTTTTGGATATGAGAAGCAATGATTATATGCTGATGGAACCAAAGGCGATACCTAGTACCAAACGCCTTAACTAGTACCAAACGCCTTAAGATTCTGTGAAAGCCATTAAAGTAAGTAGCACTGAGCGTCAAATTCACGTCACACTTAACCATCCCGCCATTTATTGACGTAGAAACAAACGCTTTTGAACGACGTAAATAAAAATTTAAAAGTCCCCACAGCCAAGAATGTCTACACCAATGAGCGTGGCATAAATAATCAGCCGGTGTACGTCTCGGCAAATTACCCAGAACGGGCGGGTTGGAAATTGATGGCAACCCTGGAATAAGTGCCGCCATGTCAACTATGTTGGCTGTCGGCGAGCACGCCTTTGCCTTTTTTTTTTGTCTGTAATGATTCAAACGTCGCGTTCTAAATTCGTTCTATTGTAATTATGGTGGGTTTTTTATTTGTAGTTGACATTGTCCATTTGAGTTTATATTTGGAATGAAAACAAAAGTATTGTTGAATGCGTCTGTGTATCGATTTGTTTGTAATTAGCTACGTGTTTTAATTGGGTTAATGGCCGGATTCATACTAAACTTTAGTCTGTAAATACTCATGTTGAGTAGGTAGTCAGGTAAACACTTACCTGACTGAGCAAGGGGTTGGGTTATGTTTTTCGACCATTTATGTATTTATGTATGATGTTTATTTGCGTCACGTCACGTCACGTTCTAGAGAATAAACGGCTTGAGGGATTTCGACATACATATGAGAAAATGAATTTGACTTTAATTGACTTCATAGTGGGAGTGACATATTATGGTATGACAATTCGAGACGATACGTTAGAGAAAAGAGAACCAAATAAAGTGGGGAAGTTAATAATGCCGTCGAGTTTTATATTTTTTCAAACATTTTGCTTGCTTTTGAAATTCGAACTTCTTTTCACAGTTACAGAGCTACAAAGGAGTTTCGATATTTAATAATAATACTATTTATTTGGGTTCAGAACGAAATCAATTTTAGTGGGTAGACAAAAAGGAAGTATTATTAGTATTTTTGCGTTTCTGGGTAGAATTTTTTTTAATTGTCTTTAAAAAAAATCTAACCACTTTTGCTGTTCGCTCTAAGAACAATTCCTGTGTCGTGGGAACTTGACAAACATATAAACACTGGACAAAAAAATACCTAGACTCTATTTTGTCCCGTGTGGGAATCGAACCCACGACCTCTGGCTCAACAGTTAAAATTACTAACCACTAGACCAAAGGGCGTACGTGTAATATAGATGAACCCTCGAAGTCAGTTATATTATTTAAAAAAAATATTTAAGTATCTACATGATTACTTAAATAAGTATATAAAATCCTTATAACCTTCGTTCTATTTAAATATCAGTGCTACCAAAAAATATTTAATTTCAAGTTTTTTAATTATCGCTGTTTCTCAAATGATAAGGTAATCTTATCTTGAGATAAACGCCATTACTGGAACATCGCTACGGCATTACCGATGATACAGAAAATAAATATATATTATTCATGTGTTAGTCTAGATAAAGGTGTACAGTTAGCAAATAATTCACTTTCAAAAAGTAGACAACTGACGTCAGTGCGTCTATCATAAAATTTAAGACTAACATGGTTTTGTCATGGATGCCATTGCCAAAACCTAACCAAACTCTCATCTGACTACCCCTTAAGTATATCCTTTATATGTATTAAAAAAAGAATCATCAAAATCCGTTCGGCATGATATTGTTATTCGTCCATTTGTTGCGGAAACTTAATGCAAATTTAAGACTTATATGGCTTTCTCATGGATGCCATTGTCAGAACTGGACCAAATTGGTATGGGACCACACGGGGAGCAAATAAACAAATCATCAAGTAAGTTAAGCTTCTACTTTGGTTTTTAATACAAAGATTTTGTGTCTTACGCTACATACATGCATACACAGGCTCACGCTTATTATTCCCATGGTGTGGCCGCCCTGGAAAAGAGGCGGCCAAGGTCTGCAGAGGTTCCGGGAAGCATCCCTTCTTGGGTATACCCAGGTCCCTTACAATAGACCCACTTATGACGGAACACCGTGTGGTTTTAGTCGGTTCGAGTCCGACATACCCCTTCACCGTCAGCTCCGGTGAGGTGAAAGCCACATTCCACACGTAAAAAAAAAGGCTCACGCATATATCCGATGGGGTTGTTAGAAGTGCATCAAACACCCACATTTTGATAATCAGAATTTGGTCTCCATTGACGTAAAGGTGGGAAAGCCTATTGCCGCCAACCACGCACTATACGACCATATCATGTCCGATTCCTTAGACGCATTTTACAGCTGCCATGGCAAAAGAGGGGGTGGCTTTAGTCTACTCTACTGAGAACCACTCGGCTGCTTTATGTTAATTTCTATAAATTGAGTCCCTCTTCCACATGTGGCATCTCTTTCTCGTAGTTCCTTTTCCTACACATTTTCTATCTACAAATCTTCCTTTCTTCCATCTCTAACTCTCTCGTTATGAAACGACATTCCTATTGTCTGTGGTCGGCAGGCAGACAGCCGACCATAGAATAAACTAGCCAGAACTCTCATGAAATTAATTTGGGACAAGAGCAGGAATATACTCATTAAAGAAAATGGGAAATTCGAGAGGATCGAGCCGTTAAAAGAGCATATCTCGGCAGCCCATCCGATGGCGATCCACATACAGCTGGAATGATTAGATTGCCCAAGATCTGAAAGGGTGAAACACTTAATACATAGCTGCAGTTTGCTGGAACAGAACAGGAAAGAATGGCGCACTCTAATGTTGGAGGTCAAGGCAAATCGAGTCCCTGAGCCAGCAAAGAAAGTAACTAAGAGTAAGAAGATGGTGATATGCCATTGCTTACTCATTCACTCTAGTAATGGCAAAGTGTGTTTATTGCAGATTTCCAGGCATCTGCCAGTTGAGTTATAGGGATACGAGCCTGACGTCAGCTATTGCTTATACTCCGCAATAAATCCGCATATTCCCTTTCCTTCTTTTTGTTTTCTTCCTTTGAAGTCAATATCAAGAAAGAAAGAAAGAAAGAAAGAAAATATATTTATTTTGTACTCATACAAGACAACGATATACTCGATGGAGTATAAGTATATATACTATATACATATATATACTTATACTCCAATTTTTTCCATCTAATTTCCAAGAGTACCCGTATGACCGCAATAGGCTTGCCCTCTGTTACGTAAATGAGACTAAATTATAAGCCTACCCCTTCGGGGGTACAGGCGTTAGTGTGCGTAGGTTTTGAATGCGGCACTCTTTAGATGTCCTACGATGTTGTTTTTTTTTTTTTTTTTACACATAAATATTAATACGACTTTTTTGTTGACCGTACCCGGGACAACACCTGGACCTCTCGATAAGAAATATAAAAGCAAAGGTTGTACAGTCACCTAAAGCCAGACTGTTATGTACAAAGATATGTAAAAAGAGATATATTGTATCATTATTACATGAAACAACTGAAAAATGCTTATTTATGCATACAAATATTTACACTGAACGGACACGAACACGTGAATTAAATAAATATAGTAAAAATTCATAATACAATGATTGGTCTGTTGGTCTAGTGGTTAATGACCCTGACTGCTGAGCCAGAGGTCCTCAGCTCGATTTCCACACGGTACAATTTTTTTATGGTTTACGAATGGTGATCCTTACTGGTAAGACAAAGGTCGTGGATGCGATTCCCACCACGAAACATTACATTCCTTTTTATACATACACTCACGCCTCTATCCCCTAAGGGGAAGACAAAGGCATATTAAAAGCCCACATTTTTGGAAATCATAGTTTAGTCCCAATTACGTAACAGTGCTCGATTGATATATACTGTCTACTGTATATATACTGTCTGACACTACATATGACTGTATATATGTATACTGTCTGATAGATACCAGTCCGATTCCTTAGTCGTCATTTTCGACACCACCTTGATGAGATAAGATGTCCCTGTTCTAAACATCTAAAAACGGCTTTTTATACAGTCGTGTAATTACGTGTTGGTCTTCGTAACACACCCCATGAATCACAATAACATGTAATACTTACTTTAATAGGAAACTATTAATGTTTCATTCATGTTTCCTGAAATGTAGCCGTACAGTAGACACGTGTTAGCCATGTGTCGACAGCGGACGGCTGTGGAGTCGTATTCTGACTACAATTATTTGGAAGAAATTTAAAATTGCAATAATTTTCCGTTTAATTGAAGTTTGTAGATTTACTCAAACAAGAATATTTATTATATTGGCATTCTAAGTTATAAGCTTCTTGTTTGATTTCTAGGAATTATATCATAGTTTGTGGTCTCAGAAATGTTGTTCGATTTGATGCATATTCAAATTCTTTTAAAAAATTATGTTTGTGCCGCTAGAATTTCATACAGCACTTTTTTGAGCTGCAAAGGGCTTTTCATAATTAAAGACATACCATCTCGTAAACGGCGACTAAGAGATCGGACTGTTATCTGTCAGACAGTTTATATACAGTCATGCAGTACCCGTATGATGGTAATTGGTTTTGCTACGTACGTACGTATTATTGTGTGCAAAGAGATGGCGTTTGAGACACGTCTACCTTTGCTTGATTAAAAGTAAAATTTGAGTTATTAAATTTTCAACTCTTTATGTTTAGGAGGAGAATTCAAAATTATTTACTGTTAATGAAAGGGCACCTATTTCAAGGTTGCTCATACAGTTCACTCAAACACTTACCTATAGTCTATAGATTGATTGAATGATTGACAATTGATTTTTTTTATTTACTTTTTTAAAATATAAACAGTGTTGTGTTTATGTTTATATCTTAACAAAGTAACGTTCAATAGAAGTTGCATTGAGTTAATAATTTCTAAAGTGTTTTTTGTTTGTTTGTTTAAACGCACTTGTCGCTGCAACTATTCGTCGTACTTAAATGATTTCTTTTTGTACTGATAGAGTATAAATATTAGAATATATGCTATAAAACATTACGCTGCAAACCTTAGGGGCAAGTGTAATTGTGCACAAATGCTAGAGTTCGATAATATATGTGTATTTCTATCTGTAGAATTACTTTTTGACTCGTCACTTACAAACGGTGCGTCGCGTCGCGTCGGTCGCCTCTATTTGATTCCAATGATTTTTCTTCAAGTCAATACCACTCTATTCATTTTTAAAAAGCTCTTGAATAAACGAATAAATTATGTCGTGATATTATTCCCTGGATTTTAGAGAGTTGGAAATGAATTAACTTTAAAGATTTTTAGTCAGTGACGGCGTAACGTAACTCAAACTGTTTTAAGAGACGAAGAGAACAATTAATGTTTCTTTTTTTTTTATATATTATAGGGGGACAGACGAACAGACGGGTCATCTGATGGTAAATGACAAGCGCTGTCCATGGACACCTGCAGCTCGAGGGTCGTAAGTGCACTGCCCGCCTTCGAGGGTGATGAGGGAAGAGGGTATATGGGTAGGGGAAAGAGTGGGGGATAATTACGGGGAAATTCATTTTTATTTATATATATTGTTTGATTTATATTCATTTTCAGTGATTTTTTAATTGATATTTTGTAATAAAAAAATGTTGCATTCGGAGAATCTGTGAAACATGTAAAACAATATTTTTTATCATTAACATATTTGTACAAACCGTGTTTGATCGGAACAGACATGTCAGCACCATCTAGCAAAGACTCTCTAGTTTGACTTGAACTAGAAACTACACTAATAACGTAGTACGATCCTGATTAGTATATATACAACTTCCCAATATCAACGTTTGGCCGCGGTCCGCCGGGTGTGATCACTTCGCCTGGTTGGAGCATCATCCCTGTGTGATGGAAGGACATAACACCCGTTCATCCACAGTTGGGTTGATATCTTTGATGTGGAGGGTATCGGACATGTTTCTTCTGTATGTGTATCGTCTGTCCCCCTATAATATATAAAAAAAGAAGAAACATTAATAACAAAATATTATTATTATTATTAATTATTTTTATACGAGGGCCAATAACCGGCAAACTGTGGGCGTTAATTATGCTCTGCCTACCCCTGCGAAGATACGTGAGTGTATGTGTCTTAAAGTAGGTTACCAAAATTACTAATACTAATTCTTATCCAAATTTAAACAATCCAAGAGAAATTCAAACATCTTTCAAAGTAAATGACATTTCTTTTACTAATCTGATTTAACTCTTATAAACAATATTATACTGTAAGGTTAAGAGATAAGGTTTAAAATTGCTTGGGGCTTTCATCAAAGGCATCTTTCTCATGGTTTTCTATGATTGTATGATCCTTTTTGTGTTCAAAATGTATTATTGGTGACAAATATAGTCATGGGATAGTTCCGGCCTGATTATAGATGGGTGTCCGTTTGATGTCTTATTGAGTTATTTTTTTTTAATGTTTTGGAAATCCTTCTTTCGGTGTTAAGTAAAGAAATTGTCTTCCTTTTTTTTTCGAGGATGGTTTGAAAGTAGATTATAAAACTTCAAAAGAGAGGATTTAGTGTAATGGGTTAATGGCGAATGTGAACATGTTCGTTTAATCTACTAAAATTCTGTAACCATGTAGTTCTATTTTCTCGAAATATACTTGTTTTTGTTTCATTCAAATAGAGCAAGTAGTTTGGATATTTTTCACATTTTTTAATATGTGTGTGACGTCACTTAACAACACTCACTAATGTTTCACTCATTCATTGTTAACGAATATTCCTTATGTTTCATCATTGTTCACTTTCCAGTTAGTGGTATCAATATTTTTACCGATTTTTGACAAAAAGTTTATACTCGCAAGCCAGGAGTAGGTGTGCGCTCTCAGAGACCGTTGGAAGGCGACGTCACAGTAAACATGGGCACAAGGAATGAGGAGATGGGAAACAGCTGAGGGAGAGTTGAGATTTCGGAAACCTCACTAATTAGAAAATGCAGCACAGGGGTTGTTTCACAACTGGTTTTCTGTGAGGCCGTGGTACCGGTTGAGCCTGCCCATTCGTGCCTAAGTATGGCTCAAATCGTGGAGCCATATAGCGATAAAATATATATATAAAATATACTTTAAAGTTTGTCACATTTGTTTGTAAAAATATAGTTACTTCAAGTTATATGTTATGCCTATATACACGAAGATATTATTAGATAAATAAGAGCAAAATGTGAAGAAGTTACGTCGCATCTTTCTTTTGTGTCTGCCATCTTATCAAAAACGCCTTGATTCTCGTTTTCTAGCTAAATCGGTTATCGTCCGGTGCATGTTGGCTTGTCGCCCAGCGGTGGGCGTGGTCCGGTGATCGAGTGGGGCACCGCCTAGCCATAACTCACAGAGGCGTGGGCAAACGGTCTATCTTTATCGTAGCGTAATTCACTGGTGGGATGGAGTAAGCGTAAGGGTTGATCTTTGCAAATTCCAAGTAAATTGTACAGTGTAATTTCGATATTAGTAAGAGGGTAGTGGTTTCGGAATGAACTGGATTGAATTTTGCCCATGAGTTTGTAGACATGTGGAATGTGGATTCATCGTACCGATCGTCATATCAGCCCGTGGGTAAATTGCTTAGAGCCACACCACATCTTCAGAAGCTCACTTTAGGTAGCTGGGTGGCCTCATGCAAGAGGAGATCCTTGATACGGCACATATTGTGAGGAATTGCCTTATTTACTACATTTTTGTTACATTTTCAAATATATATTAGTTTTCTTTTATATTTCAGAAGGTAATTTATATGTTTGTTAAGTGAAATAAAGATAATAATAAGATTAAGAACTTCATCCCAAACTAAGCAGATCTTGTACTTGTACTTGACTTGGTACAGATCTTGTAGACTGCTGACATATATACAACTATATGTTTAAAATACATACATATTATAGATAAATGACACCCATCCACAGAACCAATACTCGTGATCATTACACAAATATTTGTCATGTTTAGAATTAGAACCCACGACCACTAGGCCAACGGGCCATTTTTACATAACATGTAAAATTGTTGAAAAGTATATAAAATCAGCATTATTAGCATTTTTGACTGACCTTATCTCGAAAGATTCTACCCTATGTTACCCAATGTCAAGACTATTTAAATGATACCCCACATGTCGGAGTCCATCAAGTCATCTAGGCTCGGGGGCGTTGCAAAAGAACATCTTACATAATATGTATGTATTTAATGATATTTCTTTGATTCGGCCTAGACGGCTTTATAGATACACACATACTCGGAAAACATAACCCTTCTTCTAGCACAGTCGGCTTAATACATACACTAAACACTTTAAATTATTACGCCTAAAAGTTAGTCAAACTTCATAAAACTTTAATATTTCAAATTGCGGGTGCATAATTGGAATATCGCTTATAAAGATACAGTACATGTAGGATACATGTAGGTCAGAACTGCCTAAGTAATAACATAGGCAGCTCAAGGTCACATACCATGTAACTTGAACTAGTTGATTCTGATCAGTACAAGCCCTCTAGGTATAATATATGTCTTATTAATAATAATCACACATTAGTTTGTCAGAATAATGTGCAAAAGTTGATATTAAAATTCTTACGTTCGTACTACACTGCCGTTTCCAGCGTACAAATGTTTTATTTCATCAATAAATATATAGATGATCTATAATATTATAATAAAAAATACTGGCAAGTCATTATACAAATCCAATCAGAATCATATTAAAATGAAGCAAACAAAATATTCGAGAAATATTACCACCGTTGAAGAGCCTTGCTTCGGTTCGAATGGGCCGGCTCGACCGGAGTAATACCACGGCCTCTCAGAAAACCGTTAGACAATTTGTGATATATTTACCGAATGAGTGACATGACACATGAGGCCCAAAGCCCCCTGTCCTCTCTCCTCTTCCTTCATCCGTCCCCCTCTACTCCCTCAAAGATGGGCGTGCTTAAAACTCTCGAGTTGGAGACGTCCGATCATGTCCTTGATCAGGTGACCCGTCTGTTCGTTTACGTCCCTATGCCTTTAAACAAGTATTATATTAGAATAGTGTAGAATAAGTGCATTATATTATTAATTTTTACTCTCTTACTCTAACTTCTCTATTACTAATTGTCAAGAGTTTTTTTCCCCTTGAAAACAAAATCTTTTTAGCCCTTGTTCCCAAATCATGACCTTTTTCTGTTATCTAAACCGCCGCGGTAAAACGGATGCCGCAGCAATTAACGGAAGATTAACAAAATAAGGCTTAACGTGGGCTGTTGGCAAACATTTGTATTTACATACAATTGCGCCTGTATCAACGAGCGTACTAAACGTTCACTTTTCTTCACTTTTTTTAGAAGAGATTCCGCACTAGGATTAATTCCTGTGTCGCGGGGACTTTACAAACATTCAAACAACGGACACAAAGAACACCCAGACTCAGAACAACAATTTGAGGATTACACAAAGTGTTGACTCGTGCGGGGATCGAACCCACAACACTCGCGCGCGGCAGTGTAGTGGCGAGGTGACCAATTAAACCGTTACGCCATCCGTGCAGTCAGTTATTATTTTAATTATTTATTCTTTAATTATTAATTTATTCTAATTACAATGCAAATAACTTATTTTGTAAAATATTAATTTATTCTTTTATACTTTACAGGTAAGCTTCATTTATCATCAAAATATACAATTTGCTTTCGTTAAGTTCACTGGAATTTGACTCAACGGATGGCGCAGTGGTAAGTGGACATCATGCTAACGATAGAGAGTAGAGCGCTTTTGATTGCCATGTCGATCAATTATATTATATAGTACTTAAGACAATGAAGACTTTAACAAGAAAAATAATAAAAAAATGTCTTTAATAAAGTGACATAATTTTATACAAATCAAAGACAGACCACAGATATTCAGGGCATTATGACTTTAAAGAATCTACACCCCTGATAGGGCATCTTTCTGTCCTTATCTCAAAGAAAAGGAGATTTCCTGAAGGAAAATGGGTACGGACAGAATCATGGGGATACCGTTAGTGTTGGATGAGGAAACGCAACTAAGATTGCACTAGCGCTCAGAAGCCAAGGCCTTGTACCAGTATGCCCCGGACTTCTTGGGACTGGAGAGGCCACTAGAACAGGAACTCAAGTTAACTAAACAGCTTAATTATCTACATTTTCTGTTTCTATATACAATTACCTAAAATCGCACTTGCTATTTTTGAGTTGCAGTTGTCCATAGGCAGCGGTAGTCACTTACAATCATGTAACCCGTTTACTCGTTTGGCCACTTAAGGAGTACAATCAAAAAAGCTATAACTTATCCCAAAAGCAGTTTAACAATCTAAAAGTCATCTGGCAAGAATCGCAAGTAAAGCCACTAAATTAAGTTAGTGTAGATATAAAGTCGCAATCACACCGGCCGACAGTTTAGATTACGGCGTTAGCTGACCAAACACTAAGTAATGAAACAATGTGTTGTCCCCTCTATAATCAACGGTGAATGTTCCTATTAAATGGTTTAAGGACCCGACGCATTACGTGTGCGACTTTTTTTGTATAAAATTATATGTTTAATTATGTAATAAACTAATCGATATTCGATACCAATATGACTGCACGGATGGTGAAGTGGTTTGTGTGGTCACCTCGCCAGTCCGCTGCCGAGTGTTGTGGATTCGATCCCGCACGGGACAACACTTTGTGTAATCCACAAAATATTGTTGAGTCTGGGTGGTCTTTGTGTCTGTTACTTGAATGTTTGTTTGTTGAAACATTGACGTTGGTAAAATAGGGGATCAAAGTTTGTATGAGAGACCAATGATTTATTAAGGTTAGAGTACTACCTACTCAAAAGATTGACTATCCGAAGTACTGATTCTATGTAGACGAAGTTGCGGGCACCAGTTAGTATTATATACGTGAAAGTTGTTGTGGAGTCAACTGCGAAGAACATACTCGAATAAAATCGCTGATGTTCTGAAGAAACGGCAGGTCCGAAGTACTTGAAACAGGCTCCATAGAATAAAAAAGGTGTTATGACATTAAAGAAACTCGTAAGTCATGTAAAGTATTCTGTGCCTACCCCGAAAGGGTAAAAGCTTGACTTCATTACGCATGCTTAGTATGACTGTGACGGAAGACGGTGTAGTGTAACGTAGGGTAAAGCCCACTCGCAGGAATAGTTTTTGTGTTGGGGCTTTTGAAATTAAACCCGAATTCACTGTTATTATAATTTAATATATTAGATAAATTCTCTGATACAATGTAATTCGTAAAGTAAATTAATTAATTTGATGGTCTCCAAACTTGTGTCATCTGTCTTGCCTACATTTTTCTTTATTGACGTTTTCTAGATTGAAACCCATTTACTATAATTAAATTATAAAATATTCACTAACCTGTTTAGACTCATCTTCAACGCCAAGGAGGTACGCTACAGTAGTTTCATATCAGTTTGAGTTCGATTTTTTTTTTATTCTATAGGTGGACAGACGAACGGTCGGGTCACCTGATTGTGTCAACCTCCGTCCATGGACACCTATAACTCAAGTCGTTAGTGCGCTGCCCACCTTTGAGGCTGATGAGGTACAGTGATGCGGGAAGGGATAAGAAGAGAGGGGGGGGAGAGGGAAGATGAGAGGGGAATTGGGCCTCCTGAAACCTCACACATTTCGTGCCTAAGCATGGCTCTACCACTGAAAAATAAATATAATACATACAAATCACAACCCTCCATCTGGCATATAGTGTTAAAAATATGGAAACTTTATTGACGATAATATAGGGTCCTAGCCGTCTACTAAGTATATTTGAAAGTTAAAGTTAAAAATAAAACGCTTAATCGATAATTTAATTTTTCAATAAACTTGTGGAGACCAAATTTAAAATAGTTATACTTATTATATATCTTAATCAAGTATTTGACGCGAATAAAAATAGTTAAACGCATATACATATATGTACAAACTAAACAATTAAGACAAAAAAGTCGGAGCTGTAAATCGCAAGTGCACGTCGCACCCCAACATTCTCCTGTAAGTGATAGCGTCAGGAATTGGATTCTGTTGGATTTATGTGTGTGTGATTAAAGTCTCTCCTCCGCGGTCAATAGTGTGCGCTTGTACTTACACTGCTTTATACTTAGGGTTGTTACTTGAACATTTTTTTTTTATTATACATTTCACAAGTACATTATTTACTAAATATTTAATGTTTTAAATGCTCGTCAATTTTTAGTGCTGAATTTGAATGTCCATGTGTCATAATTGAAACTAGGCAACTTAAGGGATATTCCATGTCATAATTCATTCTAAAAAGATGTCTATTAAAATAAGCTATCCACGCAGAAATGAAAAATGTAAACATACATACATTGGCTGATGGCTCAAATGGTTTGTTTTCATAGAATAAGAAACACATGCACAATGAAATTTTAAATGTTTAAATGCACAAAGAAAAGCAGCGATTGCGCAGTCGGCTATTAAAAATAAATGAACTAACTTATTATTTTTTATTTTACAAGAAACCATTCTGTACTTACATTTTGTTGACAACCCTGTAAGTGGTGAAATCATGAGTGTGTGTGAGTCAGAAGTGTGCAAGTGAACGTGTCCCATTGCAATTTGTCCTTATTACTGTATTGATTTGGGGTCTTCTGACCGACTTACGACGCTACGATCTTACATAACCTCAACAATTGTGTTTGTAATTGAGACAGATGTGTTTTACATAATTTTCTAATAAACTTTTATAGGGTATAGGCGGCAAACGAGCAGACTGGTCACCTGATGGACTACAGCTTTGGGTTAGCAGGCAGCAGGATTTGGGCCAGCGGTAACTCGGCGAAATATAACGCAAGCAGAGTGCGAGGGTCCTGAACTCTCTTTCGAGCTCTTAGAGCCCATCTCAGTTCAGCTTCTGCTGTTGTAATGGGCAGCCCGATCTTCTACCAAATGCCAACACAATGAAGTTGGAGTGCATTCTCCGTAAGCTTGCTGTTTTTTTACGCTTCGACGCTAGCTGTATCTACTCTTTCAAATTGTCGAATAATCAACATACACGTAACGTAGGCTGACTATTATTCCGAATAAAATAAATAACCTACCTACTGTTCACGAGAGATATAAAAATAACTTGACCCTGACTTGCTTAAGCTTTGCTTATACTCCCCAATCCATCTGTGTAAGCAATATCCATTTCCTTCCCGTGCCGTCCTCTCTTTCCTGTATCTATATTACGAATTTTCCTGTTCGATTCCCAAAAATGCTCGGAAGCCGGCAATAGGCTTGCCCCCGAACATACATTGATCTAAATTAAAATCGGCAAAATGTAGGCTTTAATTACGCTTATACCACTTCCACGATTAAGACGTTTCAAATGACACTAGCGCATCCTATCCGGGTAAAAGGATGTCAAAGTGTGAAGATGTCCGCTATATTTTCATCCGGATATTCGTTGTTCGGACAATACGGATAAATCGGATAGCTAATAGTTTTATTGTTAAATACTTTTAGATCCAAGTCAGTATAACATTATTTTACTTTCTGTTTAGTAGTAAACGTATTAACGCATATGCACGAAAGTACTGGGATTGGTCAATGGAACACGAAATAAGTATGTTTTAAATTCAAATTCAAATAAATATCTTTATTTCATATTTTTTAATTATTTTTTTTTAAGTCGTCCTATTTGAAAAATATTTAAAATTATAGATTATAGTGACACACAGACAGCGTCACCGCAACTATAGGTTGCCGTGTAGAATGTGAAATTAATATTAAAAAGATGAAATAATTAAATACTTGTGATATATAATCCACAGATTAAGATACCTTTTGATGATAATTACGAAGCTCTCCATTAATTAAATACAGTACTAAAAGTACAGTAAATATTGAATTCAAATAAATCTATCAAATATGTATGATTAAGTTTAAACTTTTTCAAAGCTGTACCCAAAATATCCATATCATCCGGATAGTGTTTTGGCAGTATCCGAAATATTCGAATAGTCAATCGGCCGTATAATGGCATGCCCTAAATGACACCACACATGTTGAAACCTAATGAGCCGTTTAGCTCTAGGCACACACGATTAACAAACCCTACTACCCCCTACGTCCTACTTCGGTAAAAGATATATAAGCTTAGATGATTAGTTGGTTCTAGAACACTTGTTTTTAAGAAAAATATGTGTCACCAAAAATATAAGTATATTTTTCTAAGTCAAACCATTGCATTAAAGTAACTTCTCCTGCATAAAGGAATCGAACCTGGCAATTTCCTATTAATATTCCGTCACCATCGCCGTATACTGGCGGAATTTAAAATGGCTTTTCCAGTAATGCGAGTTGGGAATTAGCGGGGTGTCGTGACCTGGGATGATGGATTTGAAAGGTTTTGTGGTTATATGAAAATATGTGTTGGGTAACGCTTCCATAAAAACTATCAAGGGTCATATTGTAAATTAGCTATCGTATTTTTAAAGCAGTATGCGGGTGACAGACGTTCAAGCTTCAAACTCGCGGTTTTTATATCGCATACTTAATCGGCTTGAAGTACGTGAAAAGAGCTCGGCTATATTAAAGAATGTGTACTGTGGATAGCAAACATGCAAGGTCGTGGAGCCCATTCACGCCTATAACCCCGAAGAGGCGGGCAAAGGCGTCTCGAACGCTCACTTTTTGCGAACCGTATAATTAAGTCCTGTTACGTAAAGCAAGGGCAAGCCTATTGCATTCTTCCAGGCACTGTATGTTCATATGTATACTGTAAAAAGATAACAGTCTGATCCCTTAGTCGCGTTTTGCGACGCCAATGGGAAGAGATATGGGGTCGCTGACTCCTATTCAGAACCTTCTTCTTTTGTCATATTATAAGCATTACAATATTTCTAATAAAAATGAAATTTAAAACATTTTTTCATCACAGCCTAAATTTCCGAATCACCAAATCTTATTTTCAATGAAGGGACGCTATTTGAATTCGAAGAAGACGTTTTTATTTTCGCTTATAATTCACAGGGCTCGCCCAAAAATGTTAATTCGAATCAATTCTGTCTGTTTTCGTTACACCAAATTATTTTATTGCCATCTTGAATAATGGCGTCAGGTACAAATTGAGTTTTTTGAAATTAGAACGATTTCATCCAATGTTTTTGTGTCGTATTTTACAATGTAGTCTGAAAAGTCAACTTTATACTCGAATAAGTAAATGGCGTAACTAAAGATTTTTTAAAGTATTTTTACACCCGCCTTCCCTCTTACCTAATACACAATTACAGGGTAATCTGGTGGAAAGTAACAACTGCAACTCAAGAGTACCTAGCTACCTGCCTGAAGGATGGGGAGATGTGGGGAGGGGAAAGAAGAGATCGGGGATGAGGAGACGGGAAAGGGAAGATGAGGAAAGAGGAGATGGGGAGTTGGGCCAGAGGACACCTCACTAATTTTGGCCCATTGCACCAGTTTTTGTGAGGCCTTGGTATCGCAGCGATTGCGCCGGCCCAAACGTGTCTAAACATGGCTCTTCCACTGTTTAAACCGTCTTTAGTAATAAGTAATACAATTCATAGTTTAAATTGTATGTTTTTGCGCCTGTAATACAAACATACTATACCAACTCGCTTCGTAAAAAGCTAACATATGAGCGATAGTTCACTATACCAATTAGTATATAAAACTTGATACGTACACAACAACAAAGAAACCAACTCTTTATACTGTTGCACCACATTTTTTAAGTTCTTTTAACCCTTGATCTGATAAATTACTATTCCGATTTAAAAAAAATATTTTTCCATTAGCTTAAACGCAAGTGAAGCTTCGTGGATACAGATAGTAATAACCACCAGTTCAGTGGTTTTTCACTTCTGATTTACTAAACCGATCACCATGAAATTTTGTATAGTCTTAGCCAGAAAATAAAGGTACTTTTCTGGAAAGATATATATCTATAAATTAAAGATGTATAGTATAATGTAACAGACATAACACCTCTGAATGATCCCTTAAATATAATATAAAAACAAAAGCCAAGGTGTCTAGAATGTCTTAATTTCCCTTCTACATAATTACTACGCTTTAAGCTCCTAATACCTTAGTGAATTTTAAATGTACTACTTGTGTATGTATTGTGACCATGACTTAAAAATTAAATGTAGGACATAGGCTGACATGGTCAAGTTGTGAGAAACTTCAGACATCTTAAATACATATTACAGATAAAATACACCCGGACACAGAACAAATGATTATTCTCATCACACAATTATTCGTCATCGGTGTGAATGAAATCCACGACCCGGTAAAGCAGTCTTGCTCAATACATACAACAGGCCAGTGAGAGCAAAGAAAATTACTGATCTTATTCCAATCACTGGAAAATGAACTTTCGGCCTTATTCTCTAGATGTACTATGGAGTACCAGAACTAGTTTGCGCAGTTGAATTAGTACCCGTCACTATAGTATAATCCATCAACGGTTGTCTGTAAGAGATCGCAGATTGAGATAAGACCGCCCATTGTACTTCTAATTAATATGTATTTTTTTTTCTGTGTCCTATATTTTGATGTGCAATAAAGTATATTCTATTCTACTCTGCTCTCGTTTACAAAATTAACTGTTTTTTTTTAATTTTTTATTGTCAAAAGTTGTAATAATTATCAAAAGTTGTGCCATTTGCGACAAATATAGACATAATTATACTCACGCCTGTATCTCCTGAGGACTATTATAATTTGGTCCCATTTACGTAATATGGGCAAGCCTATTACTGTTATCCGGGCTCTTGGATAAGTAAGCTCTAAGTATATTTACGGTACAACACGACAACACGTGCTGGCCTAAGGAGTCACCGTCAGAGAGTGGAAAAACTACGATCTCGCACTAAACGGTTCGGCTCTTCCTTTCTGTGCCGATCGGTTAAAGCCTGGAATTCACTACCAGTGCATGTGTTTCCCTCCCACTTTGATCCCGGATCTTGTAAGCGGGGCGTGAAAAAGTATCTCACCGGTCCGATGCTGCATTGACTACACTTGCAATGAGGATGGTGACCACCACTCTTAGACTCCACTTGTTGCTTTCCATCAGACAGAGTGGAGTCATTATGGTAGGCTAATTTAAAAAAAAAGTCCGCAAGTTCGAGTCCTCTAACTCCAATTTTTTTATATATTAAAAAAATACAAATAATAATAAAGAAATTGTGATACTTTTGTCTGAACATTTTCTGCACTAAGCGGTACAAAAACAAAACACTCATATCAGTATTAGGATGAGTTTTCGATCACAGACACTCATTTATCTATCTACTTTAATACATATTATATATTTTTTTAAACCGCCATCGCGTCATTCTGCGCTAATCCTCGTTTCGCAAAATCAACAAACCTGGACACCCTACACCACCTCTATGAGTCTTAAGGACTATCTTAGTTCAATGTCTTAATTGAAGTCCCTGTTCAGTAAATATGTTTTTAATTATTCAGCATATGTTGCGAAGTAATTTTCGGAGAGGACTTAAACTGTCTCACTTCGTCAGAAGTACGTGGAACACACGCGAATGAGACGCGATGTAGCGTGACTAAGCTCTTTGACTATAGACTTATGAATAACAAAGGAATATCAAGAAACAACATACTCATATATAATTAATTAAAAACCAAATCTTAAATATTGTTTAAAAAAAAAAACAATGGTAGAGCCAGGCACTAATGGGCCGGCTCAACCGGTGCGATACCACGGCCTCGCAGGAAACCGGTTGTGAAGCGGTTTCAGCTGCATGTGCCCGTCCCGTCTGTCTGCCAGTATAATAATATTTAAAAAATCAGGAATATCTAAAAATCTGATTTTGTCCGTATTATTTACTGACAGCGTGCTCAGTGTAAGCACCAATAGCCCAAACACTCCAAGCTCTTTATCACAAAATTATACAAATAATTATTCTTGGAATTTGTTACTTATTCTTCTTCACAGGATCTAGTGGATCCGATTGATTGGAGTCGAGTGGAGCTTCACGACTGACTTGGTCTGACTGACTTCGTGACAATTCTAAAATGGGCATAAGTCAATACAAAACCAATTGCTTTGCTTTTAATGATTTGATTTTTTAGTATAAGTAAATATAAAAAAAATATATAATTAAAATTCATAGCGATTTTCTAAATTGCACTTTAATGTAATTTGTTTTACAGCACACAACAAAATATCTGAACAATTTGCCTTGCGGTTGCCAAACAGACAAACACGCATTAATTTAATTGACAAGGACCACACCGCAGCGTTATTTCTAATTTCTTTTTAGGATTCCGCAAATAAGGTTCGGTTACCAATACTTTTTTTTATAGAAAGAGTAAAGTCGGTTTTTGTGTAGAAAGGGTCGTCACCTCAGTGAGGCTCACTGGGGCCAACGGTAAAGTGTTCCGTGTTCCGTCACAAAGGGGTATTTTGCAGGGGACCCGGGACACACTCAGAAGGAAATCTCCTGGAACCAGCTTATCTATACCAAATTCAATTTTTCTGGGGTCTAAGTTCTCGCTTGAATACAAAAAATACCGCTTTATTTACCTACGGAACCTAACGTAAATTTACGCTCTCTTGATTTTTTCTCATCTCCTTGTCGTGTTGACACGGTACCTTAATGAAATGCTAACTTTTCGTTCGGAAATTATAATTAGTGCACAAATATTTGATCGCTGTCGGCCCCCTTTTGTAACGGTGTTAAGTTTTAAATTTTTCCATGGTTTTATAAAAGAAGTAATTTAATATTCAACGGTTTATTGGTTTTATTACTTTGATGTTATTTCATTGAATTAGTTTTTTTTTGTATTTTGTCAGGGCGGAATATTTTTTTGAGTTCATAAATTTCTTCATTAGAACTTTTCGAAGAAGGTTGAAGTCTATTTATCATCACGAACGACGCACGAATGCCAATTAAAACATTAAAACTTATACACTCAATGTCGAGTATCGAACCTGACTGCCTGAAATTCCAGTGGTGCCCTCAACTCAACTCTTATGCCACAGACGTCATGAAAATTAAAGAGTATTAGTTGCAAACACATTATAAAAGTTTATTTCCAAAATATGTTGTCGGCCTTTCCCCCGGGGGAATGTTTTTGGTCGTTCAATTATTACTTTTGGCCTCCGGTACTTGTTAAACTCACTCACTCGGCGAAACAAAACGTTCACACCTAGTTTTCTGTGAGGCCGTGGTATTACTCAGATCTAGTCGGCTCATACGTGCCTTAGCATAGCTCTCCCACGTTATTAATATTTATCAAATGTAAATAAGTATTTCATACAAACATTTACACAACGTAAATCGAATCCGTGATCCCTAAAGTTCACACACACAGATCAAAAATAAGTCGTACTACACACACCGGTGTCACATCCCATGGTGGCTCTCCGCCTAATTGCACCGCGTCTTCCTACTTCACAGACACAAACCAGTGACCGCCCGAGGCCAGTATTTGCCAACGTAAGCAATTAATACGCCGCAGTGATGCTCAAACAATATCATTGTTATTATATAGTTTACTGTAATGTAGGGTTACCATTAATTTTACAATGTGCAGGACAGAGTCCTTTCATTTTTCTTATTAGTTCGTTAACACTCAAATTGTGAACTTGGCGACTTTGACCGCTATTGCAATGACAGACATTACATACTCTATCTATCTTTCCATCTAATTTATTACAATTTTATGGGACATATACATACATAGTTACATACGTCCATACACTCACGTCGATATCCCCGAAGGGTTAAGAAACGTTAATAGGGTGGAAACTGATATTGCTTATATAGATGCATTGGAATAAAACAACAATGTTTAAAGCATATGTATGTATATCATTATCTCAGCCATAGGACGCTCACGCCATAGGGCTCCCGCAATTAATTCAAAGAAGACCCGTTGGAAGCGGCTTGCATCCACTGTGTACCTGCTCTTGCATTTTTTTTTTTTGGATCTTTGATACTAAAATTACTGTGTGACAAATAAATCGGTTATTTATCTTTCCTTATAGAATAATAATTAACGTGGGAGAGCCATGCTGCGGCACGTATGGGCCGGCTCGACCGAAGTATTACCACGGCCTCACAGAAAATCGGCTGTTAAGCAATGCTTGCATTGCGTAACCGGGTGAGAGAGGTTAACAGTGGCCCAACCTCCTTTCTCTTCCCCTTTTTCCCTCATCCCTTTCCCCTACCTTAAAAGGTGGACAGCACTCTTGTATTCATGGGTAGAGAAAGTCAGTTACCATCAGATGACCCGTCTGCTCGTTTGTCCCTCTATACTATAAAAAAAAGATCGAGAATTAAGATTCTACAGCTCTGCTGTTCATGTATGTATGTATGTATTTACATATTGTATATACATTTGTGTCTGTATTCCCATTTACGTAATAAGCGGCAAGTTGATTGCCATCAGCCACTTTTGGAAATTGGAAGAGAAAATTTTAAGTACATATATTGATGGGAAAGGAATATTGCTTATACAGATGGATTGGGGACTATTAGCAATAGCTCAAGCAAGTCATGGTCGCATACCTATAGGGAATCTTCGTGCCCCCTATATAAAATAAAGGGCAACTGTGGTAACACTCCGGTCCAGCCGAGCCATAAGTTATTTCAAATATTTTTTATTGCATAAATTTAATATAATTTACATTTTCAAGGTTTTATATTTTTAAAATTCGGGATCAGTTATCATCTGTTACTTCCTTCCTTTTTACTCATGGGTATGAATTATATAAGTAGATTTTCCTAATAACCTTTTACAGAACAAACAAACAAGTTTTCACCAAAAAATTTCCTGATATAAAAACCATGGTCACCTTATTCCTATTATGTCCTACATAAGGGCGATCGCATGGACACCGCATTGTGTGTTTCCCAGGATTATTTGGCGAATCGGAGCGTTAACCGATTGTGTTGAATAGTGTTGTTGCTGCATCGATATTTTAGGATCTATAAAAAAGTCATTTTAGACACTTTCGTGTAGATTTTTCAAATCAAAAGGTTTGTCTAAAAAATTGTGTTAAACTAACTAAATAACAGTTGGCTTAAACTTACTAATTAATAATGTTTGAAACGCCTCTGCCTATGCTTTCGAGGATTCAGGTGTCGGTGTATGGGATGTACTAGGCTAGGCTTACATACAAATACCATTTATGATTATTGATGTAACATTATCTGCTTATGTATTAAATGCTACATGATATTATCTACCAGTAAACCTGTGGTAGGTTCAGTGAAGAAAATTGCAGGTGTGTGTAATATATCCTTGTGTGTCTATCCCAGATGGGGTAGGCAGAGTTGTATTACACACACATTTTGCCAATTGTATTTTGTTACCACTAACGTAATAAAGATAAGCAAAATATTGGGGGACTCTATTATACTCAACCGTAGACCACACGGATAAATTGAATTTAAAAACATAAAACCCTTAAAATATAGGTTATATTTTAAAGGAATATAACAGCACTTCAATAAGTAATAAAAAATATTTGCAATTAAAAGCCTATAACAATAACACTTAGGCACGTTTGGATCCCAAATATATTTCTCTTATCAAGATGAAACCCAGCGCAAACGAGGCCATTTTCAATGTGATTTATAAATTTATATTTGGTACTCAGATTACGTACAACTTACACACACACACACTTTTCCACATGATTCTTTGTATAATTGAAGGGTAATCAAGTAAAAAATCAATCATATATTATTCACAAAATTCATTCACACGCACCAATGAATCTCGCAGAAACATATACAAGTCGTATAACAAACGTCGATACATTTAATCGATAACTTCGCATTCCTAGCGGCCTCAAGGCGATTACGTGGCGGTGTGTACACCGCCTTACGTCCTTTGTTCGTACGTTGTGTACACGCCCTAACAACGCATGATGGCTTGGCTACGGTAAATACCGATCATAGCTATATAGTTTCATTAAATAGTTACAAGACTCAGACCTACCAGCAGTTTGAGTTATAGGTATGCGACCCTGAGAGCTTCTTGGCCTATTACTTAAACTTCTCATTTTTTTTTAAAGACAACTTTTGCATTAGCAGTAGGTCCTGTGTAGCGGGAGCTTTACAAACATTAAATCAACGAACACAAAGAATACCCAGCATAGGGACAATTATTTGTGTGATCTCACAAATAATTGCCTCGACTTTGGATATTTTACACATGTGTGCGTTGTTTGTATGTTTAATATAAAAACGAGTCTTGAAAGAATGACAGACAGACAGACAAAATGATCCTTTAAAGGTTCTTTTTTTTGCCGTTGAGCTACGGAACCCGAAAAACTAGGTAATATATAATCGTATAAGTGCGAAAGGTTGGATAGATGTGTTAGTCACTCAATCAAGCCAGAATGAAATGCATGGAGGTGAACAAAATTTAGCTTAGAGATAGATTACAGTCTTAAAAAGCATAGAGGCATACTGTTCAAAATTCCGAATTCACTGCTAAGATCTTTTAGTTATCTTAAACCCAACTATTGAGTCAAAGCTTCGCAAAAACTAACTTCAATAGAATGTTCCAGTACTTGTAAGTTTTCATAGACAAAGCCTATTGTAATCTAATACTATTGTGCACTGAAATATTATATCGAAGCCTATCAAAATGGCCGCCAGACTTTTATAAAGGTGCTATCTTCATGCTTCAACGCGTAGAGGGGACGTTGTTATATAATTTAATGCCTTTGGTGAAGTTGTGCTCTTTACTAAGTTATGTATTGTGTATCAGAAAGGTGGTATTACATTTATGGCAGATGAGGAACAGACGGGAAATATCAATAGGAATAACTGTAATAATAAATGTATAGGAAAAATAGAAACACCATGGATTATGGCGGATGGCGCTCCCTTTGAGGACATCAGTTCCTCGCAGAATGAAGCGACGGCCTCACACGCCCATATAAATTAAGGACTGTATAGGTTTCGGTACGTAAGATGCGTTAGAAATATAAACAATAGTCCTCAGTAAAAGTTAATAAAGTCAGAGATATAATAGAACACGAGAGGATCTATAGCAGATAGCATACAGTTCACAGATTGGTGTAAGTTGTGAAGTAACGCTTGCGTTGCATTTTCCCGAAATGAGTGAGGTTTCCGGAGGCCCAACTCCCACTCTCCTCTTTCCTCTCCTCTCATCCTCCCTCTTCCCTTTCACATCCCCTCATCCCCCTTTCTTCTTTCCCCTCTCCGCATCCCCCATCCCTCATAACCCTTAAAGGCGGGCAGCGCACTTACGACAAGAGTTGCAAGTGTCCATGCTTGGCTATTGTCACTTACCATCAGGTGACCCGTCTGTTTGTCTGTCCCCCTATAGTTACTCACAAGAAGAAACAGTTTTAAATAAGCACAGTAGGTGAGAAGATAAACTAGTATTATAAACTTATAGATATTTGTACGGTTTAAGGCGTAAGCGTAGCGGAACGCGTCGAGTGCAAAGCAAGACCGGTTGGCGTCTTGGGAATGTATAAACGGAGCGCCCGGCTCGCCGCTGCATGCGGTCGTTCTGACGTAGCACTTGATGCATTCGCTAATCACAATAGTATAAATCGTGTCAGTTTGTCCGGCACGTATAAAATGTAATTTATCAATAAAAACACGCACATCTCCACGGGAAAATTCTTTACTGCTAATCTTATGGATTGTTTTAGGGACTCTAAATTATCGCGGTGTTTAGATTATGTAAAAGTAACAAGTAATTCATCCAGCGGATTAAGATCGATACACGGTGACGGCCTATCTTCATCTTTGGCTCTGGCTCTGATGAAGTCAGAAACGTTTGTTTCCAACCACGCTTGGGTGAATCCAGCTTTATGACCCGGTGCTGAGTCTTGCTGGACAGATCATTCTTGTTTCGAATAATATATAAAGAATCGTATCTTGATACCTTTTTCACAAAAATATGGGTCAGTCACTCCTTGATAGCTAACACCCATCGTAACATTGGACTCGATGGATAATGCCCACGCAGTACTCTGCTGACTAATTCGGAAGCTTCTACACAGCTTCAAGCATAAACTTATTCATTCTCATTCTTAATATGCTCAGTAGTAGATATTTTCTCTTCAGTAATTTTTTTTTTTCTGTGACCCTTTTACCAACCTTATTATTTCTAAATTATAATTTAAATAAATGAGCAGTGCGTCTCTAATGGGCTGCAAGTCTTGAGACATTTTTTAAAATACGCGGCATGGTCTATGTGCTATATTCATTTCTCGATTTAAAATCTTTTGCTTTCGGTCTGGATTACTTCGAATTCTTTCGTGCTTTGACCGCTTTTTCGCTTTTTTTTTTTGACCGGCACACAAACATTCGACTAATACCAAGCGGATGGATTGCATTTGGCTCCTTTCCTAGTCTGTTCAATGTTATCACAGCAATTTGTTTCGCATTATCACCCCACTCCATTTCAATATCACAAAAAATATTTAACACCAATTGGCGCTAAAAAGAGAAAACAACAAACAATGAATATTCGTACAAGAATGACAGATTCCAAATTCAAATGTGAACTAACACAAGCATTAAGCTTGGTCTTTCAGTAAGCATATAACTTAGATAGGGGGTTACCCCAGCTTATTTATTCACTGAAAAAAATAACGTCTAGCATGCAGTTGCAATTATTTATTGGTCTAGTGGTTAGTGACCCTACCTGCTGAACTTTGGGTCGGGGGTTCGACTTTTGAGAAAATCCATAGAAACTAATCTTTTTTTTTAACTGCCTGCTAGAGATGTATATTTTCAGAAGTTAAAATAAGTGTTCCGTTTCTCGGGACACGCTGTATTTGGCTTAGGGTGATTGACAGTGTACTCCCGGAAAACCCTTGTTATACGTAGTGACTGACGGTTTGTGCAAATATTCTTTCTTAACATATTACTGTTAATAATATAATATTGTATATACCAATACACAAACACATAAATAAACTCTCGTCTGTATTCCCGAATTGTTTGATGTGGCGTATTGTAGTTATTATATATTTATCCAGTATGCTCTTTTGAGTCTTCTAATCCAATTTGAAGACTCAAAAGAGCCGATGTGCTGCCTTACTAAGGGAAGATGGAGCAGTGGCTCTACCTCTCCAAACTCCAACCTCTTGCAACACACCTGATTATAGTCTATATAGAAATAAAAAATTATATATTCCACAGTTAGACACTCAAACTGGCTGCTGCTGGCTGGCCAGTTTGAGTTATAGGTATAAAAGCAATATCCCTATTCTTTCCTTTCCTGCCAATGTTCCGATTTTTCCTACCTAATTACCAAAAGTACCCGAATGGACTAAATTATGATCGTCAAAATCGGCACCCTTCTGTCTACCCCTTTAGGGATAAATGTGTGAATGAATTTTTATTTCCATACTATTGCCGTCATCTGTGTACTTTATGAGTTAAATGTAAAAGAAGGGTAGAATTTCTTCTACTAATTGATTTGATAGACTGTTGAAGTGAAGGCCGTGGAGTTCCAGCCCTTGAACCCAACACTATATACATATATGATTATACAAATACTAGAAATGTCTTCTTAGCAAATGTTACACAGTGTATTAATGACAATAAATAACTCTCTACCTACTATAACAAATCTACACTTATTTTCAGTCTTATTTACTGAACGATTATATTATCATAGTTCTTACACGTTGTACGGTTACAGAAGGAGATAGAGTACCTTTTATACAGCGAAAGACAATTTGAAAGTAATTCATTAAAATTCTAACATCAAACAAAAGTTATTAAGGGGCCATTTCTAAACTGAACGCCATTTTGTATCGCCGCCATTTCCTAAATAGCCCGCCATAACTTTTCAACTGTCAAACCTGTTCTCTTTTTAAAAATGGTTTGGATTTCTTAAACACTTTCAAAGAATTGCTTGTTTGCCTCCGTTTCTCATCTCAAATCGTTCGAATAAGTAAGAAATTTAAAAGATTAGTAAGAATTTTTATTGTTTCCGAACGCAGTTAGCGGTTGTGTGGTATTTCCGGAGGGTGAGAGCGCTTGTTATGGCCTTAACAAAATTGGATTTATAAGTAATTGTAATATATGGCTTTTGGTAAGTTGATTGATATATGACATATTATCTGATGTTAGGGTATCAAATGGGAGCATTATTAAACTGTTACATGTTTCTTTTGAACAAAACTTTCATAAGACTTGCTTTTTGGTCTAGTGGTTAGTGATCGTGGCTGTAAAGCTAGAGATCATTGGTTCAATTCCCACACGGGACAAAAATTCGTGTGTTATAAATAAAATAGCTGTCACGAGTCTGATGGAAATCTTTCAAGTCCCTCGCACATAAGAATAGCTTGCAACGCGGGAGCTATCTTTTTAAGTAGATCAGGCGTTCCAGTGACGAGATCACTCGTCGGTTCTTGGTGAAGTAGAATAGGGCCACCCCTTTTTTTCCCGTGGGTGTCGTAAAAGGCGACTAAGGGATTAAACTGTTATTATTAAAGTTAAGATAGTGGCCGGTGTAGGGATTGCCCTATTACATAAGGACTTAATTATGGTTGGCAAAAAGTGTTCGTCCTTTTTTAGGCAAACTGCATGTACGACATTAGTAAAACTGAATGGGAATTGAATATGGTAAATAAGGTATAGCAAGATGCATCCAACTGGGAAACGCCGCCAGCCTTATGGGTACGTTTGGCCGGAGGGACGCATTTTTGACGTGATCTTGTTTAAAATTTAAAATATAAAAAAAATAAGGTATGGTGCTTTCATAAAGGACTGAGATAATGGTGAAACCGTGAATGAGGTTTTAAACGTGTGATGGAGAATGTAAGCAAAGTTATAGTTATTGAGAAGAATGAAGCAAGTATCCAGCCCCAAAATTAGCATGCTTATTCTGCGAGCTATGTCTGTATTTTGTTATGAATATGGGGACAGATGCACAGACGGGTAATGGTAAGTTTACAAATTATATTTGTCAACCGGTTTTCTGCGAGGTGTCTCCGATGGAGCGTCGGCCCATTCGTGCCTAAGCATGGCTCTCCAATAGATAAAGAAAAAATATTTATAACACTTGATGTATATGCAGACCTTTCTTTAACTTTGGTTCTTTGCCGGATGACCTTTGAATAACGCCTGTGGTACTAAAACCCTTCTTGGAATCCTTCTTATTCAGCACCCTGGATACAAAATACAAATGGAATATTATTTTTAATTTTATAGTTCGCAATGACCTATAGTTCGAAATACACCTTTTGCGATTATAGTTTTATTTTTATTAGTTCGTAAATTGGACAATAAATCAGTTGTGAAAGAGTAATGGGTTCTATAGAAGGGATAAAGTTTGCGGTATGATGACCAGACAAGTTATTTATATCGCGGTCTGTGTGAATATCACGTAGGACTATGAAATAGTTTTAATTTAGTTAAAATAATTAAAAATATTCAAGGAACACAATTAAAAAAAAAGTACAGCCAGTGACACTTGATTATAATTCCAATGATACCCCATTTTTTTATAACGTAGGGCGATAGATAACAAGCGGGTCACTTGATAGTTAGTGACAACCTCCTTCCATGAACACCTGCAACTCTAGAGTCGTAAGTGCGCTGCCCTTGCGAGGGTTGATGCGGGGAAGGGTAAGAGGAAAGAGTGGATAAGGGAAGATGACACAATAAAACGACAGTTGAGCCTCCGGACACCTCACTAATTTTGGGGAAATGCATGCGTGGCTTCACAACTAGTTTTCTGAGGCTGTGATATATCACCGGTCGAGCCGGTACGATAAAAACAATTTGTTGCAAATGGGAGAACAATTTTGGCCAACTTAATTATAGATATGTCAAAAAGCACTATGGTTTTGTGTTTTATAAATAGAATTAATACATAGTATAATTTACTGCATATAGACCGACCCCTATAACTAGTTTTAAATTATAGCTTGTAATTACAATTGTAATACGTACATAAAAACATATCAAAGTGTCTCTACTTAATATTTACCAAAACTAGTCTTCCAGACTTTTTTTTTTGCTTTAATTATTTTATGTTGTGTTATGTTTCAGTTAAAAACTTATCCCTATATTTAATAAAAATAAAGAACAAAATAATCAAATAGTGAGAATATAACCTAAATTAAATTGGGTTGAGGTCTGACGATTGAGCAGGCCATGGCAAAACGTTGATGCGAGCATCGGCAAGAGTGCGACTCTAGTCGTGTGTGGACGTGTAATGTCGTGCATTAGAAACGAATCACCAAACTGGCTTCGCAAAGATATGATCACGTCTGAAACAATCCCTCCGAATATATCTGAGCCATGACGTTGTATCCGGCTTCATACTGAAATGAGAATCATAAAAAAAGTAAACACAACGCTCTTCCTCCCCATTTCTGTGTTCCGCGAGTCCTTTGTAAACGGGCCGTACGATTGCGGGGTTCTATAGATGGAACTCTCAGTGGCCTTTGGGAACGCAGATCCCATCTGGGTATGCAAAGACAATAGCCCGCCGCTTGCTTCAATTCCCACATGCCTCACGAGCCCAGCCCGATGGTCTTGGGTACTTCGTACTTGTCCTTCCTTCAAAACACCACCAATTTGATATAAGTTATTGTTCTTGGCAATTAATATTTATTAATGCATGCAAATTGCGGATCAATATTGTTGATTGATAGCTATCATGGAATAAAGATACTGAAAACACTCGAAAAACTTAACCCTTTTTCTTTTGCAGTCAGGTATAAGAGCGAAAGTTTGTAATAATTTAGTATCCATGTTTTATAATATCTTGCAACAACAATGTTGCGACTTCGCAAGCAGCGCAAAGCCCACTGTATTTGTCGCTAGGCTACGGTGAGGCAGTTAAGCCTGTCGGCAAGGCGGCAGTCACGCGCCCCCAATCTGATACTTGCCTCTGTTTACTATTTAAAGTAGGGTTGTTGTTGAGGACCGTGTTCATTGGTGCAACTTGAGTTTTGGCAACGGTAACTTGAATTTTCTTTTCAATATTTACTCGTTTCTGGGTTAAAATAACACTTTAGGAGTTAGTTTCTCTGCTTCATTGCTGATTTGCAGATGGAGGTTATTGATTGTTTAAAGATTTGTGCTTGATCTAATTATATAATATTTTAGAGCATCGTTTTGGAGAGGGTAGAGCGCTCCGACCTTGATAACTACAGCTAGTTTGAGTTTTAGATATGCGACCCTGACGTTTTTTTTTTCTACCTGATGGTAGTAATTAGCGCTGCCACTTGGAACTGAATTTTCCTAAAGTGCACGATTTACGGTTCCATGTTCCATACATGAGCGTATTGTATGTATGTAACTTGTCTCGTTTGTCTTCAGACAATGTCTATAACAGTGGAATGAAATCGTTATCTCATTAACTTGTCCTCTAACTTACGTTAGAAATGGGATGCGCACTCTCAAGTCGGATAACGACAAATACATTTTGTTTGAATTAGCTTTGGCCCTGTTACAGATATTTAAATAGAACATTAATTAAAGACTTTTTAAGCGATAGGCATAAGCTTTTATTCTTCATAAAAACTGGCGGTTCATGATTATGCTCCCACCAACTTTGAAGTAAGAATAAACATTAAGGGACAATTAATGTGGAAATGTTTACTGAGAAGTGTAATGTTAGATGGATTGGCAGAGTGAGGAATGACGGGGTTAGGAAACGGTGTGGGCTGAAAGGGGATGTATAGAGAATAGAGATAGGAATTCATAGGTTTGGGCACGTGAAATAGATGAGCAAAAAACTATTTTTTATCGTGGTAGAGCCATGCTTATGCAAGATTGGGCCTGCTCGATCGGTGCGATACCAGGGAATCTTAATTGATTATAATATAGGTGCACAGAAGAGCAGGCCTGGTGCTAAGTCACAGACAGTCCATAGACACCTGCAACTAAATACGCTGCCCGCTTTTGAGGATGATGAGGAGATGCGGGGAGAGTAAAGAGGAGAGGGGGGATGAGGAGATTGGAAAGAAGAGAGGAGTTGGGCCTCCGGAAACTTCACTAATTTCGGAGAAATGCAACACAAGCGTTGCTTTACAACCGGTTTTCTGTGAGGTAACCGACAAGAGTGTGTGAGAGAGGCGCAAGATATTAATCGGGATCGCCGTAAATTGCGTTCTTCTGTCTCTGCCTATCCTGGACGGGAATAAGGCTTGTGAATATGTATATATGCACATTATATATAAAGTGCGCCCCTGATATTAAATAGTATTTTTTTCTAGGTAAGTTTTTCTTATAAAGCTTTGTAGTGCCCCGTGTCACCTGGCGTCTAGAGCGACAGGCCTCTTTAGATTAGGACTGACGATGCCCGAAGGGAAATCCTTTGATGTGATTGATATGTCTGACTACAGCTTATTAAAGAGGTGCTCTTATTAAGTTATAGATAGAGGATATTAAAATAGCTTTGCTCCCATTAATTTATGTTGTTAGTGTAGATGTTGTTATTTAAATATACGGTTTTTGCTCACATGTGTATGTCGGGGATGCCCGACTCGACAGGAGACCTTTTTCAAGGAGTACCGGTCTTCACACTGAGTAATCGATGTTAGCATCTGTTTTTATGTCTTTTGATGAATTTGTTATCCTTGCCTTGTATATTCTTATATTAAAAAAAAACAGCTGATTTGATTTTAATTTAGTTTTATTTTCTTTTCAGGTAAGTGCGTGATAAAAATGACTACCCTGCATCGTATTAACACAGGATTTGAATATTGTAATTCACCTACAATCAATTGCTCTTCATAACTCATATATTTCACGTAAGTATAAATTAACTAATCATGTTCCTAAAACAAACCCATGAAGAGCACCTCTACGACAGCTTGTACATATAATATACTTACTTATAATCCCTACTTTAACAGTACTAATCTTCATGTCTTCTGCAGTCAGATATAGAAAATGTTTACAAGAATCTTTCAATGAAATGATTACTTCTAAGTCGGGTTCCTATTTTTTTTATGTGTAAGCCTACCATAATGACTCCATTTTGCCTGATGGTAAGCAATAAATGGAGTCCAAGAGTGGTGGTCAGCATCCTCATTGCATGTCTAGTGAATGTAGTGTGGTGACCCACACTATGGCGGCCTGGTGAGATGCTTTTATAGATATATATCGGATTTGTCTATTTTTTATTTTACAAATATTCTTAACATTTTATATTAATCTCACTAGAGCGAATTATTAATTTCTTTTATTTATTTTATATCACAGTGCACGCGCCATATTTCTATAACATTGTGTATAGAATTAAATGGATAATGCTGTTGATAGTATCGTTAGTATTAATTAATATTAATGTGTAAATTTGATTTGTTATACCAAATAAATAACTAAAATAAAATAACTATATAAATAAACTTCTCCTTATAAACGGCTACATAGATTTTGTTTGAATTAGAAAAACTAAATCGAAGTGGGATCTAGGGCCTCATCGAACCCACGATCTCTAGCTTAGCAGTCAGGGTCACTAACCACTAGACCAGGGGTTCCCAAACTTATTTTGTCTACTACCCACTTTGAGAATAGATTATTTTTTAGGGCTCCCATTTTTCATCTACTTAAAAACCACAAATTATTTATTGTGAGTTATATAAGCGGACATTAAACATTCATTTTACACACATTTTACAGGCTACACCTGCCAAATACAAACGCAACTTTATAGTATTCAGACAGAGTATTTTTTATTCAAAATAAAACAAACATAATCGATTCTATTATATCAATACTATATAAACCAATGTGAATTTGATGCTGTTTAATAAGTTTGTTGATATCAGGTTATATACACAACGCCCCTATTTTTCTTTCTGGGTCTCTTACCGTCCCCCTTTAGGCCTGCAGCGCCCACAAGGGGCGTTATCGCCCACTTTGGGAAAGGCTCTACTAGACCAACAGGCCACCTTTGAAATGTTATCTATTTAATCCTGATTAATATTATATAAACTAAACTTGTGGTATTTAGTCTGCCATTATAATACAACGTCATACATACAAACATACACATACACACGAACTATTACATGCAGAAACGGTAGAATTCATTTGGCCACGATCCCGACACAACTACACTACTTTAGTAACTAAATTCAAATATTTTATACGTGGGAAAGCCATCCTTTATACACGAATGGGCGGGTTCGACCGGTGCGATACTACGGCCTCATGGATAACCGGTTGTGAAGCAACGCTTTCGTTGCATTTTAAAGAAATCAGTGAGCTTTCCGGAGGTCCTACACCCTTTCTCCGCTTTCCACCTCCTCATCCCTCTCCCTTTCTCCCCTCTTCCCCTCCTATCCCTCATCACCCTTGAAGCCGGGCTGCGCATTGACGACTCTTCAGTTGCAGGTGTCTATGGTATTTTTTTTAATTTGATACTGGGCAAACGAGGAAACGGGTCACCTGATGGTAAGTGCAACTCAAGAGTCAGAAATGCGTTGCCGGCCTTTCTCCTAAAAGCCGGCAACGCATTCTGCGCTCTTTTCTTGAAGGTAAGATCAAATATTTAGTATTCTTCTTATAAAACATATCCTGCACTAACTACAAATAATCCTGTGTAATATGGAATAACAAACATTATGTTTTCATATTAGGGCACTGTGCAAAATAAGCGTATTGTTTGTGGCTAACTAACTGTTCTGTTCCTGGCTGTACTATACCTACTGTAGGTGCTTATATTGTATGTAGTCTGCTTCAAATTTTCAATTATTGACTGTAAGGCAATCGCTCAGTTTCTATTTATATCTCAGGAAATCTTAGGGATCATTTGTAGGTATTTCAGTATGATTGAATTATCATTATCAATCATATCTTGCTATATATTTGACTGCAAGGATGGCATAGCGGTTTAAATGGTCACCTAGCCACTACGCTGCGCGCTGAGTGTTGTGGGTTCGATACCCGCACGGTACAACACTTTCTGTGTTTATTTTTCTATAGGGGGACAGACGAACAGCCGGGTCACCTGATGGTAAGTGACAACTGCCGTCCATGAAAACCTGCAACTTGTTGTTCTGAGTCTGGGTGTTCTTTGTGTCCGTTGCTTGAATGTTTGCAAAACCCCCGCGACACAGGAATTAATCCTAATGCAGGAGTCGTATTTTTAAATAAAAAAAATATCAGTAACCAAAAGATCAACCGGTCTGTCTGGGAAGGGGAAGGCACTGGTGTATTTAACAACCGGCCACAGTATGACTAAATTATTGTGCCTCTCTCGTACTCATAAAGACACTCATACATACTCATACGACCACTTTACTTGGTATCTGACACGGAAAGGTGTAAATGTTGCAGTTAGAACTCTAGCTAGTGCTTAAGCTCAATCCATCTGTATTAGCAATCATAAAACCGGTTCACCGTGGGAGAGCTATTTTTAAGTACAGATGTATGTATACCACGGCCTTACAGAAAACCACCGAGTTTCACCGAGCGAGTGAGGTTAACGGAGGCCTAACACTCCCTCCCCTCTTCCCCCTTACCGGAGAAGAAGAGCTACTTATAACTTTTGAGTTGCAAGTGGCCATAGGCGGCGGTAACCACGGCGGTGATAGTGATGACCGTCTGCTCGTTTTTACTCTTTGTTTGACCTTAATTGTTATCGATACGTATATATACATACATACATGTATAGGTGTATTACAGGAACCTATAAAATGTTAGTAGAATTTCTACTTCTGAGCGAAAACTAAATTTAATAAAACCACATTGAAATCCATTCATCCCCTTGAGAGCTTCAGAGCCAGAGATGCTGACGTCAAACTTGTTATCTATCGGTTCGCGACTTCGGGTCTTAAGAATAGTTTGAAAACTAAAAAGCAAGTTAACGTGTGTCGTAGACAAAGTTACCGTGAT
Source organism: Tyria jacobaeae (assembly GCA_947561695.1). NCBI lineage: Eukaryota > Metazoa > Arthropoda > Insecta > Lepidoptera > Erebidae > Tyria > Tyria jacobaeae. The sequence goes on along the minus strand of OX387236.1, from coordinate 1,732,496 downwards.
ATGTAAAACTAAGTTATAAGCATTAGTGTTTGTCAATGATATAACGATATTTTATCTACATGATATAACGATATAAGTTTCTTGCCAGTTCCCGCTGTTTCCCCTGCGTTTATGGTTACTGCTTCGCTCCTCAGGGTCGCCGGTCTCACAATACAATAAAACTGCATTCGTATCGTGGAAACAAAGTAATACCTATAAAAACAAAGCAATCTAATAATCTACTCGTACTACACTACCTGAACTTTATTGAAGTGAAAACTTCTGTAGGCGCGTTGAACACAGATCGACGCCAGTCGCTCCATGGAAAATTTGACATTCAGTCAATAACTGGGTGGACTAGAAGCCAAACCCAATAGATATGGGAATAATAAGGCTAAAAAGAAGATTATGAATAATAATCTAGACTGTTCTGAGTGAAAAAAAAAATTATATGTCAGCCCCAAGCAGGTTGCCGCGATTGTCTTTAAGCTGTTCAGCTATGCGGACGTTGGACAAACTTGATGCGCCCTCGACCAGGTATGACCAGGTCTTCTCTCTCTCCCTAGCAAGTAGTTATTTTGGTGATAGTAAATTAAGACTCTAGAAGAAATTCACCGATTATATTAGCCTACCATAATTACCTGTACAAGGAAAGATTATGTCATGTTTTCGTAAATGTATTTTTATTGGTAGTGTTTTTCTTCTTTTATATGTTTTTGTGTGTTTCATGTTTAAAATAATATTTTATACAATGAACGAATGAATGAAGTTTATAATTTCGTTACTATTTTATACAATATATAAAACGATACAAGTTTTGTCTGTGTTATATGTAGTCGCATGTTACTAAATGAGCACGAGACATGTTACTGAAATTTCTGTTCTTCTAATAGAAAAGGGTATTATTTGTTGGCAATCTAAAAAAGTTCATGCTGGTAACTTTATCGATAGTAAATTTTTCTTCTAATTTACGAATACTTTTAACAGTGACCCGGCAAACTGTCTGCCTGCCTAGAATATGCCCTTACGTGTGAGCGTGTTGTTTTCAGTATGTTATGTGAATAATTAACATCATCTAGTCTGTCTTAAGATTAAATTGTGCGTGCCTGTTCAAATCATACTAAGGTTTTAGAGATCGTCATATTAGATTGTGCTTCAGAGAGAATGTGTGCTTAATTGGAAACGATTTATGCTAGTCGTTGTTTTAGAATTTGTGTAACACATCCTCACATTTCACTAACGTAATATGTTAAGCCTATTGATGACATTAGCGCACTGTATGATTTATACATTCCCTTGGATAAGTTATCCGATCCCTGAGTCGCGTTAGACGACAACCACGAGAATATATGTGTCTCTTGTCCTCTTTATGACCCTATGAGTCCCTCAGAGGGTCATAAAGAGGGCCCTCTTTGACTCCACCGGGTTATCATATCGTGATTGGTATTAACTTATGTTATGAATAAAATCATTGTTTTGTACAGACATAAACTAGTCGTGTATAAAATACATAACATCTGAATATACGCAGTATTTGTTTTTAAAGATCTATGTACATATCATGTTATATTTAATTAACATGAAATTATGATATTGTTATGTTAATTTATATTTTAACATTTAATCTTTAAGAAGAGCTGAGTTCAGAATACGATATCGCGATAATTACTGTTAAAGCTAGGTTGCTTTCAGTTTTCTGTCTAAAATTATTAGCTAAATTATTTTCTCACAATTCTTAATACAAAGTCTTTAAACTGTGCTTTGGTTTGTATTATATTTTTTGTGGATCAATTGAAATTGTTTTCATTAAAAAGACAACTCCCGCATTAGCAATACGTACTGTGTCGCAAGGTCTTTACAAACATCCAACCAACAGACACACAAAACACACAGACTCGGTACAAATATTTGTGAATCACACAAATTTAGTTCCGTGTGGAAATAAAACCTCCGGTTCAGCAGTCAGGGTCACTTACTACTAGTCCAACAGGCCGTAAAAAAGTTATTAATCAGACAGTATACATACAGTGCCCGCGTATTGGCAATAGGTTCAATATTGCTTAAGTATGACTAAATTATGGCAGACTGTCTGCAGGTTTCCGCCATCGTCTTAAATATCCATCCCCATCACCTGGACGATTGGCACTCCACCACTGTGCGCTTCTCTAGAAGCTTTTTGCCTCGCACAACCAGCTTATGGAACAAATTGTCGCCTGACGTATTTCCGAACCAATACGACCTTCAAATCTTCAAGAAAAGAGCGTACTCCTACATAAAAGGCCGGCAACGCACTTGTGACTCTTGAGTTGCGGGTGTCCATGGGCGGCGATAGTCACTTACCATCAGGTGACCCGTCTGCTCGTTTGCACCCTATCGCATAAAAGGGACTTTCTACAGCTGTATTCCTTGTGTGTTTACAGTACTGTATTCTTTTTTGTTATATATATATTTTTAATAACAGTTTACAGCTTCAGTGAAGTTCGGTAGTTGTTGTGTTCGTGTTAGTTGTATTGTTTGCAGTAATTTAATGAATTTCCGTCGAACATACATACATAACGATTACACGATACAATTTAGTACCCTGTACATAATAGTGGACATCTTGCAATCATCCGGGCACTTTTGGGAGTTTAATAGGAAGATATGGATTATATTGACAGGAAAAAGAGGATAGGAAGGGATGGAAAGGATATAACTTATATAGATGGTTTAAGGAGTATAAGCAATAGCTCAAGCAAGTCAGGCTCGCATAACTAAAATTCGAACTGATCGTTGGCGTAAAGACCGAGAATCACCGTCGACTTTCCAATATTTTCTTCAATTAAACAAACTAAATTAAATTAAAGTAATTGAAACCACACGTGAGGTACAATATCCTAATTAGTTATGCCATCAAGTCATTAACTAAAACTATTTAACAACTCGCCTAACGATAATAATTAAAATGTCCAGTTCAAACTAACTGCGAGTGCAGTTTACACCGGATCAAACCTGTTTTCGGGCGGCCATATTGGAAAAATTACCATTTCGGTAGCGCCGAGAGACTTTAAAATCAATTATGTGAAGTTTGATACTGGCGGCGGAGAAGTTCGGGTGGGATTATCGATGTTATATGTTCAGTGGATCGATATGGGATGTGCTACTGAAATTATAGTACAGTTTATATTTAAATTTAATTTATATGTGAAGCCGTGTGGTTCTTGGAGTAGAAGTGGCCCTACCACCCCGTCTCTTACTCTCTCTCCCGTGTGTGTCGTATAACGCGATTAAGGTATTAGACTGTTACCTTTCAGGCGTTATAGATACGGTTATTCAGTGCCCCGATGATGGCAATAGGCTTGTGGCTAGGAATATTACGTAAGAGGGACTTAATTGTGGTTTGTAAAATGCGCGTTTAAGACGCAGTGCTTGTGTCGCTGTCTGTAGAGTCATCTGACATTAACGAAAATTGATATATATATATATAGACATATCTTCATAATAATTATTATATAATGTATATACTACATACTTTGTTCTATTTCTATTTTTTAGAAATTATAAAAGTTGGCACAATCCTGTTCCCCCACCAGTTGCGTGTTACATTAAAAGGACAGTTGTTACATACAATTACAAACAAAAAAAGGAAAACAAAAATAATTCTACGTTAATTCAATAAGAATTTAATATTGTGAATTAGTAAGATTATGTCATTCGTCACAAAAGCTATGTTAAACTTTAAGAGATACACGGAGATGGAATTTATAAGAATCGATTATGGTTCCTGATAATTTAGTTTATTTATTACTGGGGGGGGGGGGGGGGGACACGATGACTTTTGTTAACAAAATATGTTATCGTGATAGAGCCATACTTAGGCACGAATGGGCCGGCTCGACAGGTGCAATACCACGGCCTAAAAGAAAATCGGTTGTAAAGCAACGCCTGCGTTCGGAAATGCTTTTTAAGAAATGTCCGTTGTTCTGGTCACGTGTTTGATTCCCATACAGAATTGTGTCTGGGTGTACTTTATCTATAATGTGTATGTATGTATGTATGAGTATATCCCGTAGGATGACTTTACACTCTTTGCTTCTTTGATAAGTTTGGTTTGATGCAGAAATGAAAGTTTATTGGTTTCGCAATGTAAATATATTTTTGGGTATGAAACCATTGCTGATGTCTTTTAATTAATAATAATAGTACCTGGATAACCGAGCTTTGCTCGGTATTTTTTGGTAAATCGTGTAAAACAACGAAAAAAAAAGTTAAATAAAATAATCATCAGGACTCGAACCGGGGTAATCTGGTTACGGGACCGCCTTATTTCCCACCTGACCTATTACAACCTTTTAGATGGTGGCGAACCCCCCTATGTAGCCCCTATATACTAAATTTCATGAAAATCGTTGGAGCCGATTCCGAGATTCCAATTATATATACATATATACAAAAATTGCTCATTTAAAGATATAAGATAGAGGATACAACGCAGATACCGTGGGTATCAAATATGTTTGTCAGTTTTGAAACACAAAAATACACGACTTCTTTACCTGACTGTGTAAGTAAGGTTTTACCTAGAGTTTTGGGCTCAAGCTCTGCTTAGTTTGGGATCAAATGGACACGTCCATCTGAAGGTATTATGATTACTCGGTATTTAATAAAACAAATCTGTCTATTTGTTGAGGCTGATCTTCCTTCCAATGAACCTTAACGATTACAAGAACCTTAAAATACTTTTATTTCTTAACATTCTTCTAAAAATTTAACGATTTCAACAGTCACATGAAATGTTTCAGATAAGACTCATCACCTTATTCTTGGAAGTACTATGAATAACAACAGCCGATAACTGTGTACACAAGTGGCTTGTACCAAATTATATTATAATGAATCATTATATTTATATAATCATTATTTTAGACTTGCTGCTAATGAATCAAGGTAATGACTAAATGTATTTTTTAGTATTGGACTTTGAAAGAATATGCAGCCTTGTCATGTTTTTTTTTTTTTGTGTGGAAACCCCCCCGGTCATCACCGGTGCTCACGGTGAGGTTGTATGTCGGAATCGAACTGACTAAAACCACTCGGTGTTCCTTTACAAGTAGGCCACACCGTTTAGGGGGCCTGGACCCCCCTTCAGTTTAGAAAGGCACGCGCGAAACACGTCTCGCCTCTGTCTCAGGCCTGCTGATTCAGGCTTTGCTAATTAGAATTTAGTCCTATTTATTTGGGACAGACGGAGTGATAGAGTCCTTCACTAGTACCCATGAGATAGACAAACGCGTTGCAAGTGGTGCGATGACATCGTTGCCATAGCCGGGAAAACCTGGACACGACTGGCCGCTGATAGAAATAAATGACATAGGATGGAGGAGCCTTTCTCAAGAAATGGACGAGTCCATAAAAAATACTTAAATTAATTATTTAATTAAATAAAAAATATATATATGTATATGTTTATTCTTTTGGGTAGACTAGATTGCATGTTCTAGTGTACACCACTAAATTAAAAAAATATATATTTATTTCTTTAAACTATTTTCAATAATCTCAAATAAATAAAGTAAAAATAATATAATGAACTTGCACAAGTACTTAAAGTTTGTAAACTATAAAATTGTATTACTGGGAAACAAATTGCCTTACTTACTTACTTGGGAGTATATTGAGAAGAATGGGATATTCCTGATACAGATGAAATGGATAGTATAGGCAATAGCTCAAATAGGTCAAGGTTCGCTTACCTATAACTCAAACTGGCTGGTGTCGGGAAGACCGAGCTCTGTAACTAAAAACTATACTTAATTAAGAATATTAAGATTTTAGTATATATCCAAACTATAATCTTAAAAAAAATACTATTCTATTTTTAAATTATAAAGAGATTCAAAATACCAAATTCATGGAATTGAATTCCCTACCAGCGCACGTGTTTCCTTCCCAATTTGATCCCGGGTCTTTTAAGCGGGGCGTGAAAAAGCATCTCACCAGGCCGCCATAGTGTGGGTCACCATGCTGCATTTACTAGACATGCAATGAGGATGGTGACCACCACTCTTGGACTCCATTTATTGCTTACCATCAGGCAAAGTGGAGTCATTATGGTAGGCTTACGAATAAAAAAAAAAAAAAAAAACCATGTCTTTGCTGTAAAATTACGTAAATGTTTTTTTTTCTCGGAGTCACTTCTAAGTATCTACCTATGTCAGTACGAATCTTTTATCCAAGCAGCCATTTTATTAATCCAAAAAAATCACATTAATTAAACTAAGTTAAACAATGAAATGTTACAAGATTGTTGATTTTTCTAGAGCGTTCGAGGTCGGCATGTCAGTTCAGAATATGAAATGAAAGATACACTTTGTCAAGGAACAACGTAGTACAGAGGTGGGCAAAATGGTTGGATCAAGTTAATAAAGAAAAGCGGAGCGGAGGGATGTTAGAAAAATTGTAAACTAATTAGAGAATATAAAACTGTGAATGCTTTACATAACTAGTGTACTTTGTAATTTTATCCCATTTTGTAATGTAATGTTCTGTTTCACTATCATTGACAAGATAATTCAAATGACACCTGACATGTTGAAATTCATTAAAAATATATACACACATATCCTACATAACATTTTTGTGTTTCAAAACTGACAAAAATATTTTATAGCCATTGTATCCGGCTTAGTATATCCTCCATATTATCGTACTATCAGAGTGGTTAGGCACAAATTTTCCAGCTCGACCGGTGCGGTACCACGGCCTCACAGAAAACCGGTTGTAAAGCAACGCAAGTGTTTTTCTTTGTAAATTAGTGAGGTTTCCGGAGGCCTAACTCCCCCTCTCCTCTTTCCTGTGCCCTCGTCCTCATCTCTTCTTGCCTCTCCCCGCATCCGCCAATCCCTCATCACCCTTAAAGGCGGGCAGCGCACTTACGACTCTTACAGGTGTCGGTGGTTGTCACTTACCATCAGATGAACCGTCTGTTCGTCTGTCCCCCTATATTATAAAAAAAAATTGTAATAATCAAACATGTACTCAAAATTGTGTATGTATGTATCTATGCATGTATGTGTCTGTATGTGTATTTATACGTATAATATGATATGTTATTCATATATGTACATATGTATGTTTGCATGTATATATAATTTTCTTTATTACTCACTGTTTTTTTTTTATAAAGTTTATTGTGACAACTATTAAGCATTATTCTAATTCAAAGGTCCGAAAAACTTTTGCCATGATGTTAAACAGTTCGCCTTGTATCGGTTTTACATCGTGTGCACCCGGTCGCAACTTATCACTTGCCTCGCAAGCAAATATAAGTGGCAGTCTAAACACACGAGAGTAAAAGAGAATTGTATTTTTTTCATCAAATTTGCACTTAGAATATAAAATGGAGTGCCATGATCGCTCCGAGCGTTGTCTTGAGGTACTTTTGGCTCCTTATTACTTAAAAGTACGCGATATTGTTAACCGTTGTAAAACAATGTATAAAATACTTTATATTTTATATATGAACATGTCATTTATTATGTAAGAGAAAAACTTAGATTATAAAATTAGATTATTACAATTACATTATTGCATGAAAGGAAAGGAAATCATAGGCAAAAATTTTGGGTCACATGGATTCCTCCGCTTTCATTTGTTCGACTTGTTTAATGCAATGTCTGTTCTAAACATCAGTGTGTGTGTGTGTGTGTGAGAGCGTGCGTGTGTGTGAGAGTGTGGGTGTGTGTGTGAGAGTGTGGGTGTGTGTGTGAGAGTGTGCGTGTGAGTGTGCGTGTGAGTGTGTGCGTGAGTGTGTGAGTGCGTGCGTGGGTGCGTGTGTGTGTGTGTATGTGTGTGTCAAATGCTGCTATCAATCAATCTGTCTAGGCTGTTGAGCGTGACAAATAAATATCAGACATAATATTTTTTAAAACAGACAGAAAGAACACATCCGTACGTTAAATATGTTTTAGGAGTTAAAACTACAAATTCTCTGCCGACCCAAGTATAATTTCCCTCTTTGGCGCACATTGCACTTAACTGAATATAAACAACGCTGTTTATTTGTGTAAGTATAAACAATTTTATTTGAACACATCCGTTTCGGTGCTAGCTACTAGACGGTGTTCCACGAATCGTGGGTAGTTGATAAAACTATATCTATAAAAAACTATCACATGATGATTACACGTTCCACGCATAAGGTGTTATTTTAAACAGACTACAAGGAGCAGAAGGTTCTCAATTCACATCTTTTTGTGGGCGATATTTATTCTCTTTGGGAATTGATTTCAGTATTTTTTTTCTAATTGACTGCCGGCCGTGATGAGAGATGGGGGGAAGGGGGTAAGAAGGAAGAGGAGATGGGGGGAAGGGGGTAAGGAGGAAGAGGAAACTGGGAGTTGGGCCTCCAGAAACCTCTCTCATTTCTGGGAAATGCAACGCAAGCGAGGTTTCACAACCAGTTTTCCGTAAGGTCATGGTATCGCACCGGTCGAAGCGGCCCATGCATGACTCTACCACTGATTTCAGCTAATTATAATTTATCATGAGATAAAAATTGATTACTAATATTTGTATATAATAATATTTATTTAGCCACATAGTATTTTATATAGGATTTAACTTATGTCAAATGCATCATACCTGGACGTGAAATATTGTATGTATAAATTGTAGAGGTACTACGAGTAGAAGTACAAGACCGGTTTGTCTCTGACTCTCAAACTTATTTGATACCTGTGTTTTGAGTCATCAGTATGAAGAGTATTATTGATATAATAGCATGAATGAAAGGGAGGGAGGGGGCTTTAGGGGACTTAGAGGGGGCCTTTTATTTTGAATTTAATTTTATAAATGTTTTTTGTTTTCTTATAATTCTGGATTCGAAGCTATTCCCGCAGTTACTTTTGTACGTTATACAAGTACATACAAAGGTGTTTGTAATTAGTAAAGGTAATAAAAGCTTTTCCAATGACATATTAAAAAGGATCTTCATATAGTTTTTGTCTGATCTGATTTCATGATTAAAAATTAAAAAAATTAAATTGTATGCCGATGTGGTTTGAGCAAACATCAAAATTACTGCAGAATGAATGCGAGTAGTAAGTTTGTTACGGTATACAGACAGACGAACAGACGGGTCATCTAATTGATAAATGACAACCACCGCCCATGGACACCTGCAACTCGAGAGTTTTAAGTTCGCTGTTGGCGGTACGGAGTTAGACCTCTGGTACTCACTCACTCGGCAATACAATGCAAGCATTGTTTATCGGTGTTTGTCTACCGTTTGTCTGTAAGGCCCTTCAGGCCGTGGTATTGCTCCGGGCGACCTATTCTGGTATAAGCATAGCTCTAAGATATATTCAAATAGGTGAAAGCCGGAAGATACCGACACTGACAGAGGACAGGACAGACGGACAGATGGGTCACCTGACCAACCGCCGTCCTGCAACTCAAGAGTTGTAAGTGCGCTGCCCGCCTTTGATTGTAACGAGGGCTGATGGAATGCTAGGAAGGGAATGGAAAGGGATGATTAAGGGAGGGGAAAGAAGAGAGGTGGATTGTACCTCCGGAAACCTCACCAATTTCGCAATCATGCAAGTGCAACTCAACCGGCTTCCAGTGAGGCCTTGGATCCGCCCCGGGGGAGCCGGCCCATGCGTCCCTAAGCGTGCCTCTCCCTCGATTTGTATGTAAGGATAGACGCAGTTATCGGCCTACCCGAGAAACACGAGGGCATAAAATCTGTAAGCGAGATGCTCCTTGTAGTCATTTAATACGTTGATTGGTATTGTCACAAAGACAGGGCCCCTGGGTATACAATTTGATACAAAACGATTTAAAAAGGAAGTGAGGACTTGACTTCTGAATTACAAAGGGGTCTTGATGTCAAAGCTAAACAACCAGAGCATTATGTTTATGCTCATTACATCGACCGCAGCATCGACCCGGCCCATTCGTGCCTAAGCATGGCTCTAACACTGTTAAAATATAATATATATTTATATAAATATATATTATATTTTCTTAGAACTTATTATGTGCATTTAGTAATCTCAAGATTTGTTTAAATATGGAGAAATTGTTAAAGCAGATGCATCAAAGTGAAAGTTGTCTCACAGAGTCTCAAGTTTTCCTCGAGGCCTCCTAAGTCTTACAACCAATTTCGTAACAGAGTACTTTAATCGGTACCTCTGGGAGGCACCAGGAGGCTCACTCAGTCCATAGCATATCACTTACTGTCCATCAAAACGTTGTTTGCATACACAAGTTGATACCGGGATTTCAGTTCCTGGATAAGTTCTTTGAAAACATACAGGAGAATATTACGAGTGGTTCCGCTACCGTTACATTACATTACATTAAAATCAAACACATACATACATATACTCATACTATATACTCGAAGGAGTACGTAGAGGCATCTCTAACTCGCACATTTATCCAGCTATCATTTATTCCTGGTTATATAATAGGTAACAAGCCTATTACCGTCATTAAGGAACGTTATGACTCTAAATGAAAATCAATAAACCAATCTAATAACAGTAGTAATAAATCTAATAATAACAAATCTAACAATAGAAAAATCAAACATAAACAAACAGTTATCGCGAGTACAGTAGAGTGCTTTTTAAAACCATAATTCCTTATTAAAAATGTGCATCACTATCTTTTAGTGTCTACACTGTCCTTCCACAATGAAGTACTAGTACTGTACACTCCAATATATATTTAATTTGATATTAAACAGAACTGCCATGACTTTCGTCCCTTATGTTTTTAAAATAAAATTTTAGTGACTTAGGGCTTCCCTGACGAGTTAATTCGATTAGCATCGGGTCAATGCCTCCGCCTCTGTTTACTACTGCCACAGATTACACGCAATGATATCCAGTTAACAAAAAATCTGGGACGATTTTTTTCTGTATATTTTTTTTTATCTTGTTAACCGAAAAAGAAATGTTTTGATATTGTTGTACGTAATATTAAATACAAATGTTTGTATGTTTCTGTAGGTTATAATAACTTGTAGAGTCATTTTCTGGTCTGTCTGTCGGCTAGTGGAAGAATGTCATTGCGATTCTCGCTCCCCCGATCATGGGCAAGTTGTTAAACACCGGGGTAGTTTTTAGTCGGTAAGAGTCCGACAGACCCCTTCGGCGAAAGACATCCATGAGGATCTTCCACCCAGTCAAAAAAAATGGTCTGTCTGTCTGTCTATTTATTTTTCTGTATCTAACATCTGTAATCTAAACTAATATTATAGAGATGATGAGTGTTTGTTTCTTCTTTGTGTTTGTGGCTATAAGTTGGATTCGAAAAAATGTTTTTTTTTATGAGATGGAGTATTTATAGACAAATAATAAAAGGTAAAACATCACGCTTCTAGTCATGGGAGCGGAGTAGTGATCATAAACACAGGTGGAATTGTAGGAAACGTCTTATGAGAAATAACCTTTAAATCATATATCTTAATACACGCTAAAAATATTCATTTATCACACTGTAATCAGATGTTTATACCAGGTAAACACTAGTTTATTTAGCGCAACGTTCATCCCACAATGAGTAGGATGTGTTAACTAAGTGACTAAGTTCCCTTGTCAATGCTTGCCATACATACCATAGAGCATGCAACCCTAGAGACAGGTAACACTATTCATAGTTTTGCTATTATTTATTTTATGGTATAGGTGGGCAAACGAGCAGACAGGTCACCTGATAGTGTCTTACACTACCCATGGACAAGTGTTGCCTTAAAGAGCTAAGACCGGAGTGTTTATCTGTTGTATTCTGGAATCCTAGAGGTTGCATCATATCACTATAACGTCTATTTCTTTTTAGAAAGAGTCGGCAACGCGTACGAGTCCACTTTCAACCGACTAAGAAAAAAAGAAGGTTCTCAATTTGAGTGTATTTTTTTTTAATATATTTTTTGTTACCTCATTACTTTCGACTGGGTGAACCGATTTTGATGATTTTTTTTTATTTGAAAGCTGGTGCTTCCCGTGTGGTCCCATTTCAATTTGACAATACCAGTTTTGACAATTTCATCCATGAGAAAACCATATAAGTCTAATTTTGCATTAAGTATGTGCGCGACAAATGGACGAATAACAATATCACGCCAACCGATTTCGAGGATTCTTTTTTATTGGGAATGATGTACTTCAAGGTTAGTTAGATGAGAGTTTGATTAGGTTCTGACGATGGCATCCATGAGAAATCCATATAAGTCTTATATTTTATGATAGGCGCATTGAAGTCGGTTGTCTACTTTTTTAAAGTGAATTATTAAGAATATAGCTAGGATTGATTTAATGTGGAAGCACATTAGGAGAGACTGTTATCTAGTTGTCTTGCATATCTGTTTAGTAATACCTGTGTAGATATATTTTTTTTTGTTAAACGTATTATTTGTCTTTGGTGGGAATCGATTTTGCATGTCTGTTTTTTACATTCTCTATGACACGCAGGCACAATAATATGAACTACAAAGTATGAAATGCAAGTGCTAATGAACGTTATCCGCTGTTTCCGTTACTTATTAACACTTCAAATATTGTTGTGTAAAGGTTTCTGTTGTTTTGGATACATTGTTTTTTTATTAATAAATTGGCAACAAAGCAGATGACGAGGTAGTGAGCGGTAAGAAGGCATCCATCAATTACAATACTCACTTAAGTCAATTTTAAATAGTCCCAAGTATAAATAAAATAAAGTTATATTTCTTGAACTTCCCGGTATGAGGCAGTCCTGTATAAGCAATAATCCTTTTCTACTTTTAATAAACTTAAAATTCTCCTAACGAATTCCCAAAAGTGCTCGTGTCACAGCAATAAGCTTTCCAACCATTACGCCTCTGTCTACCACTTCAGGGATACAGGTTTGAGTGTATGTTAATGTATACGAAAAAAGGGATAAGTAAGAAACATCTTTAACTGTATGAAAGGTCTGATCTATGATTGTAACAGCGATAGAGCCATGCCTAGACACGAATGGGCCCAGCTCGATCGGTGCTATACCACGGCCTCACAGAAAACCGGTTGTGAAGTAACGCTTTAGTTGCATTTCCCCGAAATGAGTGAGGTTTCCGGAGGCCCAACTCTCCCTCTCCTCTTTCCTTTCCCCTCATCCCCACTCCTATTTCCCATCTCCTCACTCCCCCTCTCTTATTTCCTCTCCCCGCATCTCAGTACCCTCATGACCCTCGAAGGCGGGCAGCGCACTTACGACTCTTGAGTTGCAGGTGTCCATGGACGGCGGTTGTCGCTTACCAGCAGGTGACCCGTTTTGTTCGTCTGTCCCTATATAGTATAAAAAAAAAGAATACGAAAGAAGCTTAAACTGTGTTTCAGGATTTTGGGAAATAACACTATTATGTAGGCCAGGTTTCTGCTGAATGTGTTTGTCACAAACAATTTAAAATATTCTTAAAATAATATTTCAGAAGTTCTCAATAAGAAAGCCAACTTCCTGTCCCCTCTGTTCCTCTATACCGATATGACATATTTTAAGGCCCATTTTACGATCTGCGCCGTTAAGACGTATCATAAAAGTCATTGTGTTCGCGAACATTCGCATAAAACTTGACTATGAAAATATTAAATGAACGCACAAAAGAAACTTATGGATGGACATTGGATAGTAAATGTGAAGAATGTAAGTTATATAATTATATATATATATATATATAGTGTCAACACTTGCTTGCCTGAGGAGTCACCGTTTGGGAGTGGAAAATATACGATCTCGAACTAAACGATTCGGCTCTTCCTTTGTGTGCCGTTCGGTTAAAGCCTAGCCTTCACTACAAGCGCACGTGTTTCCCTCTGACTTTGATCACGAGTCTTTTAAGCGGGGCAATTTTAGCATCTCACCAGGCCGCCATAGTATGGGTCACCATGCTGCATTGACTACACTTGTCATGACGTCGGTGACCACCACTCTTAGACTCCACTTGTTGCTTTCCATCAGGCAGAGTGGAGTCATTATGGTAGGAAATATATATATCTATATATATTTATAAATTAGCTATACCTATATATGTATATATTTATGAGTACTTTGTCATTGTATATAATGAGTTATACAAACATTGTTTTGTATACATACTTTCACTCACACGTCATTATTACTGTTGTGTAGTAATGTTCGCAGTGCAGTTAAGCAACAAATATACGAGAGTTAGTATAAGAGACAAAACTATATTTTGTAACTTACAACTTACTTTGTTCGTTATTATAAGGAAAGGTTCAAGTTTCCGTTGTTTGTAATACATTTACTAGATGGCAGTGTTACACCATATTGTGTTTTAAACCAAATCCCTAAATTTCTTTGCAGTTCATAATAGAAACATTAGATGGCAGTTTTATCAATAAATAAAAAAATCTTACGCTTTTTTTTATTTTGTTTAACGTTACGGACGTTTTTTTGCCGGCTTAGATACCCCTCCGCAACGCCCCATAAGGAATTTCGTTCCATAATTAATAATACAGGCTATTTAATTGCTAAAAACGATAAGAGCGTTTTACGTGGTAGAGCCATACTTGGGCACGTTAGAGTTACTCTCACTTCTCCCACTTCCATCCCTTTCCTTGCCATACCATTCTGCCTTTCCTGCCTATTCTCCAAACTGTCCCATGTCCCAAAAGTACCCTAAGGATGGCGACAATAGCAATGTAATCGGCATAATGTGGGCATTATGCCTGTGTATCTATGTTGGTATGTATGTATATGATAATATTTAAAACATGATCTTGTAACCCAGATATCTGAACAGAATTATTCATAGATAATTAACTTTTGGATAAACTTTATGACGGATTTCAATAAGCCTATTATGTTGAATTGTGATACTCGATTGTACGGATGGCGCAGCGGTTTAAATGATCAACTCGCCACTAAGCTGCCACGCCGAGTGTTTTGGGTTTGATCCCAACACGGGATAACACTCTGTGTAAAGTGTAATAATTTGTGTAATGTTATTAGAATGTTTTTAAAGTCCCCTGTGATACCTGAACTAATGCTAGTTAGTTAGTTGTCTTTTAAAAGAAAGAAGAACGTTATGTTTATCACTTTTTAATTTTCTAATTCAGAAGTATAATATTTTATTTCAAATTTCATTTTTTTTATACCAAAGGGGCAAACGAACAGACAGGTCATCTAATGGTAAGTGACAACCGCCGTCCATGGACACCTGCAACTCACGAGTAGCAAGTGCACTGCCCGCCTTTGAGCTGAGGATTGCGGGGAAGAAAAAAACGAGAGGAGAGATGAAGAGATGAGAAAGAGGTGAGGGGGATGAGGGGAGATTAAAGAGGAGAGAAGAGAATATGACAAAACTTAAGTACTTTCCTATCCCTATATATGATTTTTTTTTAATTACAATCATTCTTTTTACGCCGTAATATATACACAAAACTCTTTTGAAGTCGTTTAAAGATACAAAATATAATTTAAAATTACAGTCCACCATGAAAAAAACCAACCCTAAACCAGCAAAACGAATTAAAAATAATGTTTATTGTAAATATATAATTGCGCATGATACATTGATGGCAACCCCTTTTCAATCTTATAATGGAAAGAAAGGATAGGGTTACCAGCTTAAAAATTAGGGGACAACGGTAAGGTGAAACCACTTGTTAAATGAACATTGTTATGATTAAAATAAATATATGGTGATATATCAATGTCGGGTGATGCGCACTCGATATTTCTGTAGTGTTTTAAAGACACACTTGGCGATTATGATAACCATATTGATATGGGATACGAGATGATATTATTGTCAATAAAGTACTTTAGTGCCATCTATCGTAAAACTTTTGAAATACGTAGCAACTAATATGTATTACATCGCGCAATTAAAGCTCTCTCTCACTGTCATGAAACTTTAAATCTACAGATATATCTCTCTTTCCCCTTTTCTGTAGCCTCTACCCTCTTTCCCTCCTCTTAAACGCGGTAGTCACATACCATCAGATGACACGTCTGCTCCTCTGACCCCTTATACTATAAAAAGTTTGCCCATGCTGGTTGGAAGATTAATTATCATTTTTATATAAAGACTAGACTTCCCCGCAGTCTAAACGGTGTTTATGCTCACTGCTTCGCTCCTAAAAGTCTCAGCGTTATGTTATATAGCCTATAGCCCTCCTCAATAAACGGGCTGTCTAAGGAAAAATATTTTTTCAAATCGAATCAGTAGTTGTTGAGATTAGCTACCAAAAATACAAACTCCTCATTAAACTCAACAGCATTTAAAGTAAAATGTTTGTATGTATGTATATCATCTAAATTTAACTACAATCACATTAATCGCCTTTTTAATATTTAACAAAAATATATAGACTTCCAGACAGAACTGCTTGATAGTTAAGACTGATCCGCACTTGCTATTTATTTTACTTACATCGCAAAGGTACTTTGTATACAGCTCCTGTTCCTGTGGTATAATGAATTTTACACATAATATAAAATATGAACTGAAATGATATGAACATTATATATAATATAAAACATAATTGCTTGATTCTCATGCTAAACTACCTATATCCACAACAATTATGTTTAAATACCTGTTATTTTGAACATAGATATTGTGTTATGGTATCGGGTAATACCTGGATACACCTATAAAATCGTAGAATAAATATTCTAGAATTTCTAAAACAGAAATTTATTTCAAATATATACATACCCCTCTGCTTATCCCCTAAAAGATAGATAGAGGTGTATTGTACACCCACTTTTTGATAATTGAAATTCATTCCCACTACTGTATATATAGGGGGCTAGCATATTGCCTTTAGCCGGGCGCTGTATGACTCTATATACTATATACTGTCTCATAGATAACAGTCCAATCCTTAATTGCCTTTTGCGTCACCACTGGGAAGCGATAGGCCGGCCCTATTCTACTCCATCGTGAACGACGGCCTTATATCATTTTTTTTTTATCTTGTAAATTATTGTAATAAATAATAATGTATTAAGTTGTACTGTATCTCTTTTTACTTCTCTAATTATGTTTCATGAGAAGATAGTGGTAGTGGTCCAGTTGGTCCACCAAAGCTGTCGCTACGGCTGGTTATGATAACAAGACATATTATTGGTATGTATCTTAAAAGCCCGAAAGTCTCAAAGATCGGCAACACACTTGTGACTCTTGAGTTGCGGGTGTCCAAGGGCGGCGGTAGTCACTTACCATCAGGTAACCCGTCGGCTCGTTTGTCCCCTATCTCATAAAAAAACCAAGATATATTGTGGGACCATCTTTATTCAAGCAGATATTTTTCCGTTCCCAGACCTCGCGAACCATTAAACAGATAGGGTTACAAGCTTAAAAATGGGGCGACAATGAAAATTGAAACCGCACTCTTCTTGTTTATTCAATTTAATTCCGGCTGTGATGGAGCGCCGCCAAATCTAATCAAAAAAATACCCTTATTTATTTAGCAATACCTACCCAACCAATACCCATCTAAACAGTTTTTTTGTTTCGAATAGTTATCAATTTAAAGTAAAGAAGTAAACTTGTTAAAAAATTGTAAACCCATCTGATTTACTAACTTACTTTTTTTTTAAGTGATAAAGCGTGAAACTCACACCATCGTCACTGCACGCTTCCCATGAGCTATATGTATACTGTGTATAATCTAATAGTTCGATACAATTCACAAGTTTCTTAGTTTTCACTTCTATCGGCAGTCCCCAAAGACTGCCCGTACTGTTAAACAATATGTCACTCACACTATTAGGACAAGTCAGATGATACCTCACATGTCAAAATCCATCACGGACGTCTGGGCTCTAGGGCTTGACAAAGAAATAGCAAACATACACTCAAATAACATTACTCTACTTTGGCCCAGTCGCGTAAAATAATTTTTTGTCTCAAAATAACTAAAATTATTGTAAAACTATATTAACGAGAGCGAAGCTGAGGGCAAAACATTTAATATATTTAAATCGTATGTACCTATATTAAATATAATACAGTACAGTACAGGTAGGTAATAATACAATTTATTGAAGTGTTCGGTTTTCCTCACGTGTGTATTTCGGGTATGTATGTATGTATATGTATTTCGATCTCGACAGGAGACCTTTCTCAAGGAGTAAGTCGGCGGCAGTGTGACGTCCGGTACCGTCGCGGGTGGACGACTTACTTCTTTAAAAGTTGAAGTTCATTACTATATATACTGTACATTTAGCGTTACCAGGCGTCCGGATAAAGCCAAGCACAGTCAGGCTTTTATGTTGGTAAGCGCCAAAGTACACGGTGTCTGGCTTGTCCGGCTTTTGTTAGGCTTTTCAAATTAGTATGTGGTAGAGCCATGCTTAGGCACGAAAGGGGCGGCTTGACTGGTGCGATACCACGGCCTCACAGAAAACTGGATGTGAAGCAACGCTCGCATTGCATATCCCCGAAGGGTGTCCGGCCTTTTTAGTCCCAAGTCCGGCTAAACTAGCTGGTCTGTCAGGCTTTTCAATTTTAAGACCTGGCAACCCTATGTTCGTTACAGATATTGAAGATGAACTAATATGGGGGTTTTTATTAGAGCTTTTATTAAGGATTGAGGGTGAGGATATGCGAGGAGTGGAAAGACAGGAGGATGAGGAGATAGGAAAAGTTGCAATCGAGCCGGCCAATTCGTGTCTAAGCATTGCTCTAGCACGTAACTTAAACTATAAGAGTACAGAGTTTAAGGAAAAAGCTAGTAGTATAAACATAAGTAAATAAAAAACTTTAACGCCACACCTGAGGTTAACGGCCTGTTACTTTACCTTAGTAAAAAGCGGTATAAATATTATAATTAATAATATCTTGAATAAATTGTTCCCAGTCCATTTGATTTATATTGATCCAGCCTACCGGTACACAGAAATGTTATTACTTAGTAATAAATTTTCATGGAATTTAAATAAGTACTGTGACAAAATTAATTACGCTCGTTTTCAATATATGCCGAACGTGTGACGTACTCATAATACATTCATTCATACATCATAACATAACGGTTCCCATTACACAATTTTTGGATTAGTGAGGGAATACTGTCGATAAATTTGTCGATATATGTATGTATGTATTTTTTGGTTAACAAAAAATCGAAATTGGCCGTGTGGTTCTTGGTTTAGTAAAATAGGGCCCCTGGTCTATTTCAGAGTGGTTCTATTTCACAGTCCGATCCCTTAGTTGTCTTCGTAGAAGGTAGGGATCGGACTGTTATCTATTAGACAGTATATATATACAGTCATACAGTACCTGGAAGACGGCACTAGATTTGTCCCCTATTGCGTCAGTGGCACTAAGTTATGGTTGTCAGAAAGCTGGCGTGATAGACGCTACTGCTTACCTATTCAAATAGGTAAGCAGAGGCGTCAATAGATTAGAAAAGATTGTGTTCTAATTATTGTTATTAGGTATTTATTAGGTTATTAATGCCTATTGGCACCCTTTGTCAGTCCCTTTCACATTCATGAGACCGTTCATACATACTCACCCGTTACGGGTGTTCTAACTCTGGCCTTCTTTAGTATACTACCGAGCTTGTCAGTGCAGCGGAGTTTACCCCCACCAACCGTCCACTTTCTTACTTTTTCTTTTAAAATGTCTTATTTCCGTTTATAAATATGCGTTAATAATAAACAAACCACACCTGTAAGTAACAATCATATGACTATAGCTATAATATATATAAAGGTCTGGTTGAAAACCAGCGCTAGACAGCTGTCTAGCAAATGCTTAACTAGGTCTTCTTCAGTTGGCGTGTGAGGTACATAAAAAGAAATAAATTTATTATTTATTAGCACTTATTTATTGGACCATTAATTTGCACGTATATCTCAAATAAATAAATGTCAATTAATAAATAATTTTTCTTTCTTTCTCTTTCAATAAACTATTAAATTTGCCAAATAACAGTAGCCGTGATGTTGCTTTTATCTCGATACGAAATCAAGAGACCACTGTAAAACTTATCAAACCCGCAACATCTCATCACCCCACCATTCGTTGTCACTTGCCGGGCGTACGAATGGCGTGGCGCTTTCGTTGCACATACATATACATAATATCACGCTTCTTTTCCATTGGGATAGGCAGAGACCACTTACTTCCATTTGCTACGATTCTGACATACCTTTCTCGCTTATTCAACTTTCATTCCGTACCGCATACAGGCTCGTCAGTTAAAGGTACTTTTGACCTGGCCTTTGCTTAGATTGTCTTGAAGTTGGTCCAAAAACATTCGCCTAGGTTTTCCTTTTCGACAACTCCATTTACCTCTGCCATATAAATACCTTTTGTCAATCTTCTTTTATTGATCCTTTCGATATGACCAGTACACCATATTTTTTTTTATTTTAGCCACTACATCCACTTTCGCACCACACTGATCCCTTATCACACTATTCCTCACTCTGTCACTCATTTCACATCAGCTATACTCAGCTTGTCATAATAATGTCTGTTAACTCATTTCATATTAGATATAGTTATATGTATCTATAGTTTCCCTATTATTAACAGTATAAATACTAGGTTATGATGTTGCGATAAAACGTGTGTGTTTTTAGAAAATGTTCCACAATATTAAAAATATTCCAGAACCCGAACCTCGTGGCCGTACCATAACAACATAATTCAAAATCTTGTGTAACTCAATCTACATGTTTAATATTTACTTACAGTAAAAAATACAAAGATTCGAGGTCGAAGAAACCTTCCCTATTTTGACACACGACTTTCCCTACAATAATAAAAAAGTTTCCGTTTAATTATTGCTTGTAATGTGTATTTGGCTTGGGGAAGTTATGAAAGAAATTTGCTTGCTTTCAGTATGAAAGAACAATATAAAACTTGACTGACTGAGTTACTTTGGCGTAGTTCGTGGGGGTTTTGATGTGTAATATAAAACTAAAGCAGAATATTTTTGTTTTGTTTATGTTGAAAACCAGGTATTTCGCCGAAATAAGTTAGGTTTCTGGAGGCCCAAGTCCTCCCTCCTCTTTCCCTTCCCCTCATCCCCTTTGCCTTTTTCTCATCTCATCCCCACTTTCTTCTTTCCCCTCCCCGCATCATTTCCCTCAGGTTCTTACGACTCTTGAGTTGCAGGTGTTCATGGACGGCAGTTGTCGCTTACCATGAGGAGACCCGTCTGTTTGTCTGTAATCCTATACTATAAAAAAATAATTCAAACTTTGTCCACTTTTCTTATTATAATTGGCGAAGGCGGTCGTTTTCCAAGTCACCTGATGTTAAGTAACTATGAAGACGACGGTGGGTACCCTATACAAGAGATACAAGAGAAACCTATTCACTCTTCTTTTAAAGGATTCAGGATTGTAGTTCTCTTTAGAAATAAAAAGTTAAGTAAATAAAGAACTATTGGAAATATGTTAAGTTTTAAGAAGTCTATACGACAAATATGATATACCATAAAAATGAACTGAACTTTCTTAAAATGAGGTTCTAACTTCAACCATCTCAATTAAATTAAAATTAAAAAACAATTATCTAATATTTTAATCTATCCTAGAACAATTACTAAATGATGTCACATATCAATCAGCTACTATCGTACAATCTCATTTTATCGATAAAAGTACAACACTACTGCGTCCCATTGTAATAGGCGTTTTGTTTACAATACTGACTGAAGGGGAATTCAATTGCGCCACTAGAAGAACGACTTGAATCACACTTTAGTTTATTTATCAAAATAAACTTTAACTTTATTAGCGCAAAGGTGATATTCTTTTGAGAAAGCCTGATGTAAACTGATATTACAATGCGAGTAAAACAAGAGTAAGCGACATAAAGGTGTTACACGATATGTACTCTATTAGTATGCATTTACGGTCTTTATTTTTTTGTCTTATTCTTGGTTTATAAACGGGAAATCTCGTATGTTTATCGGCTCAAGAGATCGATAACGCAAAATTGAGTTTCCGTCACCTAATCTCTTGGCGGTGCGTTTTATTTTTTTAGTGGAATTTGTTTAACTATCGTTCATCTGTTATTGTATATAAAATCGCACTCACGCCTATATCATCGAAGGCGCTGTCAGAGGCGTCTCAAATGCTCACTTTACACACAATAATTGAATCTGACTTATACAATATAGGGCATAGTTATTGCTGTCATCCGGGCACTGTATGACTGTAGATAACACTCTGATCCCTAAACTCATTCTATGACACCAGTGGTTAGAGATCTCTTCTTTTGCCTGGCTCTTTCCTATTTTATTTGGGGTCGGCCCTCCGTGTCATTCGTCTCCAGGTAGCGCGGTTCTGGGTCTTCTCTTTGTTGACTTGGGCTTCTTTGAGGTTCTTATTTACTACGGACATGTGATTGGGGGTCTTCCTCGTCCTCCAGATCTCACTTTGAAGGTACCTCTTATGTGTGTGTTTCTGACATGTTCCCAGTTACACAACCTGCCCACCTGAGCATCTTCATCTCTGCGCAGTGTAATTTATTTTCATGCTGCTTTTTGATTAGCCCGCATTCGGCTGCTTATGTCTCCTTAAGGAGATGAGAGGAGAGAAAAGGGGGAGGGGGAATCGGCCCTCCGGAAACCTCACTCAATTCGGGGAAATGCAACGCAAGCGTTACTTCACAACCGGTTTTCTGTGAGGCCGTGGTATCGCACCGGTCGAGCCGGCCCATTCGTGCCTAAGCATGGCTCTACCACTTTTAAAATAAATTTAATAATTTGTCACAGGCTTTGATGGACACGTAACTCATATTGCAATTCTATTAGAAACCTCTTGTGTCCAAACTCCTTCAATTTGATTTATACTTGTTTGTTATTTATTAAAATAATAGTGGGAAGTGCAGTATATTTTAAATAATGCAGGTAATGTCAATATTTTCTACAACCTAATGTCAGATGACATACGAAATTTTGAACTTGTATTTTATAAACTTTTTTGGTAAAAGCAATCCTTGATCATCATTTCACGACAGGCCTGTTGGTCTAGTGGATTAGTGACCCTGATTTGTGTGATCTAGTACTGTCTATCACACAAATCAGGGTCACTAACCCTGATTTGTGTGATCTACAAATAGTCATCCCAAGTCTGAGTGTTCTTTTTGTCCGTTGATTAAATGTTTAAAAAGCCCCCCGCGACACAAGAATTATACCTAATGCGGGAGATTTACCGACTGTTCAGTTCAACAAATATAGACGAAAAGCTTATTTCCGTTAAACAGACTATATGACTGTAAATATACTGTCTGATAGTTCTTTCTTTCTTTCTTTCTTACTTTCTTTCTTTCTTTCTTTCTTTCTTTCTTTCTTTCTTTCTTTCTTTCTGATAGATTACATTCTAATCCTTTAGTCGCGTTTTACGACACGCCGTGGCCTTATTCTATTCCACCAAGAAAATACGGTTTTCATAACTAAACACGTGTAGATAAAACCAAAAAAACCATAACAAATATCAAATTGGACATGACCTGAGGGGGGAGGGAGGTGCTGGTTGTTTCAATACAGCCGGTTAGCGCCGCCCGCCAATTTCAAACTCGATTTAACTACAACACAGTGTAGTTTAACACAGAGGTCACGGACTTATCTATACTAATATAATACTACAACTCCTCGCTGGAACTACCAGTCGGATATCAAAAATCTTTAGTATTGGATAGAGTTTTTTTAAGGAAATTTAGTTTAGTTAATCAATCAATAATATTATCATCATCATCCAACTTGTCGCAGTTCACCACTGGATAGCATGCCAGAGTCCCAGACTATCCCGGCCACCTTCCTCAAGACGTCCATCCATCTCGCTGGGTGGTTTCCTATCATCTCTTTATCAATTCGCAATTTGCACTCTACGTCCCGTTTGCTACAACGGCCATCAATCAAGTTTTGAGCAGATGTAAAGTAAATAATATAATTACTAGCAAAAGAGGACCGATTTATTGTTAAACAAACATCTTTAAGACAAAATTAGTAATGACATTACAGCTGTTTACCCACAGGATAATGTCACGCCAAGACGGTTATGAAAATATTAAATATTGCACAGACGAACACACTCAAAAACACGTTACTCATAAATAACCGCCAAACATTTGTGGTTTTCGTGTAACGTAATTACCTAAGAGGCACATGCGACAGTTTGATTCGTTTGGCTTATTTTGTGTAATATACACACATACAAATACTCACGTCTGTGTCCCCTAAGGGAAAGGCCGGGGCGTTATTAACGCCCACATTTTATTTTTAATAATTTAAACTCATTTACGTAATTGGTGCCTATAGTCGTCATCCGGGCACTTTTGGGAATAAGATGAGCAAGTTTGGGTATATTGACAGGAAAGGGAGGATACACAGGGAGGAAAGCAATAGCTGAAGCGAGTCAGGGTCGCGTACCTACATGTAACTCCAACTGGCTAGTTCCGGGGAGTCCGAATCCTCTAACTATTTAGAATAAATTGTTTTGTAAAATCAGATGCGTTCGTATAAACAATATGTAACACTCCATTGCCTTCCCTTCTTACATTTTCCTTACAATACACTCCCAGTTTCCCATCTCCATCCATCTATCCATCCATCAACTAATTCGTAAAGTGCCCGATTGACGACAATAGGCTTGCCCCTGCTGTTACGTAACTTGAACCATCTTTTCATTATTTCATTTTATTTTGAAATACGATCTCTCTTCTTTCACACGGTGCTCTGTGCGCCGGACGGAATGAAAGAGTTGGTTTAATTTTTAGTAAAAAATAAAAAAGATATATGCGCCACGCGGTTGATGACCCTTTGTTTCTGGTGTAATGTTCTGGGCGGCAGACGGTAAGCGTTCATCCACACACATATACCCTTATATTGTTGTTCATTTTTTGTGACCTAGAAAATAAGAGTTGCAATCGGACCCTTACAGATCTTTTAATGTTTTATTAAAAGCCTATTAAAAGAAATTAAAAAAAAATATGTGCACTAATAAAATTAATTAAGTAAGAAATTCTATTAAAATGCATGACATTATGATAATGCAGTCAGTTTTAAATAGTATGGGGGGTTGACATGCATAGATAGGTGTCATTTTTTATATATAAGCCTACCATAATGACTCCACTCTGCCTGATGGAAAGCAATAAGTGGAGTCCAAGAGTAGTGGTCACCATCCTCATTGCAAGCGTAGTTAATGCTGCATGGTTACACACTATGGCCGCCTTGTAAGATGCTTTTTCACGTCCCGCTTTAAAGACCCGAGATCAAAGTGGGAAGGAAACACGTGCGCTGGTAGTGAAGTTATATTATAGTCAAAGTCAAAGCATTTATTGCAAATAGGCCCAAAAGACACTTTTGAACGACAACAATTATATATTATACTAGCGGACCCGACAGACGTTGTCCTGCATGATATTTCAAGCGATTAGGATCAATATAGATAAATAACCTAGATACCGACTGCAGCGCCATCTGCCGGGCTGATTTGTGAATCTAAACCATTCCCAGATCCCCTTGAACACACACAAAAAATTTCATCAAAATCCGTCCAGTCGTTTGAGAGTAGTTCAGTGACATACACACTCACAGAAGAATTATATATATAAAGATTAGTTGTAGGGCTCGCATTACCCGTCACCAGCCAGTTCCACTTATAGGTATGCGACCCTGACTTGTTTGAGCTACTGCTTATACTCCCAAGTCTACGTATATACAAGTAATATCCCTTTGAGTCCTCGCTTTCCTATTAATTTACTCATAAATTCCTATCCAATTGCTAAAAATGCCTGCATATCGCATGAAATCGACTTGCCCCTATTATGTAGAAAGCGGGAGTTAAGTCGTCTACCTACCATTTTTGGGGTAAAGGCTTGAGTGTATGTACGTATTATGTTACACAAATGTCAACGAAGTCATATGTAAGTATTGTTATAACCAACATCAGAAAGGAGTAGTATTATTTTTTATGTGTATTTTAGACGATATCTTCGTCGTTTGTATTTTTTTAATAAAAAGGGTATTCGAGGTTGTTCATTGTTAATTTAAAGATAATATTCTATTTCTAAATTGAACGATGAAAAATAAAGCTTTTTACAATTAATCATAATAGTCCAGCTAAAGCTCCGTACTAATACCGAGAATTTCAATATATCATAACTTATAACAGTTTCCCCTACCAAGAATACAAACCCTATCATCACACGCGAATAAGCCCAAACTAATGTCGGGTCTAGGGTTGTCAACCGCAAGTCAAGAAGATGGCGCAACGTGTTCTTGAGGTTGCAAGGTCTGTAGGGGTTCCAGTTGGCTTCTTTCTTAGAGCATTCCCGAATCCCTACGAATAGGTACCCATGTAGTTTTAGTCGGTACGATTCTGACATACCACCTCACGGTAAACTTCGGTGAGGTAAGTATTTTGCAAGCACGTGAGCTCTTGTCGGTTTAGAAGCGTGGTCATATTTTCTACACAAATACATACATACAATCATTCATCTGAAAATTATTTGACAACCCTAAGACCCTAGAATCAGAAAGGCATCCAACCAAACACAACTTTATACACAGAACCGATAGAAACAAAAAATGTTGATATACTACTGTACCCAATATGATATACCCATAATAACATAACATATATGAAGCCATGGAAACAATCAAAACTTGTCGTATTGCTATTCAAATGTTGTACAACTTTGTTCATTATTACGTTCCCCGTGACCACCGGCCATTGTTTACAGGTTATACACATAGTTATCTTACATATATCATCGTATCAGAAATTATATTTTCACAGGTTGTGGTTAAAATCAAGGATCTTGCATGGAGTTGGTGATAAAAAAATGTGGTAGTCTCAATTTCTTACGTGGTAGAGCCATGCTTAGGCACGAATGGGCCGGCTCGACCGGTGCGATACCACGGCCTTACAGATAACCTGTTATGAAGCAACGCTTGCTTTGCATATCTCCGCAACTTCTGAGGTTTCTGGAGGTCCAACTACCCTCTCTCCTCTCTCACACTAAAAAAAAACCTTCTCCTTTTCTTAAGTCCGTTAATAGTGCTGTTAAATTATATAAGCTTTTTTAGATTGCACCAGTCAAAAGTGCGACCTGAATAAGGTTATTTTCGGTATTTGATATATGATGCAAAGGTCGAGTTTCAATTCAAATGCTTTTAGAATATATAAGTAAAAACTTTTCGTATTTTTTGTAAATAACTTTTGAGCTGACATCTTGCGTAAGACCCGGTCCTCTTCTTTTGTGTGGGTACATATCACTAATAAATTGTTTTTTTTTTTTGTTTTAGGTAAGATTTTCAAAATCCTGCTTTGTCAGTAAGTGGAAAAGTTTAAAGGTAAAACATTCAACGCTAAAATTAATATCTCACGAACTGAAACATATTTTCGTAGGAGCGTCCACGGCTTCCCTGTTTAAGGCGATTATGTGTTACTTTCAGAGAAAATTGTGCTTTTAATACAAGTACTTGAGAAAATTGAAATATTAATTATCAATGCTAGGTAATGAAATATAAAAATATGATTTTTAAAACGTTTACTGAGCATTCATTAATGAAGCTGTACTAGCTAGAATAAAGAATTCTTAAGCGTATTTTATATTATAACAGTTTTGTAGTCTTAGCTCGCCTAAAAGTAATTTAAGAGGTCATCCTATTTAATAATTTAATTGTTTGTGTAGTTTAGGCGGGAAGGCGATTTATTGAACATACTATCCGTTTGTGGATTGCCACTGCCCGTTTAATAACCACAAAACAAATTTTAAAATGCATTATGAATTTATTTAAATTAGTAATCTACCGAGTTTTGACAAATATTTAATGTATGGCAACGAGAGTTGGGTACGGTAGAAACATTATGAAATTGGAATAAATGCTCTGGATATGACATTGCAGAGTATTTGCGTGGTAAGAGTAGATGATGGACAGGGGAATGTAGATATTCGGGAGCAGTGTTGTTTTAAAGAGGATGTAGTGACAAAAATAAAAAAAGAGTATGCTGACGTGGTTTGGCAAAGAATGAGTGTGGAACAAATGGCAACACAAGTATACAAAGCTAACGTTAATGGGATCGCAGCAGTCGGTAACACAGATACCCTTATACCCTGATCGAATTGGTTATGTTCTGAAAGAAAGGACAGGTCAGTAGTACCCGAAACCGGCGTGTTTGTATGAAAGGTTAAATGACAGTAGATGATGCTTGTGACGTATGTAAGGTTAGACTTATGAATTTTCTCCTTCGGGTCGGCAGAGACAATAGCCAGACGCTTGTTGACTGGCTATTGTCTCTGCCGACCCGAAGGAGAAAATTCATAAGTTTATGGATCTTTATCGGAATATGATAAATACATATCATTACCTTAACGTTGTTGTGGATTGATTTCACCAAGCTTTAGAAAAGGGAGTATGCAGTCCTGACCTGATGATACGATAATCGCAAATAAAAAGATTTGCACATATAGGTATTTACACTGTCCCTAATCGCGTGATTGCAAAACGAATCAGTTTCTGTTGAAGATAATTTGAAGCGATTGGTTTTACATGAATAATATTTTATTGACAACGATAAATTAGAAGTTTCAGGGCTCTTATTTTCCAGCATTAGCCAGTTTAGTTACAGGTATGCCGCCCTGGCCTTCTGTAGATATTGTCTATACTTACAATCTGCTCATATAAGCAATCATCATTCCATTGGCTTGTTTTCTTGCCTATCTACAATATACTCTTAATTATCTTACCTTTCATTCCAAATGTACTTGGTTGGCAGTCATAGGTTTGTCTCATATGACGTGAGTGTCATCAAATTGTAATTGGCTAATGGAGGAGTATTAATCACTACTGCGTACTTCTTTGGGGATCCAGTTGTCACATATGTATGTTTTCAACAACTATTGCTTTCAATTTATGTAGATGATCTATTATAGGTTTCTTTAACTCCTTACAATTATTTTAATTTTACTTCATGGACATAACTGTTATCTTCCAGGTAGACTGTTTAATGATTCCACTATTATGGCTGTTTATATCAAAACTGGTGCAGAGTGATCAATTTATTTGTGATGGAGTTGTGTACTTTGACAATTATTATGAGAAACATCTGTTATTTGGTGATCTTCACGAACCGCGCAATTTATTAATGCATAGGTAAGTAGTTATATTATTATAGGGATCGCTCGGTTTTCGAATTTTGACTATAATTTATTCTTGTGGCCAATATAAGTTTGACAGTTATTTTGTTAACTATCGTAGATAGACTTTGACTACGCTCAACACCTTTTCAGAAGAGAATGGGTGCTGCGATTTCTTTTTTAATCTTTTACTCAGTTTTGCTGTGTTTTGTAGTTCAACATATACCCATATATAAATACAAGCCTTTATCCAGATAAAACAGCTTGGCATTTGCTTAGTCCTTATCTGTAAAACTTAAAATAATTAAAACAAATTATAAAACTCCTTGTAACCAAACGTCTGGCCTTTTTTTTGCATAGCTATGGGATCAGACTGTTGTCTATCAGACCGTAAATATATATTATGTAGTCATACAGTATCCGCATCAGCAACAGGCTTGCCTCCCATTAAGTTAGCTATACTAAGTAATGGTTGGCAAAAAGAGAACGTGTGAAAAGCCTCTGTTTACGCCGTCAGGGGTATAAGCGTGAGTTTATATATATAGAATTGACATTACCATTGAAGTGGCAATGATACCTTTTGAGAATGGATGCAAATGGATTTTTTTTAATCCATTAATTACTTTTTTTATAGTAAAAGTAGTAAAAATAGCATAATGACAGTTATTTGATGTGTAAATTATTAAAACAAATTATAAAATGACACCCAAAATTTGTACATCGTTCTCTTTTCTACAGTCCCTCCAGTGAATTGTTCTTCACCCACAAAATCCACAAAGGTAACACAATTTACTCTGAAATAAGGGTCTGTAATGTCGACAACAGGAATTGTACAGACATCAAAACAGTCAAAGATGGCCGTGCAATAGCCTACGACCCCAAGGAAGACGAGATTTATTTCGGCGGTAGCAACGGCATTTACAAATACGACTTTGAGAACCGCACAGCACATTTCTTCGCTCAAAAGGGCGTTTCGATATGGAACTTGGCTATACAAGAATTATTTTTCTACGTAGACGCTTCTAATAAAAGAATTTTTGGTCAATTGAAGCGTAACTTTGTAATGGTACCTCTTCTGAGTAATATAGAAATGGACAATTTCTTTATTACAGAATCAGGCAATATGTATTTTTCAAACAGAACTGGATTATATAAAGCTTATTCTTTAGTCGCGGATATATTTATGTTGAATAAAACAATGATTGTCCGGCAAATATCCGAAGATGTGTACCGCAATAATCCTTTGACGTTTTTCGCTGCAAATGATGGTATTTACATACAGGACAGAATGCGTCGCAAAATGCAAATGGTAGCTGCAATTGACGATGTGTATGGTGTCACTTTTAGAGATATGTCAGATGATACTAAAAGTAAAAGCGATATATTGTTTTCTAAAAGCGATGCGATATACGTATTGATTCACAGCAAGCATGGTTATTCATGTTTACATAAGCTCTCTACACAAATACTAAAACCACGATCCATTAAATTGGATATATTTTTTGATATAGACTGAAATTAATCATAAATATTTGTTTTAGTTTTGTTTTTTTATAGAACATCATTATGGAGTATTTCTGTGTTGCTGTGTGTGTGAGTGTGCAATCATACAAACAACGCTCACAAATAATACACGTTCGCGGGACAACTGTTTGAAGATCGTATTAGTTTTATCTGTCTTATGGTATTTTATTGTGGGCTGAAGATATATCAATTTTCATTCTACAAAAGAGAGCTGTTAGAGCTATGTATAATCTACGTAGTCGCGAATCCCTTAGGTACCTATTTAAGGAAATTATCATCATGTCATCATCGTGCATCGTGTCTTATCAGTATATTTATGAAAACATTATGAATGCAAGAAAAAATCTGCACCTATTTACAAAACGATGTGAAATAC
The DNA here is from genome assembly GCA_947561695.1 of Tyria jacobaeae. Lineage (NCBI taxonomy): Eukaryota > Metazoa > Arthropoda > Insecta > Lepidoptera > Erebidae > Tyria > Tyria jacobaeae. Next base: position 1,701,522 of record OX387236.1, on the reverse strand, counting down.
ATAACTACATGTATATTACGAGAGAACGAAATAAATTAATTCAAACAAAATTTAGATTAGCAAAAGTACAAACATCCTTTATGGGGTACTGTTTTAAAATATATCATAAAATACCTTCTGACATTCTTCAACTTAATGCGAAGAAATGTAAAAATTGCATGTTACACGCTTTGTACACAAGCATATATACAAAGTAGATGATTATTGAGCTGACAAAAATGCCTGGCAATTTTCTGGTCTTGCTCCACGGCCACACTGTATTTGTTTTTACTTTATTCTCTTGGTTTTATTATTGTAAACATTTGTTGATGTTTGTAATTATCTATTACTGACATATATACTATTTATACGATATGGACAAGAGTAATTTACATTGTAGATTTTTTGAGTTGTAGTACGTCAGTTCCGAGTACGTCATGTTAGCCTAGAAGTCCTGCCATTGGTGGCGTATGTGTCGGGTCGTCCGGCTCCCGGTTGAGATGGATGATGGCTGGCGCATGCTCCATGCTCGTGAACGAGTGCCGTTGATCGGGACTGGTCATCTCCGGACTGTTATTACTGAGCATAGAATAGTAATAAACGTTATTTTAGAATTATGTATTGCATTGTCCTCACATATTTTATTTTATATGCACTTATGAACTGTTGTTACAAAAAACTTATGTAAAATATTTAAAAAAGAGTGTCCTTGGAGTTTCTTCCTTGTTCTTCTCTACAGGATCTACGTATTAGAACAGGCAACTAGCTCCATGACTGACTAAGTCTGACCGAATTCCTCTCTTTACAATTCAAAAATACCTATGATTGGTTCAGTCGAAATAAACGATTTCGATTTTGATTGATTTTGTCTTATGTGGAAATTGAACAATTATTATACTGGCCTGTAAGTCTAATGGTTTGTGACTCTGACTGCTAAGCCCGAGGTCATGGGTACGATTACCAAGCAAGACAAATAACTGTGAGATAAGTAGGATCATTTGTACTGTATTTTACTATGATATATTTGTATATACATATATATTAGTAATAGTTTAGTTATGTAGTGTGTATTTAGAAATATGTAAGTCTGGTTACCATTGTAGTAGCCTCAATATTAAGCTCAGTGTACATCATCCTCCTGCCGTGCAAGAAACGCAACGAAATATATTTAGTCTGGCCGACGCGCGACGTGAACCTACTGTCTTTGCCAAATAAAATTATCTTAAACGAGATTTGGTACAGCGGCTCTCAAACAACTCTTTAAACTTACAAAATAATGTTTTTAACTGAACGAAATAAAAAAAGTTTTCTATTTTATGTATGTATCGTAGGACAGCCATTCTTAGGTACGTATGGGCCGGCTCGACTGGTGCGATACCACGTAATCACTCACCCAAAACCGGTTGTGAAGTAACGCTTGCGTTGCATTTCCCCGAGTTGAGCGAGGTTTCCGGAGGCCCAACTCCTCCCTCTCCTCTTTCCTCTTCCCTCATCTCAACCTTTCTTCTTTCCCCTCCCCGCATCCCCCCATCCCTCATAAGCCTCAAAGGCGGGCAGCGTACTTATGACTCTTGAGCTGCAGGTGTAAATGGACTGCGGTTGTCACTTACCATCAGGTGACCCGTCTGTTGGTCTGTCCCCAATAGTATTAAAAATATATATTTATATATATGTATACATAACAAACCCAAAAATAATACACTTACTTCTTGGGCAGTCGTCTTGTCGTGGGACTTAATTATTTTGAGACATCTCTGACTACCCTCTTTGGGATATATGCGTGAGTGTGTGCATGTACGCAGTAATCTTCAACGTGTAGTTTGAGAACTGCTGACTTATATAATGGGGTCTCGGGGGTGGACGAGTGGGGTGACAGTCGGTGACGAAAACAGGGGTGAAAATTATGAATTTGTGAATAATTCAACCGGGAACATCAAAATACTAATGTTAAGAAGCGGGCGAGACACACTAAGCTCAGAATATATTTATTTATCATTTTTACTATGTCCAGGAACCCATTTAAATAATGGACGTCGTATAGTAATGTAATATAATAACTTCAGATATCTCGCTCACGGCCGCCTGCTTCCATACTAAGTGGTGATTGTATTATAGTACCCAGATACTAAACTGGTGCTGAATATGTGACTGCTGCTGCATAACATACAGTATATATAAAGAGAACCCTATACATATATGTATAGGGTTCTCTTTATATTATAGGGGGACAAACGAACAGACGGGTCACCTGATAGTAAGTGATAACCGCCGTCCATGGACACCTGTAACTCTAGAGTTGTAAGTACACTGCCCGCCATTGAGGGTGATGAGTGATTAATGAAAGAATTAATGGCTATTTAGTCTTACAATTAAATCTTTCATCTCCGAGTTCTATACCTTTGTAGGAGAACCATGCTTAGGCACGAATGGGCCGTCTTGACTGGAGCAATACCGTGGCATTCAGGCTTACGCATACTCATTGAATTGCCGAGTGAGTGAGAATATTGGCAGCCCGGATCAGCCTCAAGGACGGGCAGCGCATTTACGACTTTTTTTTTTCTCTGGCAAAGAAATCTCATATACACATAATCTCCTACATACTCGAGAAACATAACCCTCCTTATTGTACAGTCCGGTCAAAGGTGTCCTCGGTGTGTCTCACACTACAGTAAAGAAATTCATAAGTAAGTCACGATAGTGAAGCCAACATATTTTTGTTTTGGTAAAATTTCCATCAAAACAAGATGTTATTATGATAATATCTTGTTTTGATGGAGTCTGATAATGTTACAGACGAATCTAAAGATATATTTGCTAATAAATAGAGATTAAAAAGCAACGAGTCAGTTACACGCCTTTTATTTCAACGACATGATTTTTTTTTAATTTAACGGCCAACTGCTAAGCAGACCTTATATAATATTTACAGTATTTTATTTTAGTTTTTCTCTCAACAATTTGATCTATACAGTTACTCCAAAATGACAGATTCGAACGTAACAATTGTGAGAAACTGGTGCCTGAGGTAGGTTTTGTAAAACCTGTATTACAGGTCACCAGGCCCCCACCCGTGGCTAGCATTCAGATCATATAATATAAGTCTATTTCTTTGTAATTGTGCTGGAAGCATAAAGAACATATTTAATCATTATAAACTAAACCAAAGACGAGAGAAGAATTGATAAGATTGAAGATTGAAGTGTAATAGATTTAAGTGTAGGAGTGTGTATACTATAGAAACTAGACTGCTGATAAACACACATACATACACTCACACTTCAAGTTATAAGTATGCGACCCTGACTTACTTCAGCCACTGCTTATACCCCCAACCGATCTGTAGAAGCAATGCTCCTTTCCTTTCCTTTGTTGTTTTCGTTCCCCTTTCCTGTCAATATACTCTAAATCTTCCCATCTAATTCCCAAAGTGCCAGGATTACGGCAATAGGCTTGGCCCCTATTAAGTAAATGGGACTAAGTTATGATCGGTAAATACCTCCTCCTCTTTCATCCAGAACCAGGAGATCACTAGCGATGTAATAATAACCTTACGCTAGAAAAGCTCCAGGCAAAAGCTCTCTAATTAATTATTTAGTTTTGGTTAGCCGCTCCTCGCAGTTGCACTTGGTTAGAGTCACTGCTCCGTTTCCATGGGTCACAGCGTGAGGTTTTATCGTCTTTAGTTTTTGGTTAAGAAATACTCGTACTTAGATTTCTTATTTTATTAATTATTCTAATTTAATTTCAATTATAATAACTTATTGTTTAATTGTTATTATTACTTATCTTGTATTATCAATCATGGTCGTGCATGTAATTTGAACTTAAATGCTATATACATATGACATTTGACATTTTCTATCAATAATGTGTAAGCGGCCGGCCAGATTTTGGAGTATCGCATAATATTCTAAAAGCTTAAGAACTATTGCACCCAAAATCACACAAATATTTTATTCCTGGGTATTTTAAGCGGGGCGTGAAAAAGCATCTCACCAGGCCGCCATAGTGTGGGTCACCATACTACATTGACTAGACATGCAATGAGGATGGTGACCACCACTCTTGGAATCCATTTATTGCTTACCATCAGGCAAAGTGGAGTCATTATGGTAGGCTTACAAATAAAAAAATAAATGAATAAATAAGTTTTAATTTTATGCATGCATACTGTGTATGTATATGTATGTATGTGCTGTATTAACCACATTATTAGTTTCTATTGGTGTTAACTGGGTATTGTATGGCTATAATTCTGTCTGATAGATAACAGTCGGATCCCATAATTTCGCTAATCCTAACCAAAAAAAGGCCAGGATTGTTTATATTTTATTTTAAGTTATGTTTAAATTTATAAATAATCTATCTAATACTAAAAGAATCCTTCAAAATTAACTGATAGTGTCAGAGATTGAAGCGTATAAACAAACAAAATTAACTGCTTTATTATATTAGTATACATTAATTTGTGTAGAAATCAAATCTATATACGTTGTTTACCATTCATAAATATCATGTAGAGTTCCATAAGAAATCTCCCCTTAAGAGTGTAACATTGCTAAAGGGGGTGATATCACAAAAGTAAGTTGTAAGCCAAAAAACAGGTACACAATAATCAATCATATTCGTAATCTTGTAAGCCTTTTATTCGCCTCGCAGTGTATAACAATCGTTTTAAGTGACTTTCTGTGTATCAAAATTAATATAAAAGAAATGTATTTATTATTAAGTGTGTTAATATGTATAATCCGTTTCTACATGGCTTCACATACACTCACGCCTGTGTCCCCGATGGGGAGACAGAGGCGTATTTAAGGATGGCTTAGGCTAAGTTATTTTGCTAACCTTTAATTCCTTATCAACATATTTTAAAACGAAGGAAAAAAAATGTTATTATGGTATAACGAGATGACCGTGGGAGAGCCATGCTTAAACACTAATAGCCCCGCCCGACTGGACACTAGTACAGAACATTGATAGACAAACAAACCTTTCATATATGTATTGTCGAGTACGTGGGAATATCAGAGGCCCGGAAAGGTGCCCGCCTTTTAGGGTGATCCATGCCACTGATATCGCACCGGTCGAGCCGACCCATTCGTACCTTCTACCAGTAAAGCGGGGTTTACGTTAACTACAACACTTTTTTTATCTGATCATCACCTGTGACGTACAAAAACCTCCACTGCTCCACCAACTATCTGATGTCACTGTACACTGTCGTTTTTTATATCCCTGACAGTGTATGTACATATGTATGTGATTATTGTTTGAATAGTTAAGGATGTACAGCATAACAAATACACAAAAATAGTGCAATAGCGATTATAGTAATACAATACGTAAGTGACCTCTTTATCTCTTAAATTTATTAAATTCCACCTACTCTATGACTCTACCCTCTCGTGTCGTTGTATCATTTAAAAACAAGTAATTTTTTCTAACTACCCTCCTGTCCTAAGATGTCCTATGGGATGTGTCGTAATGGACGTGTCTCACGCACCCTTCAATGCGGAGAAAACTATGTTTTTAGATGAGGAGGCTGCGGTTCAGATGACAGAATGAAGAAGAGTTATCATTTTGTATCAGTTTTTTTTTCTTGTACATAGCAGTTTAACATGACAAGCCGTAATTGCTTTTTTACAAGTGCAATTATTAAAGCTATATGAAACATTGTAAATTATTATAAAACATGTCTGCATTATGCAACTTTCTCTCTTTTAATATTCATACTTATATTAATGTACTCACATATACACTTGACGGATAAAATGACAACTCCGATTTAGGAATTCCTGTGTTGCTGGGAACTTGCAAATGTTTAAACTACGGACACAAAGAACACTCAGACTTGAAACAACTATTAGTAGATCAAACAAATTTTTATTCTACAATGATATCAAACTCAACCTCTGACTCAGCAGCATGAATCTATCCAGATTTTGCAGTTGCTTCACACATTCTCATTTATTATATAAGAGACATTCTGAAACGGTACTTTTCGCGCCGTGTTACGACATAAACTGATGCATATGCATCTGTGTGTGTCTTTGTCGTGTGGTTCTCGGTAGAGTGGAATAGAGACACCCCACTCTTCTCATGGATGTATTAAACGGCGACTCAAGGATCGGCGCCTGATTTCTGTTAGACAGTATGTAAACAGTCATAAAGTGTCCGTTCGACGCCAATAGGACTGCCCGCTGTTACGTTAGGGAATATAGATGTGAGCGTATGTATGCTACTTTCTTACTCATTATTAAGTATCACAAATATTTTTAAGAAAAACCCATCAATTCAGAAGAATCACGTCGTGTTACTTACTACACACACGTGACAAAATAATTTGTGAACCTCAAATTTTTGTCCTTGGTTTAGGTATGCTTTGTGTCATTTTTTTTTTTATTTTTTTTTTATCAAGTCTCATGTGACAAAGGAATTATTACAATTGCTACAGTTGTCTTAAAACAGAAATCTGTCTCTCATTTCACATCTATCCCAAAGCTCTTTGTACCTGACATAATTTTTGTATTATAATTTTACTGTAATAATGATGTACAAATAAAGTGTTATCTATCTATCTAACGTGATACAAGATTCTATCACAAATAGTCTATAATAACATTTTCTTTTACCTTAGTTACGTATACGACCCCCTCTTAGTTCGAAAACCGTGTCCATCAGCATATGTCGTCACATCAAATTATTTGCAACCCCACAACGGCAGTCCTACGTTCTACCCCCACCCCAACCCCCGTGATTAATGGAGAACGATCGACCGATGGCGATTAAACATTAATTTTATTACTTTCACTTTGTGTTCATTTGTGGAGTTGTTTGAATGGAATGTTAAGGTAAGCACTTAAAGAATTTTTCTTCCAACTTTCTGAATGTATCTTTTTTTGATAATATAGAGGGAAGACGAACGACTTTACTGTGATAGAGCCACGAGAGAAAACTGGTTGTGAAGCAACGCAAAATTAGTGGGGTTTCTGGAGCCCAAACTGACCCTCTCCTCTTCCCTGTCCCCTCATTCCTCTCTCCTCTTTCTCATCTACTCATCCCTAATCTCTTCTTTCCCCTCAGCAACTTCCTTCTATCCCTCATCGCCCTAAATTATTACGGTTGTCACTTACCGTGAGGTGACTCGTCTGTTCGTCTGTCATATTTCCTGAGTCACAACCGGTGTTCTGTGAGACCGTGGTATCTCACCCGTGAGCCTGTCCATTTGTCCCTAAGCATGGCACTACAATGATTCACACAATACATTACACAATAATTCTATACTAATGTTATAAATCTACCTTTTTTTTTCTTGTTTATTCGAAGCTCTAATCTCAAGAACTATTGATCCGATTTTAAAAATCTTTTGAGAGCTTTAGACTATAAACTATCAATCGATCGAACGATTATAATTATATATTTATAAACAATACTGTAATTGAGCTCAAACTCGAAGTTTTACTACCATCTAGCAACCATCATCACCAATGCCCACCATATCCCATCGTTTATATGCCTTCGCTGGACTCAACAACAATGTATGGGCAGTAATGTATAAAACACCCACATACCGATTCGAATTTAGTCCCAATAACGTAAAAGGTGAAAAGCCTATTGCCATCAATCGGCCACTATACAGCTCTATGCATACACTATACTACTACACTATACATACTGTCTGATAGATAACAGACCGATCCCTTAGTCGCATTTTACGACACCACCGAGAAGAGATTAGAGAACTCTCATAGGCGGACAACGGACTTACGACTCTTGAGTTGCAGGCTTAGGTGACCCGTCTGTTCGTCAGTCCCTGTATACTAAAGAGAGCCCTGCCCCTGCCCTGAGCAAGAGCTACTTGAATGAATGAAGTAGGTACTTACATCAAACTTCAAGCGTTACAACACATCACAATAGAAAATTCGTTGCACAGTAATCGAACCCTGGCCCCCGCACAAATCACAAAAGGCAACAGCTCAATCAATTATCCGTCTAACTATTGTGACTGAGCATTTTTGACCCCTTTTCTCCTATTAGAAAATGTTTCATTGTGCCGAAGTTTTCGCACTAGGATACATAAAAGCAACATTTTTGATCATTCACTGCGTTTATTTTTACCCGATTGCCCAAGAATAAAGTTTATGTTTTTCGAGTGTATAGCGTATTTACATATATTGTTGTCATGCATTAGAGCCTCTAATGCATGACAACAAGGCTTGATGATTTTCGAAGGTAGGAGTATTGAATTTATATACAACTTCTGCCTCTTGACCGCATTCAACGGAGAGCGACTCGCATCATCGACTGCCAAGATATTTCTGATCGACTTGACACCTTGGCGTTGCGTAGAGATGTAGCTTCACTCTGCATCCTCTATCGCTTGTATCATGGGGAGTGTTCAGAGGAATTGTTCGGACTTATACCGGCTGCTGGTTTCCGCCATCGTCCTACGCGACAAAATATCCATCCCCATCACCTGGACGATTGGCACTCCACCACTGTGCGCTTCTCCAGAAGCTTTTTGCCTCGCACAACCAGCTTATGGAACAAATTGTCGCCTGCCGTATTTCCGAACCGATACGACCTTCAAACCTTCAAGAAGAGAGCGTACCTCTACCTAAAAGGCCGGCAACGCACTTGTGACTCTTGAGTTGCGGGTGTCCATGGGCGGCGGTAGTCACTTACCATCAGGTGACCCGTCTGCTCGTTTGCCCCCTATCGCATAAAAAAAAAAAAAAAAAAAAGGTAGCTGGGATAGCTTGGATACGTAAGGCGGAAGACCAGATGGTATAGCGCAGGGTGGGGGAGTCCTATGTCCAGCAGTGCTCCAGCATTTGTACGAATATAACTTCAAGACGACGTCTCGAAAAATAAATTTAAACGTTTCATCGGTCTTATAGTTTCATATATTTTATTTCATATAGTCGAGGGTCAATTCGTTACGTCGTAAATAATTAACGCATTTAATCGATTTTGATGCGGGAAGCAAAACAAAAACAAACAAAATATGTTTTCAAAAGGTCTATAACATAGTGTATACTCTATTTGTTTATTCTTTGTTTTACACATAAAATAACATGATTTAAAGAAACAAGGAAAATGTATTTACAAAGATGAGTTTTCACCCAAAACTGAGTTTGCTTCAAGCAAACCCTACACTGAATAGTGGATAGATATTAAGGTATGTACACCTCTGCCTACCCCTAAATGTGTAAATATGTTTTAGTTGAAAGAACGCGTTCTTAAGAAATACGTTTATACAACAAATCAATCAATCCATTACTAGAATATATTGAACTGACAGGATAGATATTCTTTATCCAAAATCAACATTTATTATAGACTTGAGTATATTATTGTGTCGGTTTTCTGTATTTTGATTATATCTTTGTTCATCTACTATATCATATAATCTTTGTATATTCTAAATTTTACATTCCTGCAATTTATACCTTAAAAAGATGATAGAAAGATTTCTAATGCAATCTTTTTATTTCATAAAATTGTTCAACAATTATTTGAACTCGTCTTATTTTGGATATACATATGTATATGTACATATTGATTACAATTATAGAGCAATACATACATAAGCTTGCTTTGTCAAATGTGAAACTATTTTTAATATGCATATAACACGAATACGTTAGAAATCATGTTCTTAGTTTAATTTTCGGATAAGTAGTATATTTTAAATATACACAATTATACATATGTATATACACATAATAATGTAATTTATATAATCTGTAATTTAGTAAGCATTGATAAAGTTGGTTATGAATACTCTATGTAGGTACTCTTTCTCTCTCACTCACTCTTACATATATATATATATACTAATAAGATGGCTCTCTGTCCGTGACATTCACTAGGTGTTAGCATAATACCAGCGCTGCTTCTTACGAGGTAGCACAAAGCTGAGCTAACGGCCATTTTTGTCTCATATAGTGATACTTGTTGGCACTAACGTCTGATGAAATCGTTATCCTTGCCTTGTATGAGTACAAAATAAATATATATTCTTTCTTTCTTTCTTTCTTTCTTTCTTTCTATTAAAGTATATGTACTCGCATTTCTATAAGTATGGTGTCATAGAATAGCGGTTTCGATTCATAACCGCCCGTTTCCAAATAGAAATACTCAAGTAGCCTTGTGCGAAGAAAATTATCTTTGAATATTCCCCAATATACAGAGAGTTTTACAGAAAGGTGTGGACACATTGTAGGGTCGTTTATCATTATAGTCTTATGTCACTGTAGTTGACCCCGTTAATTGCTAACAGTTTTAGTATAAATCGTTTTGAAAACAGAAATCCTACTTTGAAACTGACAATTACTCTTTAAAATTTACATATACAATTAATAACTTGAAAGAGAGAGGGCTGACATGAATCAAACTATAGGTATTTAAAATCAAGGATGTTTGTGACGTACACGATTTTTTCCGAAAATATATACATAATAAATTAGAAATGATAAATAGATAAAAACTTTCCTGAGTTACATTATTACGTATTTATTTAAATATACGGTCTTACTAACCCAGGAGGACAGGAGACCTTTCTAAAGGAGTAAGGTGCCGCGACGGTACCGGACGAAACTAGTCGGGTATCCCAGAAATACTCACGTAAGTAAAACCGTATATTTGAATAAATAGAAATAATAAAGTATGAAAATGACAGACAAGTCAAAGTACTTTGTTTTGATCATGTACCCACCCACACCAGAAAATAAACTTTTTGCATTTTTTAAGCTTAATCGACTATTTGTAGGCTAAACAACGCTGCTAAAACTTGATCACACCTTTCTGAAACACCTGGGTTTACTCATGTATGTCGGGAGTTCCTATAGAACTGCTTACCTATATAAACTCACGCCTATATCCTTGACGTGCTAGGCAGAGGTGTCTCCAAAGCTCACTTTTTGGCAACTATGTAATAGGGGCCCATGCTTATTGTTATCGTTTTCGTTTCGTTTATCGGGGACGGTATGACCGTGTCGTCCGATCATTAATTCGTCTCTTACAAGTTTCACAGGAATATATTTTGATTTTTATGGATTTGCATTGTTTAAATATCTGAAACGTATTTATAGGTATGAAGTACTTAGTTTGAAATTTGATATACCCTAAATAAAATGATTTTTCTTTCTTGTTTCTACACCTAAACTACCCATATGTTCTTTAATATATATTTTTTCTGTCCCTCCTGAGGCTGGCTGGCAGAAATTGCATTTAGCGATGATGATATGATGATTAGCGATGGCTGCCCTTTTTACATTTCTTTTTTGTATGAATATTGTATATTTTTGTTTAAACGTGTACAATAAAGTCTATTCTGTTATATATATATATATATATATTTATTATACTATATGGCATTTTTTTTAAGAAAACGCGTCGGTTCATGAACCTAGTGCGTAGAACTAGTTAGCGACATATGGCGACAGGGCCGTCCCCAAAGTTTATATGTAATATGCCAGTCATCTAATTGATTGACTTGATATAAGATAGGCGATGCTTACAGCCTGTTACAACCCATTTTGGTTATGTTGACAATATTTTGAAGACCAAGTAGCTTACTGCCATTCTTTGTGTGGAATCCCCGATGGTCACCACCTAACCAGAGCTGACGATGAAGTGTACCTAGGTATACCTCTTTTTTGTTAACAGAGTGTAAGATCCTCATGGATGTCCTCCGCCCGAACACCTAGACTCCTTAACTCTTTCATACCATGTCACTTTAAATGTTTTTTGCGATGAAAATACCATGTATATATTTTTTCAGTATTATTATCTAAACATTTTTTTTTATGCGATAGGGGACAAACGAGCAGACGGGTCACCTGATGGTAAGTGACTACCGCCGCCCATGGACACCCGCAACTCAAAAGTCACAAGTGCGTTGCCGGCCTTTTAGGTAGAGGTACGCTCTCCTCTTGAAGGTTTGAAGGTCGTATCGGTTCGGAAATATGGCAGGCGACAATTTGTTCCATAGACTGGTTGTGCGAGGCAAAAGGCTTCTGGGGAAGCGCAAAGTGGTGGAGTGCAAATCGTCCAGGTGGTGGGGATGGATATTTTGTGGCGTAGGACGATGGCGGAAACCTGCAGCTGGTATAAGTCCGAACAATTCCTCTGAACACTCCCCATGATACAAGCGATAGAGGATGCAGAGTGAAGCTACATCTCTACGCAACGCCAAGGTGTTAAGCCGATCAGAAATATCTTGGCAGTCGATGATGCGAGTCGCTCTCCGTTGAATGCGGTCAAGAAGAAATATTTATAATACTAGTAAGTTTTCTTTAAATAAATATGAACTGTCCTGTTGTATTTAAACTGAAAGACACAGAAATCCATCTAATGTATGTCTATAGGAGATCGGTAGCTAGCGTTAAGACCACTGTTCGTACCATTATATGTTTGTCTTTGCAAATGCTATAGACTGTCCTTAATTGTGTACAATAAGCAGTAATGTATTGGATATTCAAAGCTAAGAAAAATAAGGAGTTTTGGTTTGTATATTATTGCAGCGATTGAACAGCGCTGTAATTGAGATATTTCCGAAATGCTATTGTAAAATAAAGAAGTTTTTACCTGGGCTGCTGGTCTAGTGGTTAGGGATCCGAACTGCTGAGACAAAGGTAATTTTTGGGGCTTTTGTGTCCGTTGTTTTTATGTTTCCCAAGTCCCCCGCAACACAGGAGTCATTCCTAACGTGGGAGTTGTTACGTTGTCTGGAGAAGAGTGATTGGTTTAAAATTTGTCACATTTTACGATGGTCTAGTATCTTTTTCCTGTCGAATATATATTATAATAGCGAATACATAGATATGTCATTTATATATGTATAAGAGATTTCCACCGATATATTGACTCATCACGATATCTCTGCAGCCATAAGGCGTAGAGACTTGAAATTTGGTAGGAATATTCCTTTTGCCGAGTAGAGGTCGGCTAAGAATGGATTGCACGAAATTCCACCCACAAAGGATGTTGCGGGGGTGTCAACAGGTGTGCTAGTATGTATATATAGCATGACTTGAGGCTTGACAGATAGTCGTCGACTGTTTTCATATCGATTCATAAGAATCTCTATTGCATATAACATGGATCGAAAAAGTTAAGTGTAAAAATCTTGAAGGATCTTGATTCATATCACTTGTACTGTTCCACAATATTTATTTAACAAACCTGACCGGCTTTGCCTTACGGCATTTTCAAAGGTTTCTTATTGTTTTGGTAGTTAGTGTAAAACGAATATATCAAATTAGATTACCAGCAAATTCTCTTAAGTGCCAAGAATCAATAGTATACGTAGTCTTGAAGCATAATTTCTTTAAAAATTCTTAGGAGAAATTTAGTAAGTATATTCTATTAATTCAGTGCCACCTAGCGAAGATCAGCTAAACGACGTAGCAACTACTTTAATTATGTAGTATGAACCTGAATCACGATAATAAGTTTCTCCCGCCGATTAGTATAAAATACGACTGCCCAACAACAATCGTTTGGCCGTGGTCCGCCAGACAAACACCGCCTGGTTGGAGGATCCTCTTTTTGTGTAGAAGGGACATAACAGCCCTTTCTCAACAATTACGTTAATAAAGTTACATAACAAGTTATATGTATTTTTATATCAATAAGTTACGAAACCTGTGAATAAAATAGAGGATGAAAGGTTTCCCGTTCATCGTAAAATGTCCTTTATAAATTAGATAAATTTATTTATTTAAGGGTGGTAATAACCGGCAATAATTTTACTATCAGAAAGTCCATCAAAGCATTTGTGTGTAAGTGATAAATCAGAGTTTCCTCTAAGTGTCCGGCCAATGATTTATGTCAATGATAAATGTTCATTTGTTTAGTACTTTTATGGTTTGTAAAGAATCCAGATTTTAAGTGGTTTTCAGTTACTGTTTTTTATTTGATATTCTTCGCTAAGAACTACTATATTTTTGAATGATCAGCATTATAGTCTCCTAGAGATATTATTGCGAGGTTTTCGTTATTGACTTATATATATTTGATAAGGAACCCTTCTACACTATCCAGGAGTTATCCCTGAATGGTTGAGAATGAAAGATTTATCGTAGTAGAGCCTTGCTTAGGCCGAATGGGCCTAAGCAGGGCCGGCTTCGATCGGAGCGAGATGATGATGATGCGAAACTCCACCTTACAGAAAACCGGTTGTGAAGCAACGCTTGCTTTGCATTTCCCGAAATTAGTGAGGTTCCTGGGGCCAAACTCCCCCTTTCCTCTTTTCCTTCCCCTCATCCTCTCACCACTTTCCATCCGCATGTCCTGTCTCCATATATGAAGAAAAATAAAGCAAGGAAGGAAGAAATACTACCGTGTTTTGAATAACTGCATTCGATAAATTTTTGCTTTTAGTAAGTATAAACACGTTTCCTCGTTCGCTGTGGTATGAATTGGCTTCCTATTCGTCGCCCGGCTTAGTCATCAAAAGAGTACATACATATATGTATGTATGTATGTATGTATTCTTTTTAATGCACTACTATATCACCCGAAGGTAGACTGACAGAGTCTTCCTGTGTGCGTAATAAAAGGAAAAGAGTTTGACTCTCTTAGTTTCTTACACGAGAACACTTAGAAATTAATGTTTATGACCTCTTTAATACTCATTCACTTGGAAATTTTCATTCTGTTTTAGGGGTTTAGTCGAAGCACGCAAATTAAGTTGAATTTTCAAATGTGTTCTAGATAATAACTTAACGATGGTCTGATCGCGAGCTAAGCAGAGCTTGTAGTGTGGGAATCAAACTGGTGATATCCATACATACTTATATATTTCTAATTGCTTTTATATAGATTTATTAAACCCAGATACAGGGCAAATGATCATGCTCATCACACAATTATTAGTCCTGGGTGAGAATCGCAGTCAGGATCACTAACCACTAGACCCACAGGGCAATACTAATAAAAAAAGTAGACAACCGACTTCCACGTGTCTATCATAAAATTTAAGACTTATATGGTTTTTTCATGGATGCCATTATCAGCACTGGACCAAATTGAAATGGGACCACACGAGAAGCACCAGTTTTCAAACAGAAAATATCAACTAAAACATCAAAATCGATTAAGCCAGTCGAAAGTTCTGAGGTAAGAAACATAAAAAAATGCAGTCGAGTGAGTGAACCTCCTCATTTTTTGAAGTCGGTTGCAAAGATACAAAAAGCAATAAGAGTATAATGAGTTTCACGGCTGCAGCAATCAGGTTTAGCATTAAGAAAGTCACATGGACCTGGCGCTGGTTTTCAACTGACCCCTGTTTTTTTCGTCGCGAATGCCAACCCAGCGTCATCGATTAATATACATACGTGTCAAATTCTGTAGACAAAAAATATAATTTAAGACGTATAATATACAACCTAAACACGTATAATATACAACCTCACATCACACACATAAACTCATGCCTGTATCGCCCTAAAGAGTAGGCAGAGGCGTAATTAACGCCCACATGTTGCTGATTCAAATTTAGTTCCATTTGCGTAATAGGAGCTAAGCTTATTGCCGTCAGACAAGTTTAATACGAGTTTCATTAAAACATATAATTGAGAAATAAAGAAATTGAATCGTATTTTATAATTCAGAAGGAATACGAAAATAAATGTGTAGATTTAAGATTTCTTTATATAATAAAATTACTCTTACCAATATGAAAATTTCATGTGACCGTATAAATCATAACTTAGACTTTAGTCGGAACGTCCTGTTCAAAATGGCGGCTCTGTTTTTGACATTTTAACGTTGCATAGCTTGACAGTGAGTTATGACTATTGTGCTCATCGCTTTGGTGTTTTAATTACCGGCTCCTGTTAGCTTTATGGGTTATGCGACGAATTGAATTTGGACTGGTGCATATATTTGATGTTGAATAGATGGTGAAAGTAAATATTTATGCCTTGCGTTAACTGCATGATTAATAAAGAGTAATGAACGAGCTTAGAATGATATTAGATATTCAAAGAAGCATAAACTTTTTTTTTCTTTATAAGTCTAGATTCCACCCGCGTGTGGTATGTCTATAAAAAGCAGCCTAGACTAAGTGTATGTCCTTCAATAGGGTTCAAAGTATCCACATACCAAAATTGATCAAGTTCGGTTTTGCCGCTTAGCCGTGAAAAGGTAACAGATGAATAGATAGGATGTGCTACTTTTGGATTTCTTATATAACTTAATATAGGTTAACTTCTAGCTTCCGTCCGCGGCTTCGCACGCGAGGCATGTCGATAAATAGTGGACCATGCCCTTCTCCGAGGTTTGAAGTATCCCATACTATATACCAAACCAAATTTAATTCAACTCTTCAAATTTTTAATAAATTACCAGGCAGGCGGACACAAAGTTACTTTCGTTCCTAATATTAGTACTTTTGATATCCGAAACAAAGACAAAAAACATTTTATTTTTTTAGAATACACCACAGAATAAAACCTCAATATCTGTAATTTGAAGACGCCAATATAATTTTCTTTTTGGCTCGATTTAATAGCACGCGTTTCAAATTATACCCACTCTCACGCAATGTGTATGTAAAGCCACGTGGCTTCAAACACACATTCATTAAAGTTCACTCACACAAACGTAACCGCAGATGTTTAAATGCAGCGTCATGCTGCTTATTGTATTTGTTGTTTTTCAGTATGAATATTTCCGAGTGGCGATTGTGATTTCAACCATGGGGGTTGGCGATAATTGGGTAGGAAAGTAAACTGATTTAAAACTTAACGATGCAGCTTAGGGTTAAAACTGCACCGTAATTATGTTAGGTGCACTTTTGAATTTAAGTCATATCCAATTAAGCAAATTAATAAACAAATTTGACAAATCTAATGCAATATGTTTTTTGTAAGGTCGTGACTTGTAAGAGACTGTATAGTAGGTATGTGAACATCATCATGACAGTTCTGTATGTCCAATGGGTAATAATATTTCCACACCATTCCACTCATAGTTAACTGTCTTGATTCTGTATCCGTTGTTTGTATGTAATTAAAGTTAACAACACAGGAATAAATTGTAGAGCGGGAGATGGCATTACAATAAATATAAGTAGTAAAAGAGTTGTTAATTAAAACCTTAGTATATATTTGATACACACTCTTAAACAACATTTCGCAAGGACTATAATAACAAAATATTATTGTATTAATATATAGATATGGTAGTGTTTGGATAGGTATATAAAAGAATTTCTTTTTTAAATACACTGCTAAAATTAACTTAGCTAGTTTCTACAACAATTTCCAGTTGCAAGTTAGGTAAATACTTGCGCAGGGTGGTGTAATTGAACCCATAGGAGTACCAACCACTCAAAGAATGAATTTCATGCGGTATCACAGTATATTTTCAATCGACTTCAAAAAAGGAGGAGGTTCTCAATAAGACTGTACTCTTTTGAAGTGATTACTACTTATCGGAGGGTAAACTGCTTCGTTACGTAACGCGTACGTACGGCGACAGTCTGTCTGGCTTCCCTTTCTCTCATGCATACGGCAAGCTCCTCTTCTCTCACTATAACCCACAGCGCTAGCCGTATTTCGGACAGACGAGTGAGTGAATGATTAAATAATTAAATGAAAAAGTAACTAAATTAAAAAATGAGTGAATGAGTTAAATCAATCAGTAAATAAACACTAATAGTTCAACTTAGTTTAAGTTATTACTTCTGCCGTGCGTCCCGAGCACACGTTTTTTTTATGTTTGTTACCTCAGAACTTTCTACTGAGTGAACTGATTTTGATGTTTTTTTTTTTTTTATTTGAAAGCTGGTGCTTCCCGTGTGGTCTTTTGGTCTAGTTCTGACAATGGCATCCATGAGAAAACCATATGTATTAAATGTCATGATAGACGCATTAAAGTCGGTTGTCTACTTTTTAAAATGAATTATTATCTAAATACCAGTAGTTGTGCACTGACGAGTATCACTTTCATTTCTCGATGACGTCACAAATAAATGCTTTTATAAAACTACCCACAGATCCGTCACACACAAAAATATGAATAAGAAACTTCTGCCAGCAATATTTCTATATAAAAACACTAACAGAACACTGTCGTAAATAAAATTTTCATATAATAATTTATGAAGCGGTAAAGTGCAGTGGTATGCCGCCATGCTACGGTACAACTCGTAAACCGAGCATATGGCGACACGTCCGATACGCGAACTAAAATAAATTATAATATCGCGAGATATTTTTATGCGTCGGTTGGGATATTTTAGCGAATTGGTAAAGGGTATCTTGAGCTAAAGAAATTGAAAAAATATCGAACTTTAAGCGAAGTTGTAAATTACTGGCGAAGCTTTTTTAAGCTTTAATTATTTAATGTGTAACAGTACTTGTTTGTTTGAAGGACTCTTTGTCCTTTCATAACGAATATGCACAGTATCCATACCAGCGCTATCTAGATCGAAACTAAGCTTGGTTTGTGCTATAAGTCTTAGAACACTGAATTTCATTTGTTTCCAATAATATACTTATTCTTAGAACTATGTCGGCTTAGTTATTTATACATACTTATTTATTGAAGTTTTTAATTATTATTATTATTGCTGACAATGATTCGTTTTATAAAAAACTGACACTTGTACAAAATTAAAAATGCCTTTAAATTGTAGGTATTTTATGATTGTATGTATGGTGTAAATTTTATGAGTACAGGTTATAACTGTGTAACTGGGTAAAATGTGTTTAGATCTATTTTCTATGTCGCCTAGCAGTTCTGAGTATGTCATTCTCGCCTAGAAGTCCTGCCAATGGCGTTGTATATGTCGGGATGTTCGGCTCTCTTTAATTTGGTTGAGGAGGTCGTTGGTTGGCGCGTGCGACATGCTCGTGAACGAGTGCCGTTGATCGGGTCTGGTCATCTCCGGACTGCTATTACTTATAATATTCCCGGTACTAATTATTAGAATTTATATTCATTTCACTGAATTGCAGTGTTATCATATTTTGTTTACACTTTTAAACTGTGACATGAAAATGTGTAAAATATTTTAAAAAGAGTGTCGTTGGAGATTCTTGCCTGTTCTCCAGAGGATCTACGTATTGGAACAAGCAACTAGCTTCACGACGGACTTAGTTATAATACTCTACACATCTCACACACGGCCGTCTGATTCCAAACTAAGCAGTGCTTGTACTAAGCTGTATTAAGACTGCTGATAAATATACTTATATATTTCTAAATACATACATTTTATAGATAAATTACAACCAGACACAGAACAAATGATCGTGCTCATCACACAAGTATTTTTTCTGAGTGGGGATCGAACCCACGACCTCGGCTTATCAGTCAGAATCGCTAACCGCAAGACAAACAGGCCAGTCGTTTATTTATATGATATAAAACCCGAATAAAGGACTATCTTCCTCTCTATTATTTTTTTGGTGACATTATTTCAAAATGGTAGACTATCTCACTTCCACCACCACACATGTCAAGATCCACCAATCCGTGGCAAGGAAACACCATACACACATAAATAAATACTCTCAAAAAACATAACCCTCCTTCTTTCCAATCTGGAGAAGTAGAAACCGCCAGACAATGCAAATTTACCCATTGACGACTGATGTTGAAAGACTGAATTACCGCTGCAACACATTCGTATGTATAAGCGCCCAGTTCATATTACCCAGAAAAGTAATCAACAAGTAATATTTTTAGATTTCAACCAATAACATCGCCATTTCCTTAACTCGTTTAGATAAATGGAAATACTTAAAAGCCCTTTTACGAATGTCCGTGTCGAAAGTCGTGTTTTCATAGCTGCAACGTTTCCGTTCGGACGGCAGGCATTTTGTAATGTAAATTGCAGTATATCAACATTTAAAATGTATGTGCTGGTTTTATAGAAAATCTATAATCTTAGATATACCCTACTTGTGGCAGCAGAAGGGGCAAAATTGTCCAGGGGAAAGAGAGTCAGCAGCTACCCTTCCCTGCCCCTCTACGCTACTCCCTTGTGTATATATGTATATGGGAAGAACAGTGAAGGAAAGAATTCGAAGAAATTCCCGAAGTGAATTCGTTAGATTTTACTTCGGGAAAATGAGTAGAACACCTAGAAACATATCGCGTATTAAAATCAAAACAACTCTTCACACTCACAACAACTTCTTAACCGGTACGCAAAGGGAGCTCACAGAAATAAATATTTAGTGACGAGAAAATGTTTACTATTCAGCTATATTTTAACAAGCAGAATGACCGAGTTTCTGCTCAAAGCTCTATAGAAGCTTCCCAGTTAGTCAGTGGAATACAACTTGGGTATTATCCGACTTGTCAGTCATGCTTTTAGTGGTCTGTTAGCTATCAAGGAGTGACTGAACCATATTGTTGTGAAAAAGGCTTTAAAACATGGGTACTAGTTAGTGTATTAAGATACGATTCTTGCGAAGGTGATGAAGCTTAACAACACCATATTCCATAACCTAGAAAGGCCCTTTCAGCAAGACCTAAATACCTAATTTAACTGTACTATAACTTGAACTTAAATTAACATGAAACAGATCAATAAAGACTTGTGTAGCTTTTATTATATATTTTTTCTTTTTCTGCATTAATAACATCTGTATAATACCAGGGTTTTTCACACACCCTGTTCCCCTCAACGTTAGCTTTTAAAAACGATGAATGTATTTTTAATAAAAAATTAGATTCCTATTATATATGCAACGTAATGTAAAATAAATGTAACCTACATACGAATGAAAAAAATATTTGTCGTTCTTTTTAAATGATGTTTCTGTACGTAAAGGTTTATTCAGACGTAACTAAAAAATATATATCTGTTATCTTTTAGCAAAGATACTATTTTATTTATTTTCTCTTGTTTTGATCTCAACGTGACTCAACACCATGGGGTTTTAGTCGGTTCGAGTCCGACATACCACCTCACCGTCAGCGCCGGTGAGGTGAAGACACGAGAAATATTGGAACATGTATTTATTTTAGTTTTTATTATATATCAGACTATGTACGTACGTAAGATTACATACTTACTTTTATTTGTATGTATGCCTAAAGGGTGAACCCAACAAGAAGGGATTAGTTGTCAAGTGTATGTAAGTATGGCGTTTCTTTGTCATTGGATCTTAATAACAGTGGCAGTGACATAGAGTATAAGGAAGAGCCATACTGTGAATGAGGGTTGAGGTCACAATCCGCTTCTCCTCTTTCCGCTTCCCTCATTACCCTCAACGGCTCTGCCAGGCACCAAAACACAATAACTTGTCACCGCCACATAAAAAGTGAAATATCCCAGACGTAAATTAACAAAGAAATTGTACGAATTTAATAGTAGGTACCGCAACAATTACATAAATAAACTCTTCTATCGAACAAGTCCTCGATATATTTTACAACAAAATTACAACCCTATCAATCCGTATCAATAAACACAAAGTACCCTCAGCAAGTGTAGAACACTTAAACAACAAAACCGTCTTGTAGTGCGGTCGATACAATCCCGCACCCCGGGATTAAAGGCTTAAACGGACCGCGTCGATACAATCTCTCTGTTCGACCAAATACAAAGGACTTTTGTATAAATAAAATTGCGAACAAAACATTTAAATGTTTTGGAGAAATTCCGTTATTGGGAATGTTGTTAAGAGACATTTTATTTGATATAATCAGTGTTTACCTAATAAAAATTTACGTATATATAGATAGACAAGGAATATAAAGTATCTGAATTATCTTTAACGTAACACTAGCCGCTTCCCGCCGTTACGCTTGCGTTTATTTGTAATTCTCCGCCCCGTATATATATATTTTAAATTTTATTGGATATTATTCCTCTATGTTTATTCTCGATTTCTAAGTTTCTTTATATTCGAATTTGACTGAGATTTTTGGAGATAAAGGCTCTTAAACGTATTTTAATACACAAAATCCCTCAATTCTAAATCAAAAACTATTTTAAGTATATATAGATAAATGTACAACGCATGGTAAAATTAACATTTTTAATATGAAATAGTATTTCAGTCAGTCTATACATGACCGAACAAAATGTGCCAGCCGATGTGAATAATATAAAAATATATAATAAAATAAATATATAACGAGAAAATCCTACAAAAATATCACTATATTTTAGCAAGAACCACCGCTAAACGATATTAGAGTGACTGAGAATGTAACAATTTAAACTTCAATGTTTATGCAACAGCGTTTAAAATGGTATTCTGTTTCCGCGCCTTACCAGGTAGGCGTTGACTGTAACTATGTTGTTTCTGTGGTAAACAGTAATTCTAATACAAAATTATCATCATTAGTTTGTACCTAGTTGGGTATAATACAATATGAACCTGAACTTAACCAATAGCCTGTTACTTGTATTAATTATTTCCTGATTTGTATTGTTGGAATATATCAATATCATCAGTTTCTGGAAGTATCTGTCAGATTTGAGAAGTTCTTATAGCGTTGGATAGTGTATTTATTAGTTGATAATGCAGACTACAACTCATCACGCTGTTACACTTAGGAGCGGAGCAGTAACGTTGATGAAACTTCGGGAAACTGTTACATTTTTTTATATTTTGCTGTGTCATGTGTGTGTGGTTTCATCTGCTTAAAATTTGATTGATTGATTTGATAAGTGCCCCGCTTCTTTGGGTAGTAGCATGATGATATAAAGTTTAAGGCCTTTCTCTATAAACGAGGTATCTGTTGCATTTTTTTTTATGGGATTAGTAGTTCGTGAGATGAGCGCGTTCAGAGTAACAAACGAGCTCTGCCTCTTTTCGTTATTCTATAGATTTAATGGATTTTAAAAGGTATTTTAAATATTAATACTGAGTCAAACATAATTAGTTCGGTTAGGATACATTTTTATACTTTAGGGCGACAGACGAACAGACGAGACTTCAGCCACCGTTATTCCCTCTACCTTTTTTCTGTGAGGCCCGCGATCGATGTGTTGTATCGACATTCGTGCCTAAGTATGGCTCTACCACAGTAAAAAAGCATACATGGGAGGCGTCCTAGTAAATATTTCTTACACTTCATAATGTGTGTCTGTTCCGGTTCCGATTTACACATCAAACACAGTCACTTTCACTTTTATTCTTAAATAGAGACATCACAATAACCAAGAAACTGCCCCCTAACTTCTCTTGAATAAATAAGTGACTTCACACTAATTCTCAAATTAAACACAAACGCCTAAGTCTCGGGCAAACACTAATAATTTGTCTCTAAGATAACAGTCCCGTATACGCCCGGAGTCCCGGCCTAATCCCGTACCACGGCGTGACGCCGCATATAATCCCAGGATTACGGAGACAAATATTTCACTTCACTATTCGTAAATGATTTCGGATGACGGATTTCTTAATCATTTTTATCTTTGTTATGTTTATAAGATATAATTATTTTTCCTTTATTTAGATAGCTATATAGAGAACACTTTATTTGTACACCACTATTGCAGGATGCCCCCATCCCTCATCACCCTCAAAGGTGTCAGCTCATTTAAGACTCTTGAGTTGCAGGTTTTATTTTTATTTTTTTTAAAAGACAGCCTAAAGACACTTTTGTCCCGTTTGGGAATCGAACCACCAGGCCCGACATTAGGCCTATTAAAAACAACACACAAGAAACTCCATGGACCCTCTTTTTCCACATTACATCGTTTGTATGCGCAAATAAAATATAATTCATATTAATTTCAATAGGTTATTTTACATACATACATACATACATACATAACATCACGCCTCTTTCCCATAGGGGTAGGCAGAGACCACTTCCATTTGCTACGATTCTGACATACCTTTCTCGCTTCTTCAAATTTCATTCCGTTCCGCAGACAGGCTCGTCGGTTAAAGGTTATTTTACTTGCTTCTAATATGAATACAAATAGAGAACTGTTACACTAGTTTTAATGTTGTAGCGTTATCTACTCTGGTTAATAAATACGAATGGAAATGAAATATGAAAACAGAATAGAATATCTAGGTTGTAGAATTCTCATTACGGACACAAAGAAATATTATAATGAGTTTTCATAAATGTAAAGCTTTGAGCTTAATAATAGTTGGTAGGTAAAGAATGCTGGAGCCGCGATCTAGCTTACAGCACACGTATCTACGTTTTAAATATGTATTTTAGGGTTGCTTAAATTTTTGTAAGGGATTGGACTGCTATCTATGAAACAGTATATGTACAGGACCCGGTTGAATGTAACAGGTTCGCTTACTACGAAACGGGAATAAATTACGGTTGATAAAATTTGGTTTTATGCGCCTCTACTTACCCCCGTTCGGGATATAGGAGTGGTAGGTATGTATGTTATATTTTTGTAACTGAGAAATTTTGTAACATTTCATATTTGCTTTAAGGCTTTGCTTGTTTTTACCCCTTTTCAATATTTTCAACCGCCTTCAAAAGAGAAGGAGTTTCTCATTTGACTGTTTTTTTTTTATAATAATAATAATAATAAGGCTGGCGCTTCCCGTGTGTTCCTCCCATTTCAATTTGGTCCAGTTCTGACACTGGCATCCCTGAGAAAACCTTAATAAGTCTTAAATTTGCATTAAGTTTCTGTGCGACAAATAGACGAATAACTCAATATCACGCACGTATTTTCTTTTTTTATTGGAATTGATGTACTTCCAAGATGAGAGTTTGGTTAGGTTCTGATAATGGTAGCCATGAGAAAACCATGTTAACAACATGTAGTGGCAACCATCTTAAATTTTATGTGTGAGACTGATAATATTTGTGTGTATATTACATCTTCGTTCGTTTGTTAACTAATGGTCAAAAGTAAAAATTATAAGAAAAAAAAATGCAGTTTTGGGATAAATTCGTCTTTTATTTATTAGTAATAAAGAATACAGCTTAATGCAAGAAAATCTGATCGTCATTATATCTGTAGGGGGGGGCGTCCTGCGCCCGTTTACCGATTCAATAATTATATAATTGAATTTTCAAAAAGTAGAGAACTACCTACAAGGCGCCTATCCCATTTCTTTTAGAACGTAAAAACGTGCAAAATAAAAACTTTTTCGTAATTTCCTTGATACTCCATGATCAATCGAATTCTGATTTGATTATAACCACAGGAGTATTTTAGTACTGTAACAACTCTTTCGTATGAAAAAAAACAAAATTTACGTGGGAGAGCCATGCTTAGGCACGAATGGGCCTGCTCGACCGGTGCGACACCACATATGGCCTCACAGAAAACTCCCATTGCATTTCCCGAAATTTGTGAGGTTTCCGGAGGCCCAAATCCCCCTTTCCTCTCCCCAAGGTTAGAGATTTCAATGTAGCCAAATTCGGCGGAGGAATCTCCTCAATATACACAAAAAAAAAAGGAAAAGATACATAACATTTTGAACATAGAACCTCCTCTTTTTTTAACTTGGTTATTAAATTGACAAGCTTCGATAAACCTTCATTGTTATCCATATCTCAATTGATTATCGATATTCGACCTCTAGCCGACCAGAAAGTTCAATAATTCGTCTGTATCAAGTTGCCATTCATATTTTGGTCTTAGATGCGCTACAAAAGCCCTCTAATCTCTTGAGATCGTAATATTTCAACATTTATTGATAAAGACACCTTGTAATCTTGTTCAACTTTAATTTGTTACGAAGTATCCACTCTTAGTGATTATTTACGATAAATTATATCTTCTTACAGGCTTCAGAAGCTTAATCTTGTCATTCTTTTGTCGAATAATTTTAACCAGTGCACATATTATAGTATTTGTTAATCCAGATTATAAAATATCTGTACGGTAAAATGTTATCATGTAAGAATAGGAAACAATCATAAATATGCTGATGAACTCTTCTTATATCACAAGGCGCCCCATTATATCACAATGTAGCCCCTGTAAGCCTAATAAATAATTTAACATATACAAATAAAATCAGACTCATAAAGAGAACCAACAAAATAAAACTGCTTTCTCGAATATACTTAAAAAAGGAAATGCTGATCGAATTTTTGAATATCGACTTTTTTGTTTATTTCATGTTATAATTAATTTTATTTTAAAGCAGTCGAAATATTAAAAAATACTGTTACCACATTTGAATTTAAAAAAAATGAAAAAATGAAAAAAAAATGAAAAAAATTTGAAAAAAAATGATAGGAAGTGCAAGCGAAACCACCAACATGCCTTATGAGTTAAACTCTTTTTTAAAAGGTAATTTAGTGAGCTTAAACGAAGATGCTTTGAAACTTTGGAACCACGTGCTTGTTTGTTCTTACCCAATGCTTTAAAAGGTCGCTATTAAGCATCGAACTTGCTCAGCAACTTCAACATCGTCGGTTATTTTAAAAGGCTGGTCAAACTGTACCAGTAACGGACCGGCTCAAAGGAAAAGTACTCAAAGTTGCTTATATTGCAAAGTATAGACAAGGAACTATGAGACTTCTGTTATTGTAGTCTGTCTAATACTGTTAAATGGAGATAGGACGCAGGTAACGGTGGTCTCATTATTTTTATTAATACTTAAACATTATATTGTTTTCTTTTGTACTTATTTTTAATAGATTCTGATATAAATATGATTTTTTTTCGTGTAGAAACCCCCACGGGTCATCACCTCACCGGGGCTAACGGAGAGGTAGTATGTCGGAATCGAACCGATCAAAGAGTCAATTGTAAGGGACCCGGGAATACCCTAACAAGGAAGCCTCCGGGCACCCCTGCAGACCTTTGTCACCTCAACAGGTGGCCACACACACCACACATAATTTATTTATATCCTATCATTACATAACAATAAGCTTGCCTTCAGATTATAAAATGTCGATATTCTGTTGTCGATAATATTGTAATATCGATATCAATATCGCGCATCTCTAATTCTGCGATTAAACGTATTGAAATGTTAGCAGTAAATACTGCTATCTACACAGTTGACACTACTTGGTACAAACAATAAGAAATCATTACTTCTTCTAACTTCTTACGTGGTAGAGCCATGTTTAGGCATGAATGCCCCGGCTCGACCGATGCGATACCACGGCCTCACTGAAAACCGGTTGTGAAGCAACACTTGCATTGCACTTTTTCCCATCTCCGCCTTTCTTCCCACTCCCCGCATACACTCATCCCTCATCACCCTCAAAGGCAGCGCACTTACGACTCTCGAGTTGCAGGTGTCCATTGACGGCGGTTGTCACTTACCATCAGGTGACCCGTCTGTTCGTCTGTCTCCCTATAATATAAAAAAAAAACTTGTACTTTAATTAGTTGAATAAAGTGCTATGTTTTTGTTTATTTAATATTAAATTTGAGTTTTGATTAATTCATTAATTAAATGTTCTTACCTTGTTATTTGTTAAATTGCTAGAACTTAAAAGCAGTTGTTTTCCTCTTTAATCTCTCAGAAAACATCAAAGAAAACTTACCTTCTATTTACACATTAATATTCTTTAAACATTCACTTCAATATAAATGCTAACCATTCAAATTCATGTCCCCCAGGGGTCACCCCGATCCGTTAGGCCCTCACTTTCGATATTGGGCCCCAGTCGACGTCTATAACTCGGATGGTCGTGTCGTCTAAACCAGTGGTTCACAAAGCTAAAGAAGACCCACTTAACAAGACAAAATAAATAATAAAGTAAGTTTTTTTTTTTTTTCAGTAGAAAAGTTTGACCCATACTAACGAGGCAACTTTGCTACAAGCTTGTTTTAAACTTTTGTTTGTAGTTTCTTTTAAGAAATTCAAACATTTTTGTGTGCGAGACAAAGGTACATTAAAGGTTTTATAAAATAACTTGTCTTACCAAATACTTATTATATTTCTATAAGTTTTATTATTTAGCCACTGTCGAAAACTCTATAACTGTATAGAAACATTTCTAAAGTAACTACTACGTTAAGATTATTAAAAAAATCTTATATGGTATCTCTTTTATTTCATTTGTTATATACATATCCACATATTACATAACAGTTCTTTTTATATGATGAAGTTCTTGAAATTTTCGATTGCACTATTGTATTTGAATCACGAGTGTTTAGCTTTTTATTCAGTTTTACAAATTAAGCACATTTAAATATATATACATGCAGGGTAAAATTAGTAAATGTAGCTTTTTAAATAAAAACTTGCATGAAATCCGTGGCGCTACCTTACGAATTACTTACACACTTTTTTGAGCAATGAATACCCTAATTATGTCGATATTACATAGCCATGGTAAGCGCTAAGAACAGTACAGGACGTAAACAAAGCGGTTGACTTTATTGCATTACTTTTCCACATGAGATTTCCAATTAATATGTTTGTCTACTACACTATTATTATCAGTTATCCTCGCAGTTTCACCTGTGTTTATGCTCACTGCTCTGCTCCTAAACGTCTCACCATGATGTTTAATAACAGAAATTATTCCTCATCAAATGCTCTGTCTCATAAAAGAAGATAATTTTCAAATCAGAGTTATCGTTATTGAGATTTATTTACGTATGAACGAATAAAATATTAATATACTTATAGATTTTTAAATGGTATTATGGAACAAAGACTATTGACAATCGCCTATTGCCTATCAGTCGTTTTAACAACGTATTTTTTCATAGCATTGCCCCCTATTCTGTCACTCCCCACTAGTGGGTTTGAGAACTGCTGGTCTAGACACGTTAAAATTGCATGAATTACATGCAAGACATGCGTGATAAAAGTGGTGCAAGTTACTTGAGAAGAGCACGTCTGTGACATCTGTAGGAAACGACTTTAATATACTTCTTTATTGACAAGATACAGGATTCTTATATAGCTGTATATCGAAATTTTTAAAATAGAAAGCTGTCAGATATACTCACTAACATTAGAAATATTAGAGGGCTCGAACTTCTCAGCCAGTTCGAGTTATAGGTATGCGACCTTGATTTGCTGGAGCTATTGCTTATACGCCCCAATCCATCTATATAAGCACTCTCTATCCTTCTTTTGCTGTCCTCCCTTTGCTGTCAATGTACTCAAGATTTTCCCACCTGATTCCCAAAAGTGCCTGGATGGCGGCCATACGCTTGCCCTAATACGTAAGTAGGATTCAATTGTTATGTGATCGTTAATTATGCCTCTTGCTATCCTCCCTGGGATACTGGCGTGAGTATTATTATAAATTCCAAATTAATCTCTTATCTGTCCGTGTCATGAAATTTCATTATCATGAAACCTTGGGGTTCCTTATCTTTAAAAAAATGACCTTAATTTAATCTCAGAGAGATCATCAAGATCACAATTATATATACCATTTATATATTTACTAGCTTCTGGACTCGGGTTCCTTCGAGGTATGTCGATAAAAAGTAGCTATCTCCGTCCTATGCATGTATGGTGTTTGTTTGTCACGGCTTACTTAAAGCCTAGACGTGTCTGTACTCTGTAGATGTGTTGTTTGAGACACAAATTAACAAATTGTTTGAATATTTCTTCTCATTTCTGGAAACAACAGTCAGATTTTAATGTTTTTTTTTTTGTATTAGATAGAGTTTTCATTGACGAATAATATAGTCTATAAAACATCACGCTGTGGCCCTTAGAAGCGGAATACTAGTCCAAACCACCTCTAGTTTCATCTGAATGATGAAACCAGAGGTGGTTTGGATAGTCGTGTAAAACTGAAAAATAAAAATTGTTCACTAAGGAATTCACCCCAAAAGATATCTTGAATAAACACCAATGTGCTAGGACCCACGTACAATTCAAGCATGTTTAGTGTGTTCATATTTTTATCATTATGAACTTTATTTACGTATAAATTACATTTTAAATATGTTGAAAAAAAAGGTCTTAAATCCACTGAACCAATTGCAATTAAAATTAGCACAACTACAGTACAGTGCACCGCTAAATACGCCACGCTTTTGTGTACAAACAAATTGAGCTGTCAGCGAGACCTGCGCTCCGGGGTATACCAGCATTAGCGGTTCGAAGTTGAAATCTAATTATTGTTATGTTTTTGTTTTAATTTACTTGACCACTAGGACTTTATATTGTTTTTATTCTGTGTTGGGTTTTTAATTACGCAGAACTTTGATCAAAAGTCGATAATGTAAGTGGTAGAGCCATGCTTAGGCACGAATGGACAGGGTCGACCGGTGCGATACCACGGCCTCACAGAAACCGGTTGTGAAGGAACGCTTGCGTTGCATTTTCCCAAAATGAGTGAGGTTTCCGGAGGTCCAACTCCCCCTTTCCACTTTCCTCTCCCCTCATCCCCATCCTCATTGATTTACACATGACCAGAAAGTAATTAGTAAAAAAAAATTGCACTTATATTTTTTTTTTCTTTTCCGGAGACCCCCACGGGTCGTCACCTTACCGGGGCCGGTAAGGTGGTATGTCGGACTCGAACCGACCAAAGCCACACAGTGTTCCATCATCGCGTCTTGTAGCCGGGACCTCAAGTACACCATAGAAAGGAAAATCCTGTAACCCCTTCAGACTTTGCCGCATCTTAACAAGGCGACCCCGTGGTCTGATTCTACCCGAACTCTGATTTAGAGAGACACGCGCGGAACACGTCGCGCCACCATCTTAGGCCTGCTTCTGCTAGGGCGATGGATAGCCCCGTCGATCCCCCTTAGGCAAGCGCTTATGGAGGCCGGAGATCAATTTGCTCTCTCCGGCGCCTGGTGCGTCTTCTGCGGGACGGAAGAGTACTAGCTCTCTTTCCGCCGCTTCTTTAGCAACCATCACTGTCTCGCAATACGAGGCTTCGGAATCCCACGCACTCTCGCTTTGGACTATAAATCATCATGGTCTCCAGCGACAGGCTACCCACAACGAATACGAGTACATGAATATTACTAATGTATTTATTTGTTCTCTTACGTCACCAATCGGCCAAAAATATAAAAAAAAAACACTTAAAAAAATTATTGTCAATCAAGAACAGAACTGTCACGTGCAAAAGCACTCATCATTCTATTAAATTCAAAAATCGAATTCATAGACAACAACAATGGCTGAATCAACTAGTATTTGTCTACCCGCAATTTTTTTATTATTTTTATTATTCCTGTCTACCCTAGCAAGCGGTCTTTGTGTTCGAGTTAGAATTATATGTGAGCACTCGAGCGGCGTTTCATTAAGCTTTTATTATTGTTAAAATAAGGGGCGATATTTTGTATTAACTGGAATGATAAATAAAATGTGATATGGAAGTAACATATACACGGATGTCGTAATTATAGCGTAATAATATTATATTAGTTTCTTTATCAGCAATCTGGTTACCATGGTGCAAACTCCGCCAAGTGTCTCTGACGGCCGGCTGTAAGTCTGAAGTTATTATTAATTCTGCTAATTTCCTATTAAAATAAATTATAGACTGCTGAAGGACCGACGTCCGTTGAAGCAAACGGGTCCTAGGGTGCAGACCGCTAACCGTTAAACGTAAGGTAGGACCCCAGCCAGCCGGACCGACGACCTAAAGAAGGTAGCTGGGATAGACTGCATGCGAACTGCGGGAGAACCAGGTGCCATGTCTAAGGGGCTCACTGGTATCGGGGCCAAGCTCCAGAGGAAGGAACATCCTAACTATACGTGCCGTATCAAAAAGGACTACCTTCTGCATCAGGCGCTTAACCCAGCTTTATTACTGCTATTCTGAGATATATTACAGCGCTATCTAAATCTGTTTTAGAAGCACTTTTTTAGCAAACACGTACACATAATGCATTTAACACTGACCTAAATAAAAAAATCGATAAATCATTACACTAGCCATTTAAAACTGCTCCATTACAAATTGAACCGTATTACAATATGTAAAGATGCAATTTCGTTTGTTAGAAATCAACTCAGATGCAGTAACAAGCAAACTAATGCGAGAGTAATCAGAGATAGCAAATCGAATCGCAGCATATTCACGGGGCCAATATAGAACTGCGCTGGCCTATATATCCTTAGGAAAGTTAGTAAGGCGAATGATAGTCTGTTCATAAGGGAGTTCTGGCTTCAACTTTGATGTATGGCAGCGAGAGTTAGGTGTAGCAGGTGAAACATGGCAGTATTAATGCCGTGGAAATGCGTTATATGAGAAGTGTGTATGTGTAATGTTAGATTGATTGATAATGTGGGGTGATGCTGTTTAGAAAGCGGGTTGAAAAACAAGTTTAGAAATTTAATAGAGGAATGCTAACTTTATTTGGCACGTTGAAAGGGTTAATAAAGAACATGCATGTAAAGGAATCTATTAGACTTCTCTGAGTGGTAGTTGGAGTTTTGCAAAGGACGGCCTTATTGCTTAATGCAATATCTTCCAGGCAACCCTAGGATAGACAGTGGTCGTTGGAAGTGTATAACAAATATGAAGAAGATAAAATTAATATATAATTATGTGCAAATGTGAAACATGGAAATTATTTTTCTATTTCATTCCCTTTCTTCATACATTCATACGTAAGTACATAATACACACTTTCCCATAGTGGTAGGCAGAGACGCTTCCTTCCATTTGCCACGATTCTGACATACCTTTCTCGCTTCTTGAACTTTCATTCCGTTCCGCATACAGGCTCGTCAGTTAAAGGTACTTTTGACCTGGCCTTTGCTTAGATTGTCTTGAACTTGGTTCGTTCTCTCTCTCTCTCTATTTACATCTGCCATATAAATACCTTTTGTCAATCTTCTTTCATTCATCCTTTCTTCATTATTTATAAATATAAATGTATAATTCAAAACAAACTACAAACTATGTATGTCCACTGATGTTAAATGTAATGTATATTGTATTTTATAAAATGTATCAATACGCTCACGCCTGTACCCCCGGAGGGGTAGGTAGAGGCTTAATTAATGCCCACATTTTGCCGATCAGAATTTAGTTCCATTTACGTAATAGTAGGCAGGCCTATTACCCTTATCCGGGCATTTTATAAATTAGATGGGAAAGTTTGGAGTAAATTGAAAGGAATGGGAGGATAGGAAGAGAAGGATAGGTATATTGCTGATACAGATGGATTGGAGAGTATAAACAATAGCTTAAGCAAGTCAGAGTTAAATACCTATAACTCAAACTGGCTGGTGTGTAGGGTTCTTCTAACTGAAGTAATATGTAATGTTTCTATATTTTATTGAGGATATGTTGGTAGAGGATTGATTAATTACACGTTGTTGGGTACGAAAAAGGATTTCTTCCATAAAATAATATTGTTCCCGAGGGGGTGAAAAAAGAACTTTTATGTGAGTGAAAGAGCCGGCTAAACCTAATATTTATGTGAGTGAAAGAGCCGGCTAAACCTAATATTTATGTGAGTGAAAGAGTGGGCTAAACCTAATATTTATGTGAGTGAAAGAGTGGGCTAAACCTAATATTTATGTGAGTGAAAGAGTGGGCAAAACCTAATATTTATGTGAGTGAAAGAGTCGGCTAAACCTAATATTTATGTGAGTGAAAGAGTGGGCTAAACCTAATATTTATGTGAGTGAAAGAGTCTGCTAAACCTAATATTTATGTGAGTGAAAGAGTCGTCTAAACCTAATATTTATGTGAGTGAAAGAGTCGGCTAACCCAATTTTTATGTGAGTGAAAGAGTCGGCTAAACCTAATGTTTATGTGAGTGAAAGAGTCGGCTAAACATAATATTTATGTGAGTGAAAGAGTGGGCTAAACCTAATATTTATGTGAGTGAAAGAGTGGGCTAAACGTAATATTTATGTGAGTGAAAGAGTCGGCTAAACCTAATATTTATGTGAGTGAAAGAGTGGGCTAAACCTAATATAACAAACATCTACCCTCACAAACTTTACGATTATAATGGAAGTAACTTATGCTTGCAACTACAACTGTGAGTCTTGCTTCCATAATATCCAGTGTGTGCTAAATTTCATTCCATTGTGTGTAGTCAGTTTTGCTTGATAAAGTAACAATTATCCATTTAATAGTAATGTCGGGATGACTTCTTTGGCATCAAGATCCATTCAGTTGTTCGGTGGTAATTGCTTTAAAACATTCATTTAATTTTATATTATAGGGAGACAGACGAACAGACGGGTCACCTGATGGTAAGTGACAACCTCCGTCCATAGAGACCTGTAACTCGAGACTCGTAAGTGCGCTGGCCGTTGTTAGATTAATAATTAAAATAATAAGTTACTGGTAGAAAGTTTTCTTGAATCAAAAGTTCCATATATGTTTGCGTTACTTAGTAATTCGATTTTAAAAAACTGAGTTACTAAGTAACGCAAAATCCAAACCCAGCCAATCAAGGAGCCCTTAACAAAATTGTGTTCAAAACAAATCGTTTGACAATTAGATTGCTCACATATCGGTGTATGGAACGATTGGCAAAGTCAGCATTCGATTATAACGCCTCAGTCCACCGGGGAGGGATGTAAGGGGGTGAAAAATTCTACACTAATAAACTTGTTAGTCGGGGCTCTACAAATTTACCGTATAGGTCTCTATATTTGATACCTTTTACAAAAAATGGATGTTTGTTACTATTTCACGTGAAAACGTCAGAACTCATTTTGATAACGTTTGACCTTAAAGTCATAAACTATATGTGTGTACAACATATAGTGTGTGTACATACGATAGTGACCAGACCAGCGGCTTAGCAGCCTAGCAGCGGTAATTTTGCTACTTTGTTATAGATGTCGGATGTATTCTCAATAAACAAATATATGTATGTTTAGAATTTAAACTACCCTTAACACGAAAATCCGTTTAATAATTAGAACTTATCTTATCTTAATTATCTTAATATTTGAACAGTTGAACAGATTTATTGAATAAAATAATGTATAAACCTCAATCTGAGTTTAATCATTCTATAGACTGACACTATTTCTCCTTAAAAACAAAATCAATATAGAATCATCAGAAGATATGGTGGTACACACAGACACCGACACCACACAGGTGATATAAGTAACACATGAGTAAACTTATATCACTCCTTATTTTTGAGGGGGGGGTCAGAAAGTTAAATCTGATATCGCTCGTTATTGAAACTTGAGTTATGTATTAAAACACGAGTACTATAATACCTATCTGTAACTGTATCGGGCCTGTTGGTCTTTTGGTTAGTGACCCTGACTGCTGAACTGGAGGTCGTGGGTTCGATTCCCACACGGGACACAATTTATGTGATCCATTAAATAGTTGCCCCGAGTCTGGATGTTCCTTGTGTTGGTTAATTGAATGTTTGTGAAGCTCCCCGCGACACAGGAATTGATCCTAAGTCGAGATTCGGCATTCTCTAAAGTTTCAGACAAACTTGAAAAGAATTAGTTTTACACTTAGTCAAGCTGAGTGCCCTAAATAACAGTCTACCCACTAACTTATTATAATAATAATAATAAATAATAAAATAATTATTACCAACATTAAAATAATGTAAACAACAAAATAAAGGAACAAACAATAATTGCCACGATATCTAGGTTCTAATTAACCCTGTTCTTCATTCAGGCCGAGTATCTCATTTGCGATCCGGGTCGAATCGACCGACCGCGTCGGGAATACAGACTAGTAGACAGGGAGCTTACGGTAATCGAAAAGCGTTTATTTTTTTATTAATATCACCGTTTCATACGCCTCTGCTTACCTCTGCAGGAAAACAGACGTAAGTGCGTGTATGTATGATCATTATTATTTTTTTATTTATCGTGATGCTCTGTGGAGTAGTATAGAGATACCTCATCTCTTGATAATCAGACAGTATATATGTATGTATATAGTGCCCAGTTGATGGTGATTGGCTTGACCCCTATCATATAAAGCCTTTTTAGACAGTAGATTATTAGGGCCTACCCACAGTAATATCCTGGGATAATCACCTTTTTTTTAAATTGAATACTCGAGCTGAACGGATCTTCTCTTTCGTCATGTGCCGATCGGTTAAAGCTTGGAATTCACTACCAGTTCACGCGTTTCCCTCAAACTTTGATCCGGGGTCTTTTAAGCGGGACGTGAATAACCATTTCTCTAAGCCGTC
Source organism: Tyria jacobaeae (assembly GCA_947561695.1). Lineage (NCBI taxonomy): Eukaryota > Metazoa > Arthropoda > Insecta > Lepidoptera > Erebidae > Tyria > Tyria jacobaeae. The sequence continues at coordinate 1,665,551 of OX387236.1, read as the reverse complement.
ATAGTATGGGTCACCAGGCTGCATTGACTACACGTATTGCATTCCATTAAGCAGAGTGGAGTCATTTTTGGTAGGCATCTATAACAACAAAGGCAAGAAAAAAGAACATAATATGAAAAGTTTTATTTATGGAAATTGACGGGTACAAGAGTAGAGGTGACAAAAAAAAATTAATGGCTATGCTTGAAAGAAGTTATAGGAAGTATAGGAAGTAAAACAGCAGATGTTATAGTAAAAATATATAACACTTGCCATTTCCTTGAGTCTAATGATTATTAATATAGAATTCATCTTTTTCAAAAGTTTCTCAGCTAAACATTTCAATACATCAAAATAGTATAAGTAATTTTTTATCTTTAAGATAATAATTTTTCCTCTGTCAATTTGAGCATAATATCTAGAAGCTTGATTCCTTAGCTACTTCATATACATATATACGTGAGTACAATACAATTTATTAATTATAAAAAAACTTCTCCAATATAAAATGTAATAAAAATATACCAGCAGCGGTTGCAGCGTTTAAATGAAAAACACGTTCGTAATTTTTCCTTCCCGTCTCCCGAGCTATAGGAAATAGCTTAAGGTGGGGTTCCGATATTTTAATTTATAACTAATCGAGCCAGCTGCGTTATTTTGCGATGTTTACGCCTTTTGAGCGAGATTGGGGGGTACCCACTCAAGTGTGCTTATGTAACTACCTATTATACATATTAAGAGATCGTATGGACGGGAAGGGCGAATTTATAAAACAATTTCGCTGCGTTCGAGATGAAATAAATTGTTTTTTTTTTTGTATTTACGTCAATAAAAATGATATAGGTGTGACTGTAAGTCGGAGCGCTACAAAATCTATAAAATCAGGTATTTTCAATTATCACGGAAACACTCTATATAAAAAACCTAACCAGCGCACGTGCTTCCTTCCCACTTTAATTCCGGGTATTTTAAGCGGGGCGTGAAAAAGCATGTCACCAGGTCGCCATAGTGTTCATTAACTACATGTGCATTGAGAATGGTGACCACGACTCTTAGACTCCACTTGTTGCTTTCCACAGGCAGAGTAGAGTCGTTTTGGTAGGCTTATTTATAAAAAATAATAATAATCATTTAAGAAAGGCCGGCAACGCACTTGTGACTCTTGAGTTGCGAGTGTCCATGGGCGGTGGTAGTCACTTACCATCAGGTGACCCGTCTGCTCGTTTGCCCCTATCGCATAAAAACAAAAGACATTTCTCAATACATCAGTTCTTTTTAACCGACTTCATAAAAGGAGGAGGTTCTCGATTCGACTGTATTTTTGTTTTTTTTTATGTTTGTTACCTCAGAACTTTCTACTGGGTGAGCCGATTTTGATGGTTTTTTTTTATTTGAAAGTTGGTGCTTCCTGTGTGGTCCCATGTCAACTTGATCGAGTTCTGACAATGGCATCCAGTAGAAAACCATGTTAGTCTTAAATTTTATGATAGACGCATTGAAGTCAGTTGTCTACTTTTTTAAAGTGAATTATTATGTTTTTGCTTTTTCTATTTGTAAACTTGACCTCACAGATGGCGCCGTGGTTTAAAAGGTCACCTTACAACTATGCTGCCCCGCCGAGTGTTATGGGTTCGATCCCCACACGGACAACACTTTGTATAATCCATAAATTGGTCCCCTGGTGACAGACGAAAAGACAGACAGACGGACAGCGGAGTCTTGGTAAAAGGGTCCCATTTTACCAATTGGGTATGAACCCTAAAAATACTTTTTTTCAGTAAATTGGTGGTCCCATTTAAATTTTAACGAAGAACTCTATTTCTATAATTGCATATTTAAGCTTTAAAGAACAGCTTATTACAGTTTTTCATGAGTTAGGTGCATAAAAGACGGAAATGGTTTTAAAAAATTCAATTTATATGTCTGTTGTTTTTTAAATCTCCTTCGAATAACTCAATTCTTCATACTTCTGTACTTCAATATAATAAGCCTTCAGATTGCTGGGTAAGCTGGCTGCACCGGAAGCGATGTGACGTCATCGCGATGCCATTTCCTGCCGCCATGACCCAATCGGATCGGGAAATAGTTCAATACAGGTGGTTCTATTGTTAGAGTTTCAAATTATGGTTTGGAATTGCTTCACTGAGTCTGTTATTGTAACTAAGTTAGTAGTAGGTTCGTATTTCACGTTTTTACTTAGGTAATACTATACTGCAAATTATGTTATAAATTCCTAGAAGTTTAACGTGTGTATGTGTCCGTCTGTGGTCGAGAGAAGTGAAGAGAGAGAGAGAAAGATAGATCGATTTTGATATTTTTGTTTGAATGGTAATTTGAAAGGTGATCCAAGAAAATCTATTTATTCGTTTGAAGATCATCAGCTCTTTAGCTTCATCGCTAAAGTGATTCTCGCCTCAGGGGTATTTAAAATTTATACATGGTGATAATTTTTTTATGCATAGAACCATTTTTTTTAATCTAGAGGGGCGTGGTAATCAACCGAGAACTTAGAAAGATCAAATAGCTTTAGTTTGACTAACGCATCGTTCAGCTGTATCAATTTTTGATATTAGTTTTACGTAACACTATTCTTTCACAATTTTTTTAAACGTATTTCATGAAAATAGGGTATTATTTAAAATATTTTTGATTAAAGTTGCATATATGTATATATATATATATATATAAAATTTTACATTTTCTCAAGCTTTCTCCCTTCGGGGCATGCAGAGACAACAACCTGCCAGTTGCTTTTATACTTAAATATCTTACAAGTTTTCTCTGCTGTCAAAAAAGGCGGGAGATTATTTAAGTAAATATTTATGTAAGTATATAAGTATATAGGACTTGTTTACAATTCCAGTCAGTCTACCTAGTTGCACACCAAAAACAAGAATATATTTAATTAATAAAATTATGTCAATAAATAAGAAAGGGCATGCTAAGAGCGATCTTTACCAGACAACCATGTGATAGAATACATAGATGAAAATATTGACCCGTCTGCACTGGAAGGAGGGTTATGATTTTGCGTTTATTTACATCTCTATATTTTTGTTTGTCAATGTGATTTCAAGCAAAAATTGATGAGGGGATTTTGATCACATTGTTCACTAATGTTGATACGTCGGAGTAACAATTATATGGGCTACTAAAAGGCAACTCCCGCATTAGGAATTATTCAAGTGTCAGGGGCTTTACAAACAATTCAATCGACGGACACAAAGAACACCCAGAGTATGGGAATCGAACCCACGACCTCCGATTCAGCAGTCAGAGTCGCTAACCACTAGATTAACAGCGCTAAGGCATTGTTGTGGTGCCTTATTGCCTTTCTAATTATATTTTGGGTCCCATAGTGATGGATTAAAGTCTATAACGGTAGGTAGTAACAATTATTGTGTTTTATATACATAAATATGTGAGTTTCTGCCTTCTGAAAGACATCTTATTGTGTACTGCATAACCGTTACACATACCTAAATAAATATTAGTATGTTCCTCATGTTTGTGTATAAGACGGGAAGGAGAATTTCCGTACTGGTGACACTTGATCTAGATTTGTCTGCTTGTTTGTTTAAACTTAATATCTTTTGGAATGTCAATTAGGTTTAAATCAACCTATAGCCGACCACTGCTGTTGGCGCTCCTTGGCGCTCACATAAATTTTTCTTTTTTTATTTTTTCTTTTTAAAAGACAACTCCCGCACTAGGGTTAATTCCCGTGTCTTTGGGGACTTTACAAACATTCAAACAACCTACACTAAGAACACCCAGACTCAGAACAACAATTCGAGGATTACACAAAGTGTTGTCCTGTGCGGGGATCGAACCCACAACACTCGGCGCGGCAGTATAGTGGCGAGGTGACCACTTAAACCGCTACGCCATCCGTGCAGTCAATCGGATAATATAGGTTACAAAATATCACGCTGCGATCCTTGTCATCGTAGTAGAGGCTAGTATAATACACGAGTACCGTATTATCGATCAATATATTAATGTTTGTATTTTTTGTTGCAGGTAAGCGATGCCATTTAGTCATAGCGGACTGTGTAGACAAGAAGCATAGTCGACTAATGACAAGTAAAATATAATTTGTGTGATAAAAATGCTTGTGTGAAAGGTTTAATAGACAGATAGATAGAATACTCTTTAATTGTACAACATTCTTACAGTAAAATACAATACATATAATATGTACAAATGGCGACCTTATTGCTATATGCAATCTCATCCAGGCAACCTTCGGATGGATTGTAATCATTCGGAGAGACAGAGGTAGTGAGTGAGTTTAATGACAGTAGCGTAGGCTTGTGAGGTAGATACGTTTAAATTTTACCTTTACGACCTTCAAAAAGAGAGTCCTCCAAACTTGACTCTTAAGTTGCAGGTTTGCAGCGGTAGTCACTCCACCAATCAGGTGACCCGTCTGCTTGTTGGCTCATTATAGATATAGTATCAATAGAATAGAAGAAAGAGGTTGGCTGTTGTCTCTGCAAACCGACGGTAGCAAGGCATAAAAAACAGTGTGCGTAGCCATAGCAATGTGTAAAAAAAATGGAATACAATTATGTCTTAAACAATATAAGGTTGTTAGAGGTTATAAGGAGCAGTTACATTCACCATTTGTTATTATCTATTCAGTGCGAGTCGGGTTAGTTAATTTGTTTTCTGCTGAGCACCGATCGATAGGACTCCGCGCGTGAGCTTCTAATCCATTGCTACTTACGGTACGATATTTAATATACATAAAGTCAAGCCTATCTCCTGGAAAGAGGTAAACAGGGGCAGGGTCTGTATATATACTGACTGATAAATGACAGTCCTATGCCTTAATCTACCTTTAGGACATCCACAGAATAAAAAGATACCCATCTTACTTATTTTACCCTTATTTTACTCCACTGATAAACACATAGCCACATAATATTCCTATTAATATTTATTTAATATACAATAAAAATAATAACATCTTAAGAGAGAGGGACAGATGCTCAGAAGATAGTTCTGGGCATCTGTCCTTTGGTATTACTCCGGTTAGGCTTGCCCAAACGTGCCTGACCGTGGCTCCACGGTCCCACGTCTCACGGTGATAGTATAAAATTAAAAACTAATTAATATTTTTATATTTGCCTCGAGATTTTTCACCTTTTTCTGCATGACGTGGTTGGTTTAATTACGATAAAACAATATAACATTAAATTCCAATACATTGATGAAATCAATCACCGTCCTGTTTTCCCGCAACGTGTGACAATGAAAACGCACAACTAGCGTGGCTACGTGCCCTTAACCCTAGCGCTTGTAATTCAGAACGCCGCACAATTGTGTTACAGAACATCGTTTCGTCTGCGGAACCCTAGCGCGCTCACAGGGTTCCTTACATTAAAAATATAATACCTCTTTGTCAGTGATATATAAACAGCATCAATAAGTGATTCACTCACTGCATTCATTTGATCTCTATGCCGTCGTCATTATCTAGAAATATGATAACCCCAGCAGTTTCACTATTAAGACGAGGTCAATGACACCTCACATTTTTTTTTCGGCGGGACAGTTCGTAAGTGACAACCACCGTTGAAGGTAATGAGGGAAGGGGGATGCGGAGAGGAGAAAGAAGAGGTCCCGAGGCGAGCCGGCCCATTCGTGCCTAAGCGTTTTTTTTTATAGTATTACTAGCAAACGTTGTTCTGCCATAAAAAATCTGTATAGGGTCACCCTTATCATTTAGGGGTATGAAAAATAGATGACGGCCGATTCTCAGACCTACTGAATATGCATATAAAATTTCATAAAAATCGGTCAAGCCGTTTCGAAGGAGTATGTAGTAGAGTATGGTGCGGTAGTGGTAACTAACATTGTGACACGAGAATTTTATATATAAGATTTAACTTTAAATAATTTTCAGTTTTGTATTTATGTACATCTAGCCTTGATACGTGTCTTTAACCTGTACGAGTATAAAATTACGTTAAAAAAACTTTTTATAGGTAGATTGTAAAGATTATAGATAAAAGAAGAATTTTAAGTTTTTTTTTTGTATGTTTAAATGAACTAATCTATGAAACTACCAGTCGGAGTCTTTTTGTATTGGGTAGAGTGTATATTGAGGAGGAGGAGGATGATCTTTCGACCTGGGAGTCAGCATGAACATGTTGCGGGGAACTGCTAGTAGTTAAATTGAGATCATGGTAATATAAAGTATGTAAGAATATAGTCAGATGATTGGCCTGTCAGTCTAGTGGTTAATGATCCTGGCTGCTAAGCTAGAGGTCTTGGGTTCGATTCCAACCCAGGACAAATGATAGCATGAGGCTGAGGAATGAATTGTTCTGTGTCTTGGTGTATGGTGTAATTTATCTATATTATGTATATATTTAGAAGTATATAAGTATGTTTATCAGCAGTCTGGTTACCATTTGGGATCTGGCGTTGTGTTAGGTATGTTAAATTATTATTATGATTATTATTAAATTGTAGTTGCATAAAATCCAAATTATCCCTGAATGTAATTCAAATCTGAAAAACAATAACACTTGTCACCCACCCTTTTTCCATAGTGTACTACGGAACCCTTATCCAGAAGCTGTTAGGGTGTGTGTAAAAACAGCAGGATACTCCCGACGTCGATTCAGTACGTCTCAGTAAGTTCGCGGGCTGTAGAGCGTGTGCCGTGAAAAATCGAGATCGAGACACTGAAGAGGGGATGGCGTTAGGATGTCCATATTCTCAGGGTTATGTAAGACTGTTCTAATTTTTTGTATAAGATTGACATGAGTAATGTGCACCAAATATTTAACGTGGGAGGGGTATGCTCAGGCACTTATGGGATGGCTCTACCGAAGTTTTATCACGACCTCCAGAAAACCGTTTATCAAACAATACTTGCATTGAATAATACCGAGTGAGTGAAGTTACCCAAGTTCCAACTTGCAATCAAAGTTGGAGCTTGGGTGTAAAGCGGGCAGTGCACTTCCTACTCTTGAGTTCAGGTGTCCAGGTCGGTTCACCCGCTCTCTGATACACAAACTTATTTTTAATAGTTTAATTAAACTTTGATCGTTGAGTTTGGCTACAAACTAATAGACGTGTGAAATTGGTTTTAATTCAAAAATAAATTATTTTATCTTTTTTACATAATTATGTGAAAAAGTATAAACGCCGACTGCATTGACTTTCGCTCTAACTTGCTGATGTTATCTCGAAATGTATCTTGTGTCACTCTAACTGTTAAGACGATTCATATGTTACCTTTTTTTTTATGTGATAGGGGACAAACGAGCAGACGGGTCACCTGATGGTAAATGACTACCGCCGCCCATGGACACCTGCAACTCAAGGGTCACAAGTGCGTTGCCGGCCTTTTAGGTAGGAGTACGCTCTTTTCTTAAAGGTTTGAAGGTTATACCTGTTATGTCGACTTCCATCAAGCCTTCTGGGCTATAAGGCATGACAAACAAACATCATACATATGGACACTCGACAAACATCACCCTCTTTCTTCGTGTCAGGTAAAAAAGTGTGGTGCATATAAGATAATCGTTTGTTAACATTGTTAAAGTTATTAAATTTTATTTAATGTATTCTAGTGTATATCGGTATCGGTGTGATCTTCAGCTAAGAACATATACATATACCAGTGACACAAGATAAGCAAGTCGCGTGTTGCCACGTCAATACTCGTCATTTTGTAGGTTTTGTTCGGAGAATAAAGCAGATAATACTGTAATTTCAGTATTATTTACTATTCAGCGCAGATAATCAAAAAAATATCGAATTCTATAGTATGTAATTGTGTCATGTAAAAATCATAATTGGTTGTTAGTATTTAAATAAGATTTTGCAAAAAAACACGTTTTCTATTTCTATCAAAAAGCTGTAAATTTTATTTTTGTTAGCCGGCATGACCTCAAATTGTCTGATGGTAAGCTAAAATTATGGTCCAAAGACGGGGGGCTACAATTTTAGATTTTTCTAGATCTTATCCCGGTCTTATGTTTTAAATGTTGTTACCCTATTTCTGATGTAGTAGTATTTTGAACATTGCTTTTTGTTTCGGAGTTAGAAACGACGGGGGTTCTCTGTTTATATACGGTATATGTATAAATCATTTTTTTTTTATATTTTTCATATAGCGACCACTATAACAAGACAGAACATCACCTCGGATATGACTATTAATGACTAGAATAGCATATATATGCGAACGAATTCCTTTTCAACCGACTTTAAAAAGGAGGAGGTTCTCAACTCGACTGTATTTTATGTTTGTTACCTCAGAACTTTCGACTGCGAGATCCGATTTCGACAATTTTTTTTTAATTTGAAGCTGGTGCTTCCCCTGTGTTCCCATTATAATTTGGTCCAGTTCTGACAATGTCATAAATGCGAAAACCATATAAGTCTTAAATTTGCATTAAGCACGTGCGCGACAAATGGACGAATAACTCATTATCACGCCAACCGATTTCGATGATTCTTTTTTTATTGGAAAGGATGTACCTCAAGGGTAGTTAGATGAGAGTTTGGTCCAGTTGTGACAATGGCATTCATGAGAAAACCATATTAGTCTTAAATTTTATGATAGAAGCATTGAAGTCGGTTGTCTACTTTTTAAAGTCCGATTATTGGAACCCTTGACAACGTGTGCTTACTTTGATATCTGTTATACAATTTACTTAGATACCTATGATTGCTTACCCCCATTCGGACTACCCGGACAAAAATAATTAAGGGAAACTTTTCCGTATGTTTGTACAGCGTCAATATCATTAGGTCGAGTACACACGATTCGAGTTTAGCATCGCCATGGGAGCGATAGTATGCCCTCCGCCTACGTATGACGTCACTGTGTGTTTACACTTTGTGTTAAATTAACGCTTTTTCAGTATTAGGGTCGGCAGTGTTTAAGTGTGATAATTTGTCTACATTAGGTAAGGGACTAAACTCCCCGTTGATTTACCTTAAATCCAACTTAATCAAATATTATGTTGGTTTTTATCCTGTATTCGTCTTTTGAGCGATATATTGTATTATTTAGTATGGTGTACGATGCCCGCTGCTGTAACGCTACATCACAAAAGTCTTGGCTTGGGAGTATGGACTTTTGGTCAAAAATGGGTTTAAATATTGTTGCCATAAACTAATAACGTTATTGTGATTTAACATGGGGTATATTCTTTAACAATGAACGAGTGAAACATTACAGTGAGAGCAGTGAACTCTGTAAAGTGACGTTACACGTGTATTTAAAAAAGGTAAAATTGAAATTAACATAATTTGCTCGATTTGAATAAAACAAAAACATGTGTATTTTTAGACAATTAGGCTACACGGTTACGAAGTTTCTTGAAGGTTTGAAGGTCGTATCGGTTCGGAAATACGGCAGGCGACAATTTTTTCCATAAGCTGGTTGTGCGAGGCAAAAAGCTTCTAGAGAAGCGCACATTGGTGGAGTGCCAAACGTCCAGGTGATGGTGATGTATATTTTGTCGCGTAGGACGATGGCGGAAACCTGCAGCCGGTATAATTCCGAACAATTCCTCTGAACACTCCCCATGATACAAGCGATAGAGGATGCAGAGTGAAGCTACATCTCTACGCAACGCCAAGGTGTCAAGTCGATCACAAATATCCTGACATGTATGTATGTATATTTGATCAGATACGTCCATTTGCCTGCGATCTGTGATATCGAACACAAACACTGTATTTTTGTGTTCTTTTAATCATAATATCCATATCCACAGCAGGAAATACAAATAAAAGGATATATCGCAAGTAGGTCGTATACCTGCTGACTGCATATGTCAGGCGTTTTATTGCCCAGACCGGCTGGAATCTAGACCGGTGCAGTGTCCCTACTAAGTTCTTAGTGTTTTAACTACTGTAGATTTTGAGGAAAGTTACTATCTGTTTTTTTTTATTACTATAATTAATAAGAAAACTTACAGAATTTTAAGGTAATGAATACAAATAGAATTAAATATATGAGCAAAGCCAATGCTAGGTATTTCTTAATATAAAAATGCAGAAATAATTTCTGTCAATAAACAGTCATTAAAACTGTTAAATTAATAATAAACTTAAAAAAAAATACATGAACTTAATTCAATTTTGTACTTTACTATTTTATATACATATATATGATTTTAATTAATTCAATACCCAATACTAGCGTTAGTAATTTAATAAATAATTTACATTGTGTTTGATTTTGTAATAGGTGGATATACCTATTACAAAATCAAACACAATGTATATTGGAACATACACACACACACAATTGGGGCAAGCCCATTGGCGTCACCCGGATACTTTTGGAAATTAGATGGGATGATTCGGGGTATATTGACAGGGAAAATAGGTAACAAAAGGGATATTGTTTATACAGATGGATGGATAAGCATAAGCAAAAGCTTAAGCAAGTCAGGGTCCCACACCTATAACTCAAACTGGCTGTCCGTCTCCTCTAACTAATAGCTACATCCAAATATTTAATACAATTAACAATTTAACAGTGGTAGAGCCATGCTTAGGCACGAATGGGCCATCGGAACAATTGCTCGACAGAAAACCGTTGCTATTTCCCCTAAAATTTTTAGTTTCCGGAAGCCCAACTCCCCCTCTCCTTTCTCCCATCTCCTTTCCCCCCCCCCTCTTCTTTGCCCTCCCCTCATCACCCTAGAAGGCTTGCAGCATACTTACGACTCTTGAGTCGCAGGTGTCCATGAACGGCGATTGTCACTTACCATCAGATGACCCGTCTATTCGTCTGTCCCCCTAAAAATTAATAGGCAAAAAATTATTCAGATACACATTAAATGAAAGATGAAAACTCCAAATGACATCCAGACGGTTTATAGCAACATGCAACAAATAATTTTAATTTAAAAAAAAAATGTTAAGTAATTAAAAGACAAGGCAAGAGTTACTCTAGCACTTCTTTAGTAGAGGATGAAGATTATCTTTACTTGTTTGTACAGCTAGCTTTACCCCATTAATAAAGAACGAGGGTTATGTTTTTCGGGTATATTTATTTATAAGTACATATGTATGTCTCTGTTAAGTGTTATTGACAGTTGCCCAGAGCCGTTGATTGCGGCACGTATGATATCGTTTGAATAGTTTTAGCAGTTGAAGTAACATAGTTGGGATATAATTTTGAAGATGACATGTTTAAGAAAGAGATAGTTAGCTAGTAATGCAGTCGGGTTATTTGTGCCTTAGAAAAGATGAGTACAATAAACAGCAGACGCTAACGTTTGAGTCTTAACTATGAGTACCAATGGTAGTGGTTTAGAGGTAAAATATGAACTTATCCGTGTACTCCTGCAAACCAACTTGCATACGATAGCCTTGGGATTTGTGCTATATTTATTTATTTATTTGCATATTGCAGAGGAGTGTATGTAGTAGTTGTCTTGACGTTTCATAACATTACGCCGATATCCCAACGGTATTACCTACCTATTCTAAGTGAAAATATAAATAACTTCGAATTTAGGTATAAACATATACATAGATATTAGATACACATACATATATATTTATATATATATAGCGGTTGATTGCATGCGGCGATAGTGTAGTGCACTATTGTCATGAACCCACCTCTTACACAATCATTAAAGTTTAGATATTATCAAAAATACTAGTAATTTGTAACCCATGATATATACATATATAGATACATAATATCACGCCTCTTTCCCATAGGGTTAGGCAGAGACCACTTCCTTCCATTTGCTACTATTCTGACATACCTTTCTCGCTTCTTGAACTTTCATTCCGTTCCGCATACAGGCTCGTCGGTTAAAGGTACTTTTGACCTGACCTTTGCTTAGGTTTTCTTGGACTTGGAAATGTATATTTTGAAAATTCACTAAAAATAGGCTTAAAGTCCGACTCTGTACTATAGGTAAGCTAACATAGTTAAAGAAATAAGTTATGGTTAGTGAAAACCCCTTCGGGAATACAGACGTGAGTGTTCGTATGTGTTATATTACACTTCTAAAAAAAATAACGAATTATGTGTCAATACAAATATGAGAATAATATAGTACATAACATACATACCGAACACCTAACAAACATGATTGGTGTATATACAGGGTGTAAATTAAAGCGATTATGTGTGCCGTGGTGATTAGACTTCTATTTAACATTCAAACCTCGTTCTGGTGATTGTGTACCAGTTGTGATGGGAATATAATGTACAAATTACATGACAATATATGTTTGAGAGTGTCTGATGTAAATAAAACAATATTTGCATCTATTAATAGTAATTGGACTGTGCAGTAGTGTTAATTAGTTTAGTGTAGGGGTACCGTGTGGTTTTAGTCGGTCCGATTCCGACACACCGTTCCACCGAAAACCCCGGTGGGATGGCGGACCGGGGGGGGGGGGTTTAGTGGTTAAGGGTTTTTCTCAGGCTATCCAAAAAATAATATTTTTATACATTAGTATTCGTATTTTTTTCCCTTTATAGGTACTAATATTTCCTAATGACATAATTTTCAATTACTTATGTCCAATTCTTTTTTTCTTTATTTTTTTAACAACTCCCGCATTAGGAGTAAGTTCTGTGTAGCGGGGGGCTTAACAAACATTCAATCAACGGACACAAAGAAAACCCAATCTCGGGACAACTGTTTGTGGATCACACAAATTTTGTCCCGTGTGGGAGTCGAACCCACGACCTCCGGTTCAGCAGTCAGGGTCACTAACCACTGGACCAACAGTTCAAGTTAATATGTACCATATATGTGTAGATATCCATTCAATGTAAAATTAATATATGTATTAAAAAAGAAATTTAATTACTATCATAAAAATAAAACATTTTTGAGAATTCGCTGGACAACGAAAACCTTCTGGTCACAAAAAGTGCCTTTGATATTAATTATAAAATAACATATCATAATTAAAAAAAACACATATATGTAGTACAATTACTTGTGTTTCTAACTATTGGTATAACATACTTGCCAAATGTGGACCATACCTTTTGTAACAGCCTGTATAATTTACCATCGTCACCGTGTTGTACAAACAGTCCAGATATTAGTTTGCACAAGTTTTACAGCTGCCCCTTCGAATCCCTTACCTCAGGGATCGGATTGTTTGGCCGTGACGTCATGGATTGCAAGGTGCGGAATTTGATACCTGGCTGTTGATGATTACACTTCCTGATGGCTTGTTCTTGGTATTCGTAAATTTCAGACATTTGGCCCTTGGCTTTGTAATTGATTTGTTTATTAAGTGCTAAGATTCAACAGCGCTTGGCCTATTGATTGGTGGTGGATTTTGACTGGTGGTGGATTCGATTCCTGTGTAGTGTAAGAAAATATCAGATGACTCGTCTTCTCATTTGCTCCCCCTACAAAAAATGTAATATGCCGTTTTATATCGACAAAAAATATTAAATAGTGTGTCAGGATCGTAGCCAATATCGTTTTACCGTCTCTGCCTACCCTGGACGGGAATAAGGCTGAGCATAAGTTACTATAAAATATGGGAAATGTTACCGGCAGTTGTACTTTCTTTCCTTCTGTCAGCCAAGTGTTAACTAACAAAGAATAAGTGAACTGAAGACAGTGGTGAAGTTACTAATCGGACTTTGAAAAAGTAGACAACCGACTTCAATATGGTTGTCTAATGGATGCTATTGTCAGAACTGGAACAAATTAAAATGGGACCACACGAGAGGCACCAGCTTACAAATTTAAAAAAATCGGCGAAATGGGTTCACGCAGTCGAATGTTCTGAGGACACAAACATAAAAAAAAATACAGTCAAATTGAGAACCTCCTTTTTGAAGTCGGTTGAAAATGATAAGATACAGTAGAAACCTCTTAGAAACAATAAGTTTATGCTTACGTTAAATGTTTCTGTTGTTTGTGTGAGTGAAGGCTTTGAATCGTGAATATAGCTTTGTGTATGTAGAAATGTTTTCTTGTATCCTTTTAACCGTCTGTACAAGTAGCAGGGTTATGTTTTTCGAGTGTATGTATGTATGGTTGGTGGACTTTGACATGGATATGATTTGAAAGTGTAAGTGACATATTGTATATAATCTTTTGAGAGGACGTCAGCAAAAACAGTAAAAGTTAATATGTTGGCTTTTATATGTTTTTTAATTTTACTTGTTACTATGTATGTGTGTGTGTGTGTGTCGCAAAAGGTGGAACTGTAATCTATCAAACAGTATATATACTCTTTCTGTTCCTACCTACTATCGGCCGGACCTCAATCGAAGCCTCTCAAAGACCTGGTGTGAGCCTAACTCTTGTATAATAACTGAATCTGTAATCCTTTGTACATTAAAAAATGTGATCTAGTGCATGTATTTTATACTTTTTTTCTTTTTTTAAAAGACAACTCCCGCACTAGGATTAATTCCTGTGTCGCGGGGGACTTTACAAACATTAAAACAACGGACACAAAGAACACCCGAACTCAAAACAACAATTTTTGGATTACACAAAGTGTCATCCCATGCGGAGATCGAACCCACAATACTCGGCGCGTCAGTGTAGTGGTGAGATGACTACTCAAACCGCTGCGCCATCCGTGCATTTTATCTGTTGATTAGTTTTCCTGGCCGACCACGTAACTAGAAGAAGGCAGCCCTATTACCGTTTCATATGTTTGTTGACGGCAACAGGGTTGCCCCCTACTACGTAAGAGGGGTTAAGTTATGGTTGGCAAATGTGAAATTTATGTAATATGGTACGCCTTTCTTTTTATACTATAGGGGGACAAACGAACAGACGGGTCACCTGATGGTGAGTGACACCGCCGTCCATGGACACTTGCAACTCAAGACTCGCAAGTGCGCTGCCCGCCAGGGTGATGAGGGATGGGGGATGCAGGGAGCGGAAAGAAGAGAGGAGGGATGAGGAGAAAGGAGATGAGGGGAGAGAGAAGGGGGGGGGGAATTAGGCTTCCGGAAACCTCACTCAATTCGGGGAAATGCAACGCAAGCCGTACTTCACAACCGGTTTTCTGTGAGGCCGTGGTATCGCACCGGTCAAGCCGGCCCATTCGTGCCTAAGCAAGGCTCTACCACTGAAAGAACTGCCTACCCTTACCATCAGGTGACCCGTCTGTTCGTCTGTCCCCCTATAGTAAAAAAGAAAATACATCTATGGCAACTGCATTCAATTCAATAAAGTAGTTTTTGGGTGATGCGTGTACAAACTTACAGACAGACAGATGGAAAGACAAAAATTATAAAAACTGTTGTTTTGGCTTCTGTTACTCAAATAAAGACACCATATATTAGTTTTTCTTCAATATCTATAGTGTAATGTATCTGTCTGTAACAATTATGTTCACAGGTTATGTCACCGCACATTCTAGCTATTAATGAGTACTCAGTTTATATAAATGGTCGTCACAACCATCATTTGTCTGCACGGATGAATGGCTTCGGTCTTCGTGAGCTCGGGACTGATGGTATACTAATGTTCTCGAATGTGACAGGAATACATATGCCCACCACACTAATATGTTTAGGAACGTGTGGTATAAGTGATAAGAGTTTAACGACTACAAGGAGGCTAATAAATGAGAGAGGTGTATTTCTTGGCTTGGCTATATTTCCACACGGGCTAAACTATTTGTATTCCTCAAATAGTTGTCCAAAGTCTGGGTGTTTTTTATTGCCATTGTGTGTGTGTTTGTCAAGAGTCTTTTATTTGCTTAAATGTGGTAAAAGGATGACAAATAAATTATGAGTAGAAGACACATTAACACATCGAAGATAAGGTGCTAAATAAGATGAATGGATTTATCAGCTAGTTCGAGTTTTTATACTCTGTAATACATCAGTTTAAACCCTAGCCTTTTCCTTCTGTCCTTCATGTCTCATTCCCTTTCAATATACTCCCGAGGTTGAAAGCTTCAGCATTAAATTAAAGTCTCTCCCTTGAAACAAAAACAAAATACAAAGTGAACACAGTAATTGCTCGAACAGCAAATGATACACACTAAAACTATGACATAACTTAAAAGGAATAGGAGACAAAAACGGTTCTTAACTCAGCATTGAGCCACTTCTATATTCTGCTAATACCGGATTTTAATGACGCCAACGGACAACAGATGGCGTTAAAACTCGGCTTCAAAGTGTAATACGAATATATTATTGAAAGTTTTAAATATTTTGCGTCCCGCTATCTCTCGTGTCTTGTACCAAACAGACCGTAATAGGAAAGTCGAGGGTGTATGGGGGTGTAAGAAACAGTCTCTAAGGACTAGGGTACCGTATGCATCTGATCGAATATCAGGGTTCCTTTTATCGGTTGAGTTACTTTGCGATTGACGCGAAATTTTTTATGGGCTTTGTGTGTTTTATGCAGTATCTTTTCAATTGTACCTTGAGAAATGCTTTTTTTTATACTATAGGGGGACAGGCGAACAGACGGGTCACCTGATGGTAAGTGACAACCGCCGTCCTTGGACACCTGCAACTCGAGAGTCATAAGTGCGCTGCCCGCCTTTGTGGGTGATGAGGAATGGGGGGATGCGGGGAGGGCAAGAAGATAGGGGGGATGAGGGGATAGAAGAGGGGAAGAGGGGGTTGGACCTCCGGAAACCTCACACATTTCGGGCAAATGCAACACAGTGTCTAATTCCGATAAATGCCCGGATGACTACAATTGGCTTGCCCCTTATTACGTAAATGGGACTAAATTGTAATCAGCCAAATGTGGGTGCTAGCTGCTCCCCTGCCTACCTAACAGTGGTAGAGCCATGCTTAGGCACGAATGGGACGGCCCGACCGGTGCGATACCACGGCCTCACAGAAAACCGATGTGAAGTAACGCTTGCGTTGCTTTTCCCCGAATTGAGTGAGGTTTCCGGAGGCCCAACTCTCCCTCTCCCCTCATCTCCTTTCTCCTCTTTCCCATCTCCTCACCCCCCTCTCTTATTTCCGCTCCCTGCATCCCCCATCCCTCATCACCATCAAAGGCGGACAGCGTACTTGCGACTCTTGAGTTGTGGGTGTCCATGTACGGCGGTTGTCACTTACCATCAGGTGACCCGTCTGTTCGTCTGTCTCCCTATAGTATAAAAAAAACCCTTCAAGGTTACAGGCGTGAGTGTTTGTATTCATAAACATACACTCACGCCTGTATGTCAAACTTACCTAATACTATATATACTGTTATTTAGTTTTTAGAGATATTAATAATACCTATTATTATATTATATATTGAAAGATGCATATCAAGTTACTCATTACTATACACTATAGTCTAGCAACGGTTGCCTCTAAGAGATTCGTCATAAGACGATTTTATCACTACGTAATTAGTATTTCTTCTGTGCCCTATCTTTTGCTGAACAATAAGTACACTTTATCTCTATAAAAGCAGTCGTTTCTTATAAACAATATACATATATCTTTCTGTGGAGCAATTCCTTTTCTACATCTATCTCATATTATGTTCATCTAATGTACTCGTACTAACAAAAAGCTGTCTCACATCTCGAGACTAACCGCAAATGGAGTTAAAGCCCCTTTAGACTAGTCTTCCGAGCGGGGTGTGCGCCGAGTGGCCCTCAATTGATGCCTCATTGAAACATAAGGCTGCGGCCGTGTTTGTAGACTAGTCTACTGCCACTTTTTTTTCTTTGTCTCTAACTTTGTTTATGAAAGTAAAGATTAATTTACATTGACATATTTGTGTGCTCTGTTTATTATTTTTGTAACCTAGTATACACACACACACACACACACACACACACACACATAAGACACTTAGCTCTTAGTTACTACTAGTAACTCTAAACACTTTGTAATATTTTTCTTTTTATTATATTTTTTTTACGTATATTAGTTTCGCTATCCTAGCGATTGATTGCTTTATTCTAATGGTAACCCGTGGACATTGATGTTCGCTACACTATTACTTAGTTTTCTTGGAACTCATCTGACCACTTGACGCAAGCTGGGGTATCATCCTTTCGTCGTTGAAACACCCACCTAAACGACGAACTAAACGCTTTTGTAGCTACTTCTGGGTTCCAGCCTCCAAAATTCATTAGAGTTTAGACGAGGTGATGAGGGATGGGGGCATGCTATGCTACCCTCCTAGCATCCCTTCATTCCTTATCACCCTCGAAGGCGGGAAGCACACTTATGATTCTTGAGCTGCAGGTTTCCATGGTTGTCATTTACCATTAGGTGACCCGTTCGTCTAAACTCTAATGAATTTTGAAGGCTCGAACCAAGAAGTAGCTACAAAAGCGTTTAGCTCGTCTGAGGAGACGGGAAAGAGGAGAGAGAGGATGAGGGGAAGGTAAAGAGGAGAGGAGGAGTTGGGCCTCCGGAAACCTGAAAATTGAAACATGGCTTTACAACCGGTTCTTTGTAGGGCCAAATCTACGACGTTGCAGGTAAAATAATATTATATAGATGGTCATATAACAAGGAACACCCAGAGAACAACTATTTATGGATTGCACACATTTTTTATTCCGCTTTAGAATTATCGAACCCACGACCCAAGACTCAGCAGACAAAGTCACTAAGCAATTGAGTATAGACCAACAGCCCAAGCTACTTTGTTGCCTATTCTTCTTTCTCTATCTACTTATTAGAATAGGCAACTAGCTTCACGACTGACTTTGACTGACTTCTTTTGACGATACACAAATAACTATAATTGATTGAATTGAAATAAATGACTTTATATGATATATTTGATAGCAAATATTATTAATATAAAATAAAATCATCTTCAATAAATCTCTGCGACAATTTAGTCATATGGTGTATTCGCCGCTTAACCTTATTACTCAATCCTATACATAAATACGCTAATGCCTATTTATATCCCCGAAAGGATAGGCAGAGTCGGCTAAAACGCACGCTTTTGCGAACTATTAGTCCTATATAATTGTTTAAGTAACTTAATTTAGTTAAACCGTGCGACAAATCGCAGCGGCAATTTAGTCGCATGGTGCATACACCTCTAACCTAATCAGGGAGTTCCATTTGTACACGTCAGATCTCAATGCTGTACTCAACAGAATTAGATCTTCTCCCCACAGCATATAGCGACGTGAATATGTTTAAGTCCTAATAATGTGTAGAATTTTATTTATATTTCTGAGGAATAGCCCTCTGGGGCAGTCTCTTGACACTACAGCAAAACGGTTGCTAACGTATTGCTTAAAAGATATTATTATAAAACAATGCTATACAGACTTCATATGTATTTCGCTTGCTTGTTTTCTACCCGATTACATAAGAGATACGTTATTAGAGTGTATGTTGAATGTTTCTTTGTAATGCCCTAGAGCTAGACGACTGGATGATGTATACATCAAAATCTGTTTAGGCATTTAGACGTTACGAATGACTAAATTATTACTCTACGAAAACACACGCACTGTACTTAGTTTTTTCATAGTATAGGAGGACAGACGAATAGACGGGTCACCTGGTGGTAAATGACAACCTCCGCTCATTAACACCTGCGATTCAATAGTCGTAAGCGCTCGGCTCGCCTTTGAGGGTGATGAGTGTGGGAACAAAAGGACAGAAGGGATGAAGAAATACGATAAATGGGCTCTGGAAACATCACTAATGTCGGCGAAATACAACGAAAACTACTTCACAGCCAGTTTTCTGTGAGGCCTTGGTATGGCGCTGGAGGTTGCTTGTCACAAAGTAGCAGAGCAAAATACGCTCGACTCTGTATTTTATGTCACTCGAATGTATTCAAACACTGGTTTTAATTGTAACGGCGTTTAATGGGCCATACAAAGATACACTATAACTTGCAGTATAAGGACTTGGTCTAATTGCAATGAGCGGAGCGTATATACAGTTTTTTCTTATCTGTGTTTTGGACCACCAACGCATTTTTTTTTTAAGTTTTTATATACTTATATAATAATAATAAGCCTCTTATCCTGAACTGTTTCTTTAACTTTGTGGTTAACTCTTATCTTTAAGTTATAAAATATCTCTGAGTTCAGTGTGCCTCTTGGCAAAGGCCTCCTCTAACAATTTCCATTGTACTCTGTCTCTTGCAACCCTTCTCCATTTTGAGCCTGCTGTTAATTTTAGTTCGTCTTCCCATCTCTTGCTTTGTCTTCCTCTGTTCCTTTTTCCATCTTTAGGGTACCAGTCAGTTATGATGTTGCTCCACTTTTCTTGTTTATCACGTATCATGTGCCCAGTCCATCTCCACTTCAAACTATCTATTCTAGTGAGTATGTCTGTGACTTTTGTCTTACTTCTTATGACAGTGTTTCGTATCTTATCTTGTTTCTTAATACCTATCATACTTCGTTCCATAGCTCTTTGGCAGTGTTCCAGCATGTTTCTGTGATGTTTTGTGAGAGCCCAAGTTTCACACCCATATGTAATACATGGGAGAATGCAGGTATTGAAGACCTTCCTTTTGATGCCAGTACTCAGATCTGTGGATTTCATGATCTCTTTCAGTGACCAATATCTCTTCCATCCGTTAGCTATTCGTCTTTTTATTTCTTTTGTAGTTGTGTCTGTATGTGAGATGATTTGTCCTAAATAGATATATTCATCTACATATTCAACGGGTTGGTTGTTAATTTTTATTTCATATTTGTTTGAATTCGTTAATAGCTTCGTTTTGTTTATATTCATAGATAAGCCCACTTTTTTGCTCTCTGTATTTAGTTCTTGTATCATTTTTTCTAGGTTCCCTGGTTGTTCTTCAAATAAAACAATATCGTCAGCGAATCTAAGATGGTTTAGTTTTTTACCGTCTATATTTAATCCATGTTGGTCCCATATTAGCTTTCGAAATATGTTTTCCAGCACCGCGGAGAACAGCTTTGGAGACATCGGGTCGCCTTGTCTGACGCCTCTTTTTACTTGGAATGTTTCGCCCAAGGTTTCCATTTGTACTCTTGCCTTACTGTTAGAGTAAATGTTTTTAATGGTGTTTATGTACACTGTCGGGATCCCTTGGTTCTGTAAGCTTTCCCATATGGCTGTGTGGCTAATGCTGTCAAATGCCTTAGAATAATCGATAAAAGCCATATATATCGGTTTGTTGTGCTCATTGTATTTTTCCATAATTTGCTTGACTGTGTGAATGTGATCTATTGTGGAGAAGTTTTTTCTAAAGCCAGCTTGTTCCTTCGGTTGGTTTTCATCAAGTGTGTTGCTTATTCGGTTCAAGATTATTTTGGAAAAGATTTTATGTATGTTAGACATCAGACTTATCGGTCTGTAGTTCCCTATGTCATCTCTTTCTCCTTTCTTATGTATGAGAATGATGTGGGATGTCTCCCATTGTTCTGGAACCTCTCCCGATCTCAGGATGCCGTTGAAGATTTTAGTTAGAATGGGGACTAGTTCTTCTATGGTTCCTCTCAGTAGTTCGTTTGTGATTTTATCAGGACCTGGTGCTTTGTCTAACTTTTGGCTTAGTATGGCTTTCCTAGTTTCACTGGGTAATATGTCAGGTTCTGGGTTCACTAAGAGCAGATTATAATTTAGGGTTTCTTGACTTACATGTGTATTGGGGTCTTGGTTAGAATATAGATTGCGGTAGAATTTTGTAGCTATTCTATTTATGTTCTTTCGGTCTGTTGCATTTTTTTGGTTGTTTTTCAATTTCGGGATCCATTGGTTTGATTCTCGGAGTTCCTTTAAAGCTTTCCTAGTTCCTCCTGTCCTTGCTATATGTTTTTCTAGAGTTTGCAACCTTTTAACTTTCCTGTCCTTTTTTATACCTTCTTTGATTTTTTTGCTTAAGTCAGTTATTTTTTGGATGTTCTGTTTCCTTACTTTGCAGTCAAGTAAACTTTTTCTATCATTTATAAGTTGTAGTGTTGAGTTACTTAAATTATATTTATGTTGTGGTCGTTTGTGTTCTATTTGACATGTAATGTTGTTTTGTAATTTTTTGTAACTTGTTTTTACATCTATTGCATCTGTTTCTGATAGTTCTCTGCTGAGTGATGACAAGGAATTCTCCATTCTTTTGTTGGGTTCTGTGCTGCATGTCGGGAGTATATCATGTATAGCAAACTTTCTGGATTGTTTGGGTGGTATGGTCTTAAATGACGCCCTTACCATGCGGTGGTCGGTATTAAAGTTTAATTTTGATATAACTGCTGTGTCTGTAAATAGATTTGGGTGGCTGCTTATAATATAGTCTATTTCGTTTCTGTGATTCCCACCTGGAGAGATCCAAGTCCACTTGTTGTTTTTGTTTTTCTTAAAAATGCTATTTAGGAGAGTTAGATTGTGTTCTAATAAGAATTCCACCAGCCTTTGTCCATTTTTACTTCTTTTGAAGTAGCCGAAGTTTCCTAATACATATTCTTCTTTACATTGTTTTATTCCCACTTGAGCATTAAAATCTCCCATTAGTACAATTATGTTTTTTGAGTAATTACTTATAATAGCTTGGGATATTTCATTGTAAAAAGATTCATGTTCAAGTTCTTTTGCTTGTTCCGTGGGAGCATAGGCTTGGATAATTGTCCATGTTTTTTTGAAGCTAGGTAATTTGATGTTGAGTATAGCAGTTCGGTCATTAATTCCAATGAATTCTATTATGTATTCTTTTAGGTGCTTTTTAACTATGAATCCGACCCCTCCTTTTCCTTCGGTGTCTCCTTTGTTAAATAACACGAAGTCCTGGTGCTCCTCAATGCGTTCTCCTGTTCTTCTCATTTCACTGATTCCCAAAATGTCCCATTTTAGATCCTTCAATGCTTCTTCGAGTTCCGATAAAGATTCTGGTGTTCGTAAAGTTCTGGTATTTAGAGTTGCTATGTATAATTTGTTCTCATTCCTTTTGTTTTTTGTTCTTGTTAGAGGGTGATGGTCTAAGTCTTCCGCGGGGACCAGCCGTGGTGGAAGATATTTTTTTGATTGTTTGTGTAAATAATTCATTGTTGGTGTATGATGGTTCCGGTGGTCGTGGGGCATATTCAGTTTTTTGAGAGATTTATTTGTGGATCAGAGCTTGCTCTTTCTACATAGTTTAGTATGTTGGGTCTTAATATATCTCTGGTATGTGTTTTGGGTAGTGTGGATGATGGATTGTTCAATATTGCTTTCTTGTTAGTTTTCTTTTCTAATGGTGGCTTTGGTGAGTCGGAAGTTTCTCTTTTCCTCTTCTCTCTATTTTCTTTCGGCTTCTTTACAATGAGCTTGTCGTATTTTATATAGGCGATATTTCCTTTCTTTATTTCTTCTTCTACTTGCGGTTGCAGTTGTTTGCGTTTGTCTAGGATTTCTTTGGGGTAGTCCTCTTTTATGTTGACGCCTTGTGGAAGGTCAGGCTTATTTTTGAGTATAAGATGTTTTTTCCATTGAGTTGTAATGGTGACTATCACTGGACGGTTTTTATCATCAGTTTTCTGCCCAATTCTATATACTTTACTAATTTCTTGGCTATCCATATGAACTCCCATATTCTCAATTATTTCTTTGATATGATCCACTAATTTATTATTTTCATTGATTCCAAAAAAGACGACGTTGTTTTTTCTCTTTTCTATCTCTGCTCTTTGGAGTTTAAATTCCAGTTCTGAAATTTTGTTCTTGAGTTTAGTATTTTCCTCAGTGATAGTTTTCATTTTCTCGTCTAATGCCTCCATGACGCTCTTA
Source organism: Tyria jacobaeae (assembly GCA_947561695.1). Classification (NCBI taxonomy): domain Eukaryota; kingdom Metazoa; phylum Arthropoda; class Insecta; order Lepidoptera; family Erebidae; genus Tyria; species Tyria jacobaeae. The sequence goes on along the minus strand of OX387236.1, from coordinate 1,641,922 downwards.
GTTACGGAGTATGTAATAAGTTCGGTTTGATTTTTAAATTTCTCATCGAGTTTGTTTAGAAGTAGTTCCATGTTCCATGTTTCTTCTATACTTATATAGATGTTTTAATATTTATACTTAGGTTAAGGTGGTTATTACTTAGTACTAATAGGTGTATATAACATGAAAATAAATATCAATATTATTATCATTATTTTGAACAGGCTGAATATCCTCTTCCAAGACAGGATATATGAAGTTTTCCCGTTTCCACCTCGAACCACCTAATGGAAAAACATTCTTAGTAAACTGATATGTCAGTTCATGCTTTGATAAAGAGCCCCAGTCTAAACTAGTCGGGAATCTCTAAAAAATGTAGGGGAGTAATTATACTCACGCCTGTATCCCCTAAGGGGTAGACAGGTGTAAAAACAGCCTCAATTTGCCACAATTTGGTCCCACTAACGTAAAAGGGGACAAGCCTGTTGCCGTCACTGGCACTTTATGACTGTATACATACTGTCTGATAGATAACAGTCCGTGGTATGCCGTGTTGTTCTCGGTGGAGTAGAATAAACCACTCTTGGACTCCACTTATTGCTTTTCATCCGGCAAAGTGGAGTCAGTATGGTAGACGAATAAAAAAAAAACGCCACTTCATTTATTCCCGTGGATGCCGTAATATAATAACACTTCTTCTTAATTAAATGTAGCTTACTACGTTTATACGTAGATTGTCTAGTCTAGGTCAAGACAGCGTTTGGATCGAAAGGTTAGAAGAAAAGAAAATAACCTAAGAAGAACTATTTATTTCAGTGACGTTAAAGATTTATACTATAAACAAGGCGACAGTTGTTTTGCTCGCACTTGCACGTCACTTATTGAAATTGGTCAGCTTTGATGCTGATGGCGTCTTCAAAGAGGTTACGCAATGACCCTTGCGCTTCTTCTCGTGTTGTTACTCACACTGCCGGAGAGTAGTTCGTTTTTCGCTTAGTTTTCGCATTGTAAGAGCATTGGTCGCTTCTAAGAGGCAAGGCTTGGAGAATGAGGTGAAAAGCCACACTTCGGCTCAGCCCACTTCTCTTGCCACTCGGCGAGTATAATACCTATGGCCAAAACAGTAAGAAAAAAGTTAAAACAGTATTTTGTTGTTGCTTATTTTTCGCTAACCGCTCTTTGTCGCTGCTTTGACCACAGCCTTATATATCTGTTTTAGAACAGTTTGAAACACAACAATTGTTATGTAGACAAGTGGGTAGTTGAGTTTTATTGACTTTGTATTGGACAGTTATAGCCTCAGAAGATTTATGAAAGAATTTGTATAAGAATAGAAAGATATGACATATTTAGTTTAATGGGTTTTTATTTACATATACATTAACATCCATATAGATTTAGAGCACGGTAGATTTTAGTACTAACCAGAGCTCACAGAATAAAAAAGATCCAAGACTATTTACATATGGTAGCTAAGATTGCCAGTACTCCTGGATATATTTCCTTTTTCCTCACCTTTGCCCCCCCCCCGGCCCTTTTTCCCATTTCCTCATCCTATTCTCTTCTTCCCCCTTCCCGCAAAGGCGGGCAGCGCACTTACGACTCCCGAGTTACAGGTGTCCATGGACGGCGGTTGTCACTTACCATCAGTTGACCCCTCTGTTCGTCTGTCCCCCTACCTTCTTGATTATGTATACTTGTTCTGATAGGTTGGCAACTAATAAAACCGCCATCTATGTACACATATTTATTTAATTTTTTAAGTATACAAAATCAAATTATTTCTCAACTATAGAAGCACCGTCGTTTTCTATCACCTGTGCAACGCGCTGGCAGAGACATAATGCCTTCCTCGTAGAAGTTTTTAGGCTTTTGATCAAAAAAGGTGGTAAGGTCACTTTTAAGCTGGTCTTCATTTTTAATTTTTTTTGTCTGCTAAGTAATGTCTGGAGAGTACGGTGGGTGAGAAAGGACAGCCCAGCCAAGCGAAAGTAATTTATCACGAGTCGCTTTTACTACATGTGGTAGAGCATTATCGTGCAAAAAGTATACTTTATTTAGATTTTTCGGTAATCTCGCTGCTACTTTATCCAGTTGGTCACAATAAATATTGGCCGTGATTGTAGTGTTAGATGGCAACAGCTCCCTGTATATAATTCCGTTTATTCCCCACCGCACACTTAAAATAACTTTTTACTCTTTTTACTCGTGTCAGATTTGCGGCGTCGGTACTCCTGCTTCTCCAGGTCCAAGCCACTGGCGCTTACCCGAAAAATTTATTTATTTATATTATTTCATTAATATTATTATTAAGAACAAGCAAGAAACTCCTAAGGACACTCTTATTCAAATATTTTATTCAATTTTCCTGTTACAGTTCATAAGTGTAAAATGAAATGTGAGGACAATGCAATACATGCATACAATCTGCGATATAAATTCTAATAATTACGGGTATATTTTAAGTAATAGCAGTCCGGAGATGACCAACCCCGATCAACGGCAATCCATCCATCGTCCACCTCAACCATATTAAAAGGAGCTGAACGTCCAAGCACAGGCGCTCTACTACTACTAACAACTGCCAGGCGATGTAGAAAATAAATCTTAACAAGTTTTATTTAGGACTGCACGGATGGCGTAGCGGTATAAGTGGTCACCTCGCCACTACGCTGCCAGGCCGAGTGCTGTGGATTCGATCCCCGCACGGGACAACACTATGCGTAATCCTCAAATTGTTGTTCTCGAGTCTGGGGTTTTTTGTGTCCGTTGTTTGAATGTTTGTAAAGTCCTCCGTGACACTGGAATTAATCCTAGTGCGGGAGTTGTCTTTTTTAATAAAGGAAAAAAAGCTCTCACATGTCTTACTCAAAAATTCCTACATAAAACATATTATACAATCTTAATTCAGTACTCACAGTAGGCAACCTTTTATCAAGTGCTACTAATCCGTAAGCATAAAAGCACTAATTTGAAGCCAAAATTTATTCTGTGTCGTCACATAGAGCAGCGCTCGCACGGCGGCAATATTATGTCCTCGGCAATTTCCTATACAATGCTGAGAATAACATATATCCACTATCGATAAACAAATTCAAAACAGTTATCATACTCTGGCTGAAAACGCTTAACTACGATAAAACGGAAGAACTTGTATGCAATCAAAGATTTTAAGTAATTTGTAATGGAAATAAATACACACACACACACTAACACACGCGCGCGCATTGATTATATGTAAGTTGAGTGTGTGTGCACCACACACACTCAACTTACATACAATCAAATTTTATCATTCTTACTGGTAGTAATTACTCATATATATAAAAAACGAATAATTTCATTTGCTGTTATTTATTGACTTTCTTACATACACGCATTTTATAAAATGTGCATATCATTGTAATCGTAAACTCGAGTTTAATTTGTATTTATTTTTTTATTATTAATACATTTTTTTTATTTTTATAATTCATCATCATGTTGCATCCTAATTTAATTATTAATTTATAATTCTGCTATAAATCAGTTGTATTGCATGATGTTCCTATAATGTTTTTCTCGGCAATTTATTGTTTAGATATTATAAAACATATACCAATAAATTTGTATATTATCTCTGGGTGGAAGGTGCTGACGACTGCAACACAATTTATATTAACATAGTCAATGGCAACCTCTTATCTAATGTGCCTTGGTTTATTTTAATTCGAAGCAATAAAATAAAAATAAAAATAAAGAAACTTAATTCAGTAATAATAATTATTATTAGGCCACTCCTACTATTACGACCTTTTTAATGATGCCTCGAATGTCTTAAAAAAATCAAACTTTCTAGTTTCTAAGACATGACAAAGAAACAGCAAAATGAAAATCGTGTAGGTATTTTAATTGAATCATTTACAGGTATTTCTCAATTGTCAAATGTCTGTATCCTTGAAAGGGTAGGGCATTTCATTTAATTTTGTCTTACAGAGTTTAGTCTCATTTCCGCAGTGCGCAATACCTGAGTGTCGGCAAGCGTATTGCCGACACTCAGGTACTTTTGGGAAGTAGATGGGAAGATTTGTATTATAATGACAGGTTTTTATTACTTTTTTATTGAATTGGGGAGTATAGGCAATAGCCCAGGCAAGTCAGAGTCGCACACCTGTAACTCAAAATAGCTAGCTAGTTACTAGTTGATTCAAGATGTAGATCTTCTGGAGAAGAGACAAAACCAGAAAAAAAAGGCAAAAAATGTTCTTAGCACATTGTTTATAAACGTAATAAAATAAATTCACTCGAAAAACATAACCCTCCTTATTGTGTAGTCAGGTAAATAGATATTAAATTTCACTTTTTTGAATCAAACTTCGTCCTCTCGACACAGAGTGAATAATTAAACAAACAAAGATGAAATACACTCATGTACACATCATCCCATGATCATGAACCAATCTCCCGCACATCCGCGTAAGATACTTAACCTCGATACGCGATGACAAATTGTCTGTCTGTCTGTCTATCTGTGCACTCTAATTCACTATACAATAGCTATATTTGTTCGTTCTGATTTTCATTTTATATTGCTAGATAATGTGTTTTATTCAGTACATTCTTTGTTATACTTATTGTAAATACTATAGATTTTTCTAGACAATATTACATACTCTTACGCCTTTACTCAAGCAGGGGGTATGTCTGACTGTATATATATATGTATACTATCTGATTGCTGACAGTGCTATCCTTCGTCGTCTTTTATGACGTCCACGATCCGTCTGCTTATTGATTATATTCATTATACCTTAAAAACATTTTATGTTATTCAAAAAATACGCACTTAAACAAAAAGCTTTATATTCTACTAGCGGATACCCGGAGTGTGATAGTATGCTGAAAAAATAAATGTACCTAATGCATTGTTTAAGTAGCCTAAAACCATCTTCGCCTTTTTAATGAAACCGTTTTGTTTCACAGTCTATTACGGAAAAAGGTAGAAACGATTTTAAATGTGATTGTAAGTTTGTTTGTTACGCATTCACGCTGAAACTACTCAACCGATTATCGTGAAACTTTGTACACATATTAGGGAGGACATAGGATACTTTTTAAGGTATGATTGTTTCTCAAAAAATTTGAAAATCTAGAAACTTCAACGCCATCTATCTTTAAGGGATTAAATGCGATCGAAGTCGCGTGTAAAAGCTAGTATAAATATATATATATATATATGTAGAGAGATAGATAGCCAAACATCAGAAACAGAGTTATTCGTTAGTCGAGTACACTTAACCTCAATACTATATGATAAATGATCCGTGTGTCTCCTCTGAATATTGATTCAACAATTACTCACGACAAGTTGACGGGTTTGTTTTGTATCATCACGACATCTAGTTAAAGGGGGCTAGTCGAGTCTGATATACGGCGTATTTATAGACGCCTGCTGATTATAGACCGACATCAATAGCTACAATTAAGTTGTATTTTAAACCGACTTAAAAAAATTAGTATTTACTCCTTTCAATTGTATTATTATCATAGATGTAGCCGGCTATCTACATTTATAAAGTAAATTCTTAAACATATTTTCTTGTTCAAACCCACGAAATTTAGGCAGAGGACCCCTGGCACCAGCCAGTTCTAGTTATAGGTATGCGACCCTGACTTACTTGAGCTATTGCTTATACTCCATAACCCATCTGTATAAGCAATATTCCCTTCTTTAAATATACTCCTTTCTTCCCTCCCTTTAAATATACTCCTAAACCTTCCCATCTTATTCCTAAAAGATACCGCATCCGTATTCCTAACAGTATCGCCTAAAATGTGAGCGTATGTATCTACGTATGTATGTAAATCTACAAACAACTTACTCTAACTCCAATTTCTTAACACTTTAAAAATGATGACATTGTAACATATTCTGTATAGCCTAAAACAGAAATGGTCATACGGTCCATCCCTCGAGGCCTGGCCACTCCTACACAAATGGAAAGGCCTTGTACAAAGGCCTCAAGGGAACAGGCAGAAAGAGTAAAAAATGGACACCAACATCTTTCTTGGAATTAGAATGTGGGAAATAGTAATACAGTGAAGGTTTTTTAGCCTATAGGGAGATTATTTGCTGTTTTTTTTTTGTATAAAAAAGGAGGTTCTCTATTGAGACATCGAATGTCACAGTTTTAAACCGTATTGGATTTTTTGAGTGTATAAATTAATATGATTTGATGTATAAATGATTCTGCGATATTAATTTTAAATGATATGTATAGTTGCCACTTTATTATTTCACCCCTTGAATGAATTGTAATAGATTGAAACGTGTACACATAATACTGATTTATATATTATTTTTTAGTTATTATACTGTTGTAATAGTAATTTAAAAAGTAGAATTTAAGTAGTAATGTTATTATTAATTGAGCGCAACGCCTAAAAACTGTTACACAGCTTGGCGATTGGATACCTTGTGTAAATGTGTTACTCAACTGTGAACAAAGAAGAAAAGTGAAGTGAATTCTCATGCTTAGCATTGTACTATTTAGCTCCTTGAATCTCTTGACCCTTAAAGGACAAATAAATGAAGTAATTATAACTAAATAGTTTGTCTATAATCTATAATAACTAAATAGTTTGTAAAATGCTATAGGAGCTAAATAGTGTTTAAGTAAAGTCAATACATTCCATATTATTATTTAGCCCCTTGGTGGTAAACCAACCCTTTCAAGGGTTTACTTATTACTTACTGCCTAGAGCCAAACAAAAACATATTTTCACTTTCCAATATATAATACACTAAGCTAATATTATTTGCGGGAATGTATAGAGTTACGGACAGGATCCGGAAGTGACCGAAATCGTGAACATGGTGGAGCGGACGGTAAAGCGATTTGTCAATAGCCTCGATTGTTTGGCGGCATCGCAGATAGTCTTGATACTTGGCCCCTTACAACATTTTTCTTGGAATACAGTTAAGTGAATACAGTGATATATGCTTATGGTGAACTTTTGCCTGTGGCTTGGCTCGCGATGCAATTGTTTATTTATTCTCATGTTACTATCTTAGAATTTGAATGTGACACCTAACGCAGTCACGGCGCGGCGAGACTCTTCACTCACAAATTTTATAAAAAAACATTTGTATTAGATTAGATTTTAATCGTGGCTTCGCTTCACATTAAAAAAAAAGTACACAAGTTCTTTTTTATTTTTTTTTTCTTTAAAGGCAACTACCGCACTTAGAAGTAATTCTGTGTTGGGGGGTACTTAACAAATATACAAACAACGGTCACAAAAAGCACCCAAACTGTGAACAACTGCATATTCGAGGAATCGAACTTACGTTCTTCGGCTAAGCAATCGAAGGCCAGAACGGAGTCACTTTTGCTTTTCAAATATAATGTCTATGTAGATGTAAATAAAGTAAAAAGTATCAAAACCATTAGTTCACAGTACACGTCATTGCCTGACAAGTTTTGATGGTAGCAGTACGCATCGTTAAGTGATTGGCTCTTACGCTCCAACTATAGTCAGAATCATTTTATCATATATATTTTATAGTACTTATATATCATTTTGGTTATCATAAGCGTTCGTATTGCTTTTGTTTCTTTTCTTTTTTTTTTTTAAGGACAACTCCCGCACTAGGACTAATTCCTGTGTCGCGGAGGACTTTACAAACATTCAAACAACGGACACAAAGAACCCAGAATACTCGGCGCGGCAGCGTATTGGCAAGGTGACCACTTAAACCACTACGCCATTCGCGCATCGTGTTGGACATATTGAGAGGAAATTCTGTTCATGTATGTATGCTTGGTATATAATATTGGACTGTTGATCTAGTAATTAGTAACCCTTTCTGCTGAATCAGAGGTCGCTTCGATTGCCACACTGTCCGGGTGTTTTTGTGTCCCTTATTTGCTTGTATGTTTGTAAATTATCAGCCATACAGGTATATTTTATCGTGGTAGAGCCATGTTTAGGCACGAATGGGCCGACTCGACCGGTGCGATACCACAGCCTTACAGAAATCTGGTTGTATAATACTAATAATACTTGCGTTGCATTTCCCCGAAATTTGTGAGATCTCTGGAGACCCTCCCCCATATCCTCTCATCCCTAACTGCTCTTTGCCATCTCTTCTTTCCCCTCTCCGCATTCCCCCATCCCTCATCACTTTCGAAGGCGGGCAGCGCACTTACGACTCTGGAGTTACAGGTGTCCATGGACGGCGGTTGTCACTCACCATCGAGTGTCCCGTCTGTTCGCCTCATCGGGGATGTGGGAGGAGAAAGATAAAAGCGGGAGTTGGGCCTCGGCTACCCTCACTCAATCGACACTACAATGCATTGTTTGTCTAAATGTTTAACACTTCCCAATCCATTCGCGGAAGCAATACCTCTTTCCCTTCCTTCTAATCTTTCTTTTCTTTTTCAATATAGTCATTCTTTTACCATTTAATTCGTTTGCATTTCTAATATTAGTAGACAATCAGACGAGTAATATGCTTTGTTTATCTAGACTCCAATATTTATACAAGCTTAAGAAGCTACAAAAATAACATTATCTTTAAAGCTATTACCGCAAGCAATATATTACTTCATCCAAACAAAATAGGATATATATTTGTTTAAAGGCTAATGGATATATATCCTTTATTCGCTTGACAAATGCGCGTATTATGTAGTCACGAAATGTATGCAAGCACCGTCAATACTTATCTGACAGGGATTGAATATGAAATTGCGAATAAAGATGTTATATGTGTTAAGTGTAATTGTGTACTTCTTAATGCAGTAGAATAGGGTCACCCCATCTTGTGGGTCTCGTAGAGGGTGCACGGATCAGACTGTTATCTATTAGATAGACAGTCACACAGGGCCTGAATGACAGCAATAGTCTTGGTCCCCGTTACGTAACACGGAGTAAATTATGGTTGGCTAAAAGTGGGCTTACGGTACGGCCGGTCCACAAGCTTAAAGTTGCTTAGCGTGCTATGGAAAGGGCTATGCTCGGTGTTTCTTTAAGGGATCGCATCAGGAATGAGGTGATCCGGCAGAAAACCAGAGTAATCGACATAGCCCACCGGATCAGCAGGCTGAAGTGGCAATGGGCTGGCCATATTAGCCGCAGAACCGACGACCGTTGGGGAAAACGAGTTCTTGAGTGGAGACCGCGTCTCGGCAAACGTAGCGTAGGACGCCCACAGCCAGGTGGAGTGACGATTTGCGCAAGATGGCTGGCAGGAGCTGGATGCGAGAAGCCGAAAATAGATCGAAGTGGCGTGCAATGGGAGAGGCCTATGTTCAGCAGTGGACTGCGATAGGCTGATGATGATGATGATGATGAAGTGGGCATTGGAGGACGCTTCTGCCTACCCCTTCGGGGATATAGGCGTAAATATATGATTGTATCATTATTAATGGGAATGTCACTTTGTTTGTCACGCTTTAACTACTTGATCTAGTTTGATTTAGTGGTTAGTGATTCTCTCTGCTAAGCCAGAGGTCTTGTGTTCGATTACCATCCAGCACAAATATTTGTGTGATGATATGTCTAGTATCAATTATTCATGACTGTATGGATGGCGTAGCTGTTTAAGTGGTCACCTCGCCACTACGCTGCCGCGCCGAGTGTTGTGGGTTCGATCCCCGCACGGGACAACACTTTGTGTAATCAAATTGTTGTTCTGTTTTGATTGAGTCTGGATGTTCTTTGTGACCGTTGCTTCAATATTTGTAAAGTCCCCCGCGACACAGGAATTAATCCTAGTGCGGGAGTTGTCTTTTATAAAAACTGTAAAACTGTATGTTATAGAAATATAAAAGTATGTATATCAGCAGTCCGTTGACTATTATAGTACAAGCTCTGCTGGGTCTTTGGGTCCAGACGTAAAGTGACTCAAGTTATTAATTATATTATTAATTTCGAAAACCTGTTGGGAGCTCAGAAAAGAACATGTATAAAACACTTTATTTAGAAAACAGACCTATGCTGGGGGATATCAGGACTGATTAAATAATACGAACGAAGTCGCACCGCGACTGTTGCGGCTCCTGGATAGATAGACAGATAGATGTATTTATAATGAGCTTTATGTAAGTCTTACTTAATGTATTCTATATTATTCACTAACTAATGGGACGATCGCTGGCGCGTGCGTCATGCCGAGCTAGTGCTTTCAGAATGATGTATTGCATTGTACTCACATTTTAATTTGAAATTATAAACTGTATCAAGAATATCAAGAGTATCTTGCACGTTATTCTCCATATGATCGACGCATTAGCACTGGCAAGTAGCTTCTAGACTGACTTCGTCTGACTGACTTCTTCTCTTGATAATTAAATAATATCTATTATTAGTTATATTGAATAAAGGATTTTGATTTTAATTGTTGTGCAGTTAAAGCGTGAAAGCATTTTTAACAGTCTCCCATTTGTGTACTCAAATACATAATATATTATTATGTAAATAATTATATGCAAATATTATGCATGATGTTCTCGGTGGAGTAGAAAGAATATCGTATGTATGTATGGCCATACTATTCAACTGAATGCTAATATATATTTTTTTATGGTTAAAAATAGTTTAAATTTTTTAAGGTCACTATAGATAAGCCCATATAAGACTTTTTTTTACTTTGCAACTGTACAGAAACCTTCCCGCCATCAAGTTCATTAAAAACTTCGTTCATATAAATAAGGCAATTTGACGTTTATGGCGTCAAGGCTGCCGGCCAATAAGTTTTCATATACAAACTCGAAGGAGGCTTAATATAAATCCTATACGATATTTATTGGTCTCAGTTCCACGTGGTGCCTGGTACGAAGCGGACGTTGCCTGTCGAATGTGAGCTATAGGTTAGACATGCCATTACATGTAAAGTATTCATGAATGGCCTTGTATTTTTAAAAGCTTATTATGTCATAAACAGACATATACACGTAATTTTTATTCATCAAAGTTTTTAAACCTGATGAGGTAGTAACCCTTTATCACGAGGTTTTGTGTTTGTCAGCGGGCACTTAATATCAATGATAAAGTTAGATACTGTGACGTCCATCTGTCCAAGGTCTAAACGATGCCAGTGAATTAAAATAGTACCCAAGTGTACTTCCCAGCTCTAGGTTAATCCATTAGGCACTCGGTTCAACGGCGCCCTAGGGAAACACATCACAGAAAACAACATGACGAATACCGACCTACGAGCATAAATAAAATATAAATTTCACAATTTTGAAAGAAAAATATTTTAATTTAGAAGTGTTACGCATATATAAAACACACTCACGCCTGTATCTAGGAAGGGTTAAGCAGAGGCGTTTACACACCCGAATGTTTCACAGAGATTTCCTTTCTAGGTTGCATCTGAGGATCCGGCCCTAAGACCCGAGAACTAAACACTGTGTGGGTTAAGTCAGTTCAGGTCTGACATACCATCTAACCATGTGGCTTCTGTGAGGTGATCACCTGTGGGTCTATTCACGTGAAAAAAAAACATCATAACTTGATTCCGCTAACTATAATTAGGTTTAAGTCACATGATGGTGCGTCAACACGGCACAGTGAATTAAATAATGACGTATATTGATAGGGCAATGTAGCTTTAAAGAGAGGACAGTGGTAGGACCGAGACAGATATTTTTACACCACAAGAGATATTGCTTACACTGAATACTAAGACTAAACATAACATCAAGCATTTCAGGATCATATACTTCGTTAGGGCCCAGTCTACAGAATCTTGCGGTTTTATGAGTCCAACGGCTATCATCGATACAAATAGATTGAAATATAATATTTACAAGTACATATAACTATTAAAACTATAAAAATGTGTATAAAAGAGCCATCCTATCTCTTTCTGTGGATGCATTATAAGACGACTAACGCTTTGTGCTTCCCGAGTGTTATCTCTGAAATAGTATAATGTACAGTTATATAGTGCCCAGATGATAGACAATAGGCTTGCAATCTGATACGTCAGTAGGATTAAGATGGGCCTTTGAGACGCCTCTGCCTATGCCTTCAGGGATAAAGGCGAGAGTCTATGTATGTATATAACTATAAAAAAATAGATCTGGAGGCATTCGAGCAGTGAACTACGAGTATAAGGCAAGAATGCGCTAAAAAAGATATAGAATGGCAAAGTAGAATCTGTGATTGTTACTTAAAAGTATACGTATGTAAAACTCTACTTTTGATAACTCTCGCTTACTCAGTGTGACATCCTGTACCGTCGCGTCTGGACGAGTAACTCCTTGAGAAAGGTCTCCTGTCGAGACCGAAACTAGTCGGGCATCCCCGAAATACACTCGTCGTCGAGTAAAACCGTGTATTGAAATAAATATAAAACTCTACTTCTATAATATGTGTATATGTATATTTACCCAATCTAACTCCCACTAGACGCAAAGCAAACAGCACATAAAATGTCGAAATCCATCAAGCCTAGGCGGCCTTAGGGCTAAAACCAAAACTCTTCTTCTTGAATAGTTATTTAAAAATGCAATAGTAATTTATGTTTATTATTAATGACTTTTTATATATTTCATTTATTTTCTCAAGCACCTACAACAATGTGAAACGGTTATTTTATTTTTTCGCTTCATAAATCACTTTGACGAGTGTAACTGGGTAATTACCAGCCATAAAAGCTTCCAATTGTCTCTGAAAAATCTCTTTTCTTCGCCTTTGTGTTGTGAAGAATATTTTGTTTGTGTCCCTATGAATTGTTTTATTTAGGTGGCAATACTTTTAAGTGTTGTGTTCAAATAAAGAACTTGTTTAAGAAATTGTTTTTTTTTTTTTTAACACAGATCAATGTACATGGAACGGAGAGGTACACGTCTAGACACGTAATTTTACACATCATCATCATTATACACATACACACACACACTGAGGCATTTTCCAATGTATGTACGTCATTAAGTTTATCTTAAGTATTAGTATAAGAATTAAAAACCGGTCAAGTGAGAGTCAATTTTAGTAGTTATAGAAGGTCTTACAGAACAAGTAAATGGTAAAATTCCGAAAAATAAAAAAAGTTGAAAATTAAGGTCATTCACACACAAGTTTTCGCGAAAATCTTAATTAATCGATATCTTTTTATCGTGTTGACTCAGGGCCTTGGTCTTCATACACCTAATAGGGAGTACAGACCTCAGAATCTGGTATAAACTTCAACTTGCTAGGTCCAACCGTTCCTGAGAAAACCGGTGGTGACAAACGGACAGACAGACGGACAAGAGAGTGATCTTATGAGGGTTCTTTTTTTTACCTTTAATGTACAGAACGCTAAAAATTGTGGCGGCTTAGAAATATATTTTAAATATTTATAACATACGTTCCTGTGGTGTCTAGAGACAAGACAAACATAATATATTATTATGTCACAAATTCAGCATTAACCATTACTCATTGTGAGAGTAAGTTTAGTTTATCACTTTCATGGACTTAAAATACAAATAAGGTTTTCAAAGTCATCAATGTCAGTTTTTTGTTTTATCAATTTCATTATGGTTTTAGGGTCTGTGTATACATTGCTTCATTAGATGTCGCTGTCGTTCGTCGTCGATGTCATACTTTATTTTCTATGTCTAGCTTTGAGAAGAAACGCCTTTTTTTAACGTGTGGAAAACTTCTTGGGTTTTCGGTGGAACGGTGTGTCGGAATCGGAACTAAAACCACTCGGTGTGCCATGCTGTGCTTAAAATATAAGGAATTCGAGAACAGATTTAGTAAGACATCAGGACCTTTACTAGCGCTTGTTGTCCGCGAAAGTGCTTACACCACCTTCGGGTAACTCTCGTTTAAACGCCCAGCCTCATCAGGACGTCGCCTCCTCGCAGTTAGCCACTATAGCTCGTATATACATATATATATACATATATTGACGTCCAGGGTTGTCTTCAAATGAAATACTTTTTCAGTTTTGAGTTAACCAGTCACGACACCCGTTTGAACAGATAATTATTTAGTATTTTAGTATAGGATAGGGGTAAACGAGCAGACGGATCACCTGATGGACCTGTTGGTAAGTGACTACCACAGCTAATGGAAACCTGTAACTTTAGAGTCGGATTTTCACTGCCAGTGGTTGAGGATGTGTCAGTGATGAGTCAGGAGAGGGTGGGTTGACCTCCGGTAGCCTCACTTACTCAGAGAAACTCGGTTTTTTGTTAGGCCTCTTTTGCTTCCTCTCCATTTAGGCCTATATAAGTTTTGTGCGAACCAGTCCCCAACTTACTCAGATATTTTACTTTATAGTATTTTTCCACGCGTCGTACTGTTATATTACATTGTTTAGCAAAAGGCCGTACATAAGATGGCTAACATTGCCGTCTTGAATAAATAAATAATGTCTCTGAGTTGTTTTGGGGTAACAGCTTTGCGTCACGCGATTGTACGTCGTTATGCGAAGGTATGGTTTTGTCTGTTAACGATTTCGCGATTGTTTATTCTTATACCTGCGTAATGAGATACTAACGCTGATATTATATTATGCAAAAGTACATACATACATGTACTCCGCCTGAATCCCCGAAGAGTTAAGTAGAGGCGTAATTAACGCCCACATTTTGCAGTAATAGGGTAAGCCTACTGCTGTCTTCTGGGCACTTACGGGAATTTAATAAAAAAATTGGATTGTATATTGACAAGGGAAGGAGGATAGAAAAGGACGGATATGATATTGCCTATACAGATGGACTATAAGCAACAGCTTAAGCTCAGGGTCGCATACCTATTACTCGAACTGGCTGGTGGCATTAACTTCGAGTCCTCAAACTTATATTATGTTCTAGCTGTTAGCCGTGACTTCGTTCGCGTGGTAATAAAAAGGTTATTGTTCAGTTCGCAGCTTTCATTTTCTTTTTTTTTTCTTTTTTGTGAGGTCCTATTTTCTTTCTAAAATAAAAGTAGCCTAAGTTACTCCTTGTTACATCAGCTGTCTGCAAGTGAAAGTCCCGTCAAAATCGGTCCAGCCATTTCAGAGATTAGCCGGAACAAACCGACAGACAGACAAAAATTACAAAAAAAATGTTTTGTTATATGTACCGTGTATCCGTCCATATGCACTTAGTAAAAAGCGGTTATTTTAATATTACAACCAGACACTCCAATTTTATTTATTTTTATAGATAAAAGTGACGTAACCAAAACATTTCTTTCACACAAAGGTAGTGCAAATAGTCCGGTACAACGTTTTCGAACCTATGATGTTTTCGAAATGTATGCACTCACAATAGTGATGTTTTCGAAATGTATGCACTCACAATAGTGATGTTTTCGAACATATGCCCGCACGGAAGTAATATCCGTCCGTGTGATTGTCGGTAAAGCAGAATAGAGCCACTCCCGACTAAGGGATCGGACTGTTTTCTATCAGACAGTATGTATATAGCGAACTATTACGTTGATTGAGTGTTTTATATATGCGTATGTGTTGTTCATATATCATACACTAACGATCTTCTAAAAAGCTTCAATCAGCTCCGTGATCTCACTGTCATTAAATTACTTCAGTTATTAACAAGAATACGCTGCCCATGTTACATACAGGTTAAAAAAAACTATATTTTATTCAATACCAGTTTGACCTGAAAGCATAAACGTTAAAGACCACGGTCAGGTTACATGGCTGCCCTGTCATCAAATCTACAGAAAACTGGTCCCAGAAAAGCAATTCGAATAATAAAATTAGGTTCATATGCGCAACATTCAAGGTAATCACTACGATCAAATGGTATAGGGCTTTTGGGAGTTCTGCCCAACGATTTTCGTGGTCAAGTCGTAATAATAGCTTGGGAATTTGACAGGCCTGTTGGTCTACAGGTTTGTGATTTTGACTGCTGATCCACATGTCGTAGGTTCGATTACCACACGAGACAAAAATATGAATATATAATTGCATCACGAAATCTTACTTCGTGCCGACCTCTCCTCTTCCCCTCACCCCCATCACCCTCAAAGGCGAGCAGCGCACTAACGACTTGAATTGCTGATGTCAGTGGGTGTTGGTGGTTGGTTGGATGGTTGTCACGTACCACCCGGTAACTCGTCGCTGGTAAGTGACAACCGCCGACGAGGAAAACCTGCTAATTCAAAGCCACAGGTGCGCTGCCCGCCCTTGAGGGTGAGGGAGGGGAGGGGGGTAATAAGAGGACTTGGGCTTCTGATACCCTCACTCACTCAGCAATACAATCAATAATTTATCTTTTTAAACCTATTTGATAATTTAAGGTTAATTTTGGTTTAGAAGACATATTATTCCTTGTATTTAATTGTTTTTTTTTTCCTTTTACAGGTAAGCACAATCATCAATCATTGCGGAACAAACTATATGCGATTAAAGGTAACCCTATATCTTCGCATTCTCTTTTATTTAGTTTTCTAAATCTATTTCAAATTAAGTCGAAGAACACACACATGATATAAAATTACTATATATATTTTTATATTTTTTTTTTGTGTTTTATTGGTTTAAGCACGGATCGTAAATACTATTTATATGAAAGAACATTTTTCTACCTGAAAGCAAAACCTTTCTTCCGCAGCGTGTAGAAAGCGCAAGATGCCAAATACCATAATAACAAACCCAAACTTTCCACTAATTTCTTTTATCTGCGTCTAAATATCTTCACGTCACGGCTTTCCGTCGAATATATAGGTATATGTTCCGAACATCCCCTATTTATATATTAAAACACGCCCAGGATGCATTCGGGCACAATTTATGAGATGTTCCCTCATATAGGGGAGAAAATGATAGACATTTCGTTTCCTTTCACTTTATGAGTCGCAGGTTGAGACGTAGAGTTTAGTTGCAGAATTATACACGTGTAGTTCTCAACTGAATATACTTCGATCCCATTTTTTCTCCGAGGTTACATAACGTAAAAGGCGACTAAAGGATCAGGCAAAACAGTCATACAGTGCCCGGGTGATGGCAATGGACTTGCTGTGGTTTGCAATGGCTAAATTATGGTAAGCAAAAAGTGAACGTTTGAGACCTCTGTGCCTACTTCTTGGGGGTTTAGGCGTGAGTCTGCATGTTATTAGAAGTACGTGCAATTCGACTACCTATATTTGTTTACACGGTTAGTTACAGTCGAAGCTAATTAAAGCAGTGCTACAATTTTATAAAGGTATTAGATTTGAACTTGACTGTAAAATTGAACATAATAAATTGTTAAGGAGCTTTTAGTCTTAGAACAGACAGAACCGATTCGTTTCTGGTCTTCATTTAACAGTGATAGAGCCATGCTTGGCACGAATGGGCTGGCTCGACCGGTGCGATACCAAGGCCTCAGAAAACTGTTTATGAAGCAACACTTGCCTTGCATTTCCCCGAAATGAGTGAGGTTTCCGGAGGGCCAACTCCTCCTCTCCTCGTACCTCTCCCATCATCAATCCTCTCTTCTCCTCCCCGCGTCCCCGCATCCCCCATCCCTCATCACAATCAAAGGCGGACAGCGCACTTGTCGAGAATTACAATGGCAGACCTCATTAAGTCTTCGATTCTGTTTATATAGTAATATCTTTAAAATTGTTATACAGTCCATATCTAAACTAGTAAGTATGATGTAAACAGATTATTTGATGTCAAGAGTTTCAGCAATTGAAAGGCACATTAAATATTAGAACTCCCTGTATAATTTTATGGCATACCACATTGCAAGTAGGTACAATACAGCATATTAACAACATAACATATTTACACAAAGGTTTCAATAATTAGAAGGAAAGTAAACAAAACATCAGTACATAGTTTTTACTTACAATGTTGCTTCGCTCGAGGTCGCCAGGAAGGTGAGTTTCTTGACTCAAATCACTGGCTTTTATAGGTTACCCCTCGCCATTGCAAACTCTACGTCACAATAACACGTGGCTCGATTTATTTACAAAAATGGCTTTACAATATTTTTAACTATTTAGCTAATAAAATAAACAATCAAAATTTAATAAAACACACGCTTATAGATTACTTCAAATGAACTAAAAGGGATTTCACATTAACATCACAAACACTTCCGGATCTACTAAATTACTTTCAAACCGACTTCAAAAAGGAGGAGGTTCTCAATTCGACTGTTTTTTTTTTAATGTTTGTTACCTCAGAACCTTTTTTTTTTTTGCGACAAATGGACGAATAACTCAATATCACGCCAACCGATTTCGATGATTCTTTTTTTATTGGAAAAGATGTACTTCAAGGGTAGTTAGATGAGAGTTTGCTCCATTTGTGACAATGGCATCCATGAGAAAACCATATTAGTCTTAAATTTTGTTATAGACGCATTGAAGTGAATTTCAGTGGTAGAGCCATGCTTAGGCACGAATGGGCCGGCTCGACCGGTGCGATACCACGGCCTCACAGACAACCGGTTGTGAAGTAACGCTTGCGTTGCATTTCCCCGAATTGAGTGAGGTTTCCGGAGGCCCAATTCCTCCTTTTTTCCATCTTCTTTCTCCTTTTTTCCATCTCCTCATCCCTCCTATCTTCTTTCCGCTCCCTGCATCCCCCATCCCTCATCACCCTCAAAGGCGGGCAGCGCACTTGCGACTCTTGAGTTGCAAGTGTCCATGGACGGCGGTGTCACTTACCATCAGGTGACCCGTCTGTTCGTCTGTCCCCCTATAGTATAAAAAAAAAAAAAAAAAAAAAAAAAGAAGTCGGTTGTCTACTTTTTTAAAGTCAGATTATATAAGAACTACTTAGTGTTTAGTTTGAAATCTAATATTGAAATAATGATATAAAAGATTAATTCTACAATAATATTTGAATTCGTAAATAACGTTAGGTAAATTGTGTCAACCTATCTTTGCGTACAATTTTTATTCAGGTATTCAAATTATGTGAACGCCTCTCAAACTGGAGGGGGGGTTAGACCCCCCATATCCCCATGGTGTGGCTGCCCTGGAAAAGAGGCGGCCAAGGTCTGCAGGGGTTCCTGGAAGCATCCTTTCTTGGGTAAACCCAGGCCCCTTGCAATAGACTCACTTGTGACGGAACACCGTGTGGTTTTAGTCGGTTCGAGTCCGACATACCACTTCACCTTCAGCTCCGGTGAGGTGAAGAGCCGTGGGGGTTTCTACACGTAAAAAAAGAAAAAAAAAGGTATTATAATTTTGTAATAAATGAAATTATACTATTAATAATTATTAAAGATGGTATACTATTCATTTATATATTAATTTATCAATTATTTAAATTAAATTTAATCTTTTTTTTTTTTAAAGACCTGTCCTGCCTAGGATTTATTCCAGTGTCGCGGTGGACTTTACAAACATTCAAATAACGGGAAGAACACCCAGACTCAGAATAACGATTTGAGGATTACAAAAAGTTTTGTCCCGTGCGGGGATCGAACCCACAACACTCGGCGCGGCGGCGTAGTGGCGAGGTGACCACTTAAACCGCTACGCCATCTGTGTAGTCGTATTATTATTGGTGCGGTGACATATATATTTTCGTATGTATATGTATTTGTTAAACATATATTTTTATTTCTTTTTGTATTAAATGTTAAAATTTAGTCTGTATTCGATTTACTTCAAAATTTTACGTAATATTTGTGTTCAGAATGTAATGTTAGATATAAAGTGTACAGAACACATGTTTGTAGCAAAAGTTTGTTCTTCTATTCGGTAGATGGCGTCTTAGATCGCGCTATGGTTTCGTTCCCCAGAACTGTATATATTCACAAGCTTCGATATTAAATTTGTCTCGCCCTGCGGTACTGGTTACATTGTATCACTGGACTGTAAGGCACTTTGTACCGATATTATACAATTTGAGTGAATTTACTAGTTCCTTTCTTAAGATCACCTAAAAGTTGACTGATATAGAATGACTAAGGCATTAGGACTGCCTATATACCAAATGTGCATAAAGTTTAAATTAATTAAATAAATAAATTAACAGGTCTTCACAGGAATAATTATCGTTGGTTGAAAAAAAAATACCTCAACGTAACATCGAATCAACATTCTAAAGGTAAAGACAAATTGTCATCTTGAGTTATATATATATTTATATCTTCTTACAAATAATACAGCCAAAAGATATCCATTTCTTAAAAGCATCTGGCACCGTCCAATTGTCTGAGACCCTAATGGCCGTTATATTGTGTAAACAAACAAGTTAATTTAAGTTTAAAACTCTTAAGTATCCCTTACAATTTAACTTGATGGGCGCGAGGGACCAAGAATGCTTTATAAACCACAACACGACTACGACACGGCTGCGGAGCGGGGTCTTCGCTTACTTAAGATTCTCAATTTTTTATTATGAATGCTATTATTTGGTAGAATTGTAAAATGAAATGTATGAAAATGTAAATACGTGTGTACATATGGATAACGAGAGACATAAAAAATAAAACTACAGACATCTCACAACCGTAATTTTTTTAAGCATTCTAATTCCGAATCAATCAGAACTTGTACTATGTTAACCAGAATTCTAAAAGAACATACTTATATATGTAAAATAACACATAATAACGGGTATTCTTTGTGTACGTTGTTTAAATGTTTGAAGTCCCACTTATATGTGTATTTTCACTATTTATCGATATTCATATAAAAGTACAAAATAGACTACCGTAAATCTGCTTTGATAATTTACGTGTAAGGGTTGTCTGGGAGAATTTTCCGCGAATGATGTGACGACCAATTGTCATGCCTAAATTAAATTATGATAATATTATAATGATGTATGAAATCACGTCTGTACTATTCTATGTGATGTGTAATGTATAATAAAGACATATAAAAAAATCGCTTTTAAATCAATCAAATCCTTTGAGGGGGGGGGGGGGGGGCAAAATTCAGCAGTTACAAAACTAAGTAGTATTAATTTGAATACTGGGGCAATACAAGTATAGCAGTGTATTCCTTTTATCAAGCAAAATCTGTCAAAGAATAGGAATACCAGCTTAAAATTACATTCAATTGCTTGACGCGTACTGGATTAAGAAAATATCCTTTCGACAGTACGTATTTTTGACTCTATAATATGTCTGTCTTAAAAAACAAAAGAATAAAGGCATTTAAGCACGTTTATCTATAAATTTTTGTATAACAATAAAATAAAATACCGTCAATCGTGTTGGCGTCGTATCGTCTCTTGTAAAACTCACTCCGGCCGTCCCTGAGACGTTACAGATAAAGTATTTAATGAGTGTTATAAACAATTGACAATTACTGACAGTTACACCAGGAGTTTGGGTACTGTCAATTATTGCCATTGAAAACGGTCTCGCAAACTTTGCTATTATGTAAGTACTCGGTACCGTTTGCAATAGTAATAGCCAACAGGTATAGGACTTATTTAATGAACGTGTATATAGTTGTATACTTGTGGAAAGCGGGGATTACGAATTTATAATATATATATATATATACATATATTTATGAATCTTTATGTATTATATGTAATAGCATCATTAATACTTATTTTATACGTACACTTGTATGTATAATATTATATTAGCATGTATATAATAAAGTAATTCTGGTACTATACAATATTTTATTATAAAAATATATTTACTTGCTAACAAAAATATATTAACCTCTGTGCATCTACCTTGTTTTGTCTCTGCATCGCCGTAAGGTCGGCTGTTAGAAAATGCCTACGGCATTTAGTCAACCTCTGACACATATTGTGCATAAGATATTAAAAAAAAAATTATGTCCCTCTAACACAAAAGGAGAATTCTACAACCAGGCAAGATGATCTTGCCTGGCGGGCAACAGCTTAAGTTTTATTATCGCGATATTAATATGTCATTCGCGTAGTTGCTCTGTTCAGCTTGTCTTCGCTAGATGGCTGATATGTTTCTGCTGTATGTTTAGGTCAATGTATACTTACATACATACTGTATTTGTAGAAGGGCATGTGTTAGAGGACTTGGACCACCTGGCTACAGCCAGTTCGTGTTACAGGTATGCGACCCCGACGTCCTCGAATTTCGGCTTCCACTTGGAAATCCATCTGTAAAAGCAAATTTACCTTTCCTTCCATTGCCCTCCCTTTTTCTTACCTTTCCTTTTCAATATACTCCCAAGTTTCCCATCTGTAATTCATACCTAAAGTGCCCAGTTAACGATAGTAAGTCTAGTAAGTCTCTCCCTTTTCAAGTATTTCTGTGCACGAATTTATCTTTTGGCATTGTTCTAAAAATTATAAAATATTGTAGCACCTATTCATGTTGAACAACCCACACATGCTATGCTAAGAATGAGTCTAGATAGCCCAGAGTAATATCCTAGAATATACACCGAACTTTGATATATAACAGAGCAAGTGTACAAGATGCTGCTTTTATTCACATGCAGTATATTCGCCGGATCAATGACCGAAAAATCTTAACAGGGTCGACTCAGATCGTGCGGATAAATGCTCGAACATGTTCTTTGCCGGCAATAACACCTAGCGTGTTACAGGCGTATGCTCGAATAGTCACAAACATTTGGTCGGGTACTTGAAGCTCGTATGCTTTTTTATGCTATAGGAAGACAAACGAGCAGACAGGACACGTGTTCGTAAGTGACTTACGCCGACCATGACATCTTGCAACTTAAGAGTCACAAGAGTGCTGTCCGCCTTTTGGGGTAGGATAACCTCACTCACTCGATCACACAATGCAAGATTTTTTTACAAACGGTTTTCTGAGAAGCCGTGTTAATACTCCGGTTGAGCCGGCCCATACGTGCCAAAGCATGGCTCTCCCACGTTAAAAAAGCTAATATGCAATATATATATCTGTATTGTATTATGGAGAGTGCTCAGAGGTATTGTTCGGACTAATACCGGCCGCAGGTTTCCGCAATCGTCCAACGCAACAAGACATCCATCCTTATCAGCGCGATGATTGGCACTCCACCAATAGTAAAAGCTTTTAACCTTAAAACCTCACAGCCAGGGTGTGGAATAAATTTTCGTCTGCCGTACTTCGGGACAGATATGACCTTCCAGCCAACCTTGCGACTCTTGAGTTGTAGGTATTGGCGGCTGTAGTCGCTCACTATCAGATTACCCGTCTGCTTGTTTGAGAGCTATCTGATTAAAAAAATTGCTGTACCAGTTTTCGCGCTAGTTATTTAGTATCTTTCACGGTACCAGCATTTTCTTCTGGATGCAAGGAACTGTGTATACTTTATTGTACCCTGGCAACGTGTATGCAAAATTTTATAATAATCAGTTCATTAGTTAGAACATAAGAAATAAACAAACTCAATTTTGCATTATAATTTACTAGCTTTCACCCACGGCTTCACCGCCGCGCCGGGTATTAAGAAGTAGCGTGTATTTCCAGGGTTTGAAGCATTAGTATAGCCATTAGACAATGAAACGGTAACAGATAGACAGAGAGTTCCTTTTATATTTATTGTATTAGTGTACATAGGTATATTCTAAAACGTAGTAGAGCCATACTTACATTCACAGAAAACTGGTTGCTGAATGAGTGACTTTATAATGAGGAGATAAATGCCTCCCCGTACCCCCCTCTCAAAAGCAGGTAGTGCACTTGCCCCTCTTAAGTTGTAGGGGCTTACCCGGTTACCCATCTCTTCCTTTGCCCCCTATAACAATTTTTTTTTGTGTAATATAGTTATTAATTGGTTATCATACAAAGAACGTGAACATGCACCAAATCTAATTTTAAGCTTATTTTAACAGCACAAAGCTCAATTTTATTCACATTTAAATGCTTTCAATATTGCCGCTAGGTCTGAGTTGATCCTAACATTTTTCTCACGAACACGTTTATTCTGCAATATCACGGAAAACACTATCGTTTACATCAATATATAACAACTATGTACTACTTATATATGTAGAGACATTACCATGTCACAAGCGGCTGCTTTACATACCTTTGAAAACTTCTGTCCACTGTGAATGTGAGAGTGTTTTAAATATAAGGGTTTTACTAACGCCCAATCTTGTGTTGCGAAGCTATCTACAATTTAAGGTAATTTAAACCGGTTTACCCTATTGCGCAAGAAAAAGGGTTATGTGTTTCGAGTGTGTGTGTACGCATTTTTTATGTTTCTTTAGGTGGCTTGTGAAGTGTCATTTGAATCGCCTCAATGGCGGGAATGACATACGCTATGGCATAACATTTCAAGATGTCGACACGTTTGGTACATGTTATGATTAAGTAAATTGTTTATGTAATGTCTTAATATATATTTATTTAAATATTTTTTCTATCAAAAATCTTGTTGAACACCAAGTCATAGAGTTAATATTTTGATCAAAATGTAGAGATAAGAAAGATTTTAGATTTGTTAGTGGGACCAATTTCTAATTTTACCAATTAGAAATTGTGAATTTACCAATTAGAATTGTCTCTCATGGGATACAGGCGTTATGTATGTATGTATGTATGTATGTGTGTATGGATAGACAGAATTAAATTATTTTTCAAATTCACGTACTTTAAAAGTGAATCCTACCTGTTCTTTAATTTTTATTGCTGGTTTAAGTGAAAACTAATAAACAAACAACGCTTGCACTGTACTGCCGAGTGAGTGAGAGTACCAGAGGCCCAACTCCCCCTCTCCTCAATACCCTCCCCTATCCCTCGCCCCTTTCTTGTGAGTCTTGCAGTCTCTCGAGTTGCAAGTATCCTTGGGCGGCGGTTTTTACTAACCATCTAGTGACCCGTCTGTTCGTCTGTCACCCTATATCAAAATAAAATAATTAGTAATATATATACATATATATATATATATATATATATCACTTCATATAGATATTATGTAACCCCAATGATCTGAAAGTTTGCTTGAATGTGGTGAATGATGTACAGGAGATGACTGCGTGAAACAGAGTATAGCTACAAAAAGAGTAAGAAATGTAATGACGAATAGGCTCAAATTAAATAAAATTCATTTATTTCGGTAATCGGTTAATGGCAACAGACTTAAATGAATTATAGTAAACTATAATTAGCAAAATTTAGGTCCCTTCCCTGCCTACCTCCTGAAGATACAGCCGTGAGCCCCATATAAAAACAGGCTCTATCTATTGGTCTATAATCGCAAACAGTCATCGCGCAGCGCATCCATTGCCGACGCACTCTCTGTCAGACGTCGAGACACCGAAATGAAACGTCATTTGATATCGTCGATAGTATTGACAACTGACGCGAGCAAATTGTTTGTGAAGTACGTTTGTAGTAGCGATACTGAAAATTAGACATACATATACATACTCAAGCCTTTATTCCCGTAAAAGTAGGCAGAGGTCTCAAAGAGAAGAGAAGAGAATTCTACTGCACTGAGAACCACACGGCTGACAGTTGTAAAGTACATATTATTTTCTAACTTCAACACTAATATTTTAAATGTAAAAGTGATTTATCTGTTACACTTTCATAAAGTGACTGATCATAAAGTGATTTGGATGAAATTTGGTGTAGAGATAAACAGGATCTTTGGGAAGAAAATAGACCTCGAAGGACCTTTTTTAAACCGACTTCAAAAAGAAAGAGCTTCTCAATTCGACTGTATGTTTTTTTATGTTTGTTACCTCAGAACTTTCTGAAGAGTGAAAAAAGAATATCTAGATTTTTCGTATCTAACAGATAAAAACATAAATGTATGTCGAAATCACTTAATCCATTTCGGCTCTAGGGCGTGGTTAAGAAACTTGATACATATGCACTTGAATAATACACTCACAGGCACAATTAACCGCCCACCTTGTATTTCTTTCAATTTTCCGTAGTCGGAAAATTTTGACCACATTTGATGGAAGTTATGTTAAAAGCAGCCATTAAGGATAAATAAAATCACAAAAGTCTTTAAACAAAACCGTTTAATAAAAAAAATATGCCAAAAAACAATTTTGCAAAAAATTTTCATTAAAATGTGATGACTTTAATTTTGAAAAAAATCGTCCGCTTTCTTTCTATTTAAATTTTAATAATGAGTATTACTACCTCGGGCCCTGATGACTTCTTGTAGTCGGTTTGGCAATCCATCTACGAGGTCTTGAATATCCGACTGAGGGATATTATGCCACTCCTCTATCGCAGCCGTCTTGAGCTCTTGTAAGGTCGCAGGGGCTGATATTCTCGCTCGAATACGTCTTTTTAGGTTGTCCCAAATGTGCTCAATTGGGTTAAGATCGGGACTGCGTGACGGCCATGGCAAAACTTGAATCCCGACCTCATCGAGGTATTGAGTGACGGATCTTGCGGTATGGCATCGAGCATTGTCGTGCATTAATTTCAAGTTTTCACCAATAAATGGTGCGGAAGGTATGACGTGGTCTTGTAACACTTCCTCCACGTATCTTTGAGCAGTCACACTGCCTCTATCAAACACCACTAGATCGGTACGAGCCTCGTAAGAGATACCTCCCCAAACCATTATGGATCCTCCCTGATAACCCACGGTTTCGATTATTGCACATGGAGTAAACCGTTCATTTTGGCGCCTATAAACACGCTGACGTCCATCTGGATCCCTTAAGGCTATTCTGCTCTCATCTGTGAACAGTACGTTCTTCCATTGTTCCGTAGTCCAGTCAGCATATTCTCGTGCAAAGGCAAGTCTTGCTCTACGATGCTGTGCAAGCAGCCGTGGACCGCGAGCTGGACGAAAAGCTCTCAGATTCCTTTCAGCCAGTCTTCTTCTTATCGTATGGCAGTGGCATTTTTTTCAGTCACAAACAATAATCGTACACTAAAAACTCAAATTAAACAATGTTCGTACACGATAGCAGTCAAGAACAAGAAATGTAATCAATTTAACGTTACTGCAACAATGTCAAACAGAGACTAAATTCTAAAAACGCTTCGGCGATACAAGTTTAAGGGTCGAAATAAGGGTTTTTAAGTGTTTAGTTTATTGCTAAAGTACCCACTTAACTAAAAACAAAACAGTAGATAAGCCACAGTTAACATAAACAAACAGGGTGACGAAAAATATTGGTGGGCGGTTAATTGTGCCTGTGAGTGTATAACCCTCCTTCTTGAGCATACGGGTAAGAAATAGAAGCTTTGTCTAAGATAAACGTATGATATTTAGAAAATGTTTAAAATCATTGAGTAGTTGGTATTCCTTGCCACTAGCCGGGGCCGCCTCGAAAAACAATATTTTTGACATATTTTGATGGATAGTTTACGAATAAGCCTAAGGAAAATGTTTATCGATATCGATGAACTAAAAACATAAATTAATAATGTATTTTTTTGTTATTTCACGATTTGTGATTATATTAGATGTAAATATTGGGAGTTTCCCTGGTTTTAGTTTGAAAGTACAGTAATCTATTAGTTAACCTGTAAATGATCGTAGAATGCGATAAAGCCGCACATTCTCACAGACCGACATTTTATTAAATCTGACTGCTGTTATAAATTTTTGTGTGCAATTATGTTTCTATCTATCTGTCTACCTAACTTTTTTTTTTCTTTATGTGATAGGGGACAAACGAGCAGACGGGTTACCTGAAGATAAGTGACTACCGCCGCCCAAGGACACCCACAAGAGTCACAAGTGCGGTGCGGATCATACATATTTCAACGGAGCCCACATATGTATTTGCGATAAAGTCCCAACTGAAACATAGTACCAGCTGACCTGACATACCTCGTGTTCTCAAGAGCTATTATATATATTCATTGCTCATTTATATCAGTGCGATAAAAATATTAAAAATATAAATATTTTTATATATCACTTCATATATTTAGCTGTGTGGTTATCGTTAGATTACAATTATTAATCAATTAAAAAAAAAATTACTCACCCCCTCTTCCAATGGGTGTCGTGAAAGTTGACTCAGGAATCGGACTGTTCTGACGGTGTAGTATCAATGTGGGTGTTTAATACTTTTCTGCCTGGGGTAGGCAGAAGTTTTTTTTTATATTATAGCGGGTCAGACACCTGCAAGTCGAGATTCGTAAGTGCACTGCCCGCCTTTGAGGGTGATGAGGGATAAGGGTATGCTGGGAGGGGAAAAAGAGAGGGGGTCAGGGGAGAGGAAATAGGAGAGGGGGAGTTGGGCCTCCGGAACCTCACTACGCAAGTGTTGCTTCACAACCGGATTTCTGTGAGGCCGTGGTATCGCACCGGTCGAGCCGGTCCATTCGTACCTAAGCACGGAATTGGGGATATATGCGGTATATATGTATACGAGTACATGCATAAATCTATAGTTATTATTTGTTGGAACTGTAGGGCAGTATAAGCACACTTTTAAAAAATATCTAATACCGTCATCATTATAAATACAATTTGCATTGAAATCTGTACCCCTCCCATGAGGCAGTTATAGTACCTACATTTAACCATATGTGTCATTAACAGAGCTACATAAACTATAAATCGAATGCTAATAGCCTGGCGTTATGACGTCATGTTATGACGTCACTGACGCGAATATATGCAGGTCGTCTCGCGTTAGCACCTATAAAATGTATATTTACTGAGTACTAAGGCTTGGTTTATGTATATATTTGTGAGCTTCTTTATGTACAAGATTACATAACATTTATTTGATGTCTGTATTTATATCACATACAACCCCTCAGTTTCCCCTTTTCCTGTAATCTTTACGTTTCTATAATCTTCTGCCCGTCATTTGCCAACGTAAGCTGCAAGATTAGGTCAAAAATTCAGGATTGAGTCCTAACTCAAAACGCGAGTGGTTAAGAACAGGGTTCTACTTGGCAGCGCCATCCAGTCATGAATTTGATTAATGAATCGTAATTGTAAAACAAACAGCGTGGAAAGCCAAACGGCTACCAATGTCATTTAATGAACTATGACGCCGTTGTGTAGGACTCGAGACGAATAAAACCTTACGGCTGACGTCATAGTCTATTGTCGGTAGACAAGCCTGGACCAAAGTGAACATATATTATAGTTATTGATCAACGATGCATTATTATTTCTATCGATATCTATATTTTGCTCCAAGATCCCAACACTATGTAGCAATGGCATCTTACAGTCGGGAGACAAGAAAAACGTCTTTATAACACACCTGAGTCTGCGGACCATATGCCGACCAACCTGTCTTGGTACTTATAATAAAAATATTAAGTTAACACACGTACTTTTTAAACGAAAATGACACTTAAGTTGTTTGTCTTAGTTGTTATTTTCGTTTAAAATATGTGTTCTGTTTAGTTATATTGCCGGCTTTACTTGAATAAGTTATGGTTCGGGTGGATTACTTAAATAGGTCTGAAGCTATTTTACTAAAGTAGTATTAAGCTAGACGAGTCTAAATTGACACATGAACGTTTATTTTTAAATATAGCTTAAAATGTTACCTGGTTAGACGCGAAAAGACTTTCTGAAGCAATTATTTGTTTATTGAAATAGTTTGATATTTTCATAATATGTTTATATAGAATTTTTAACATAATGCATTTAATATCAACAACATTGTCAGGTATTCACTAGGATATTTTTCTGTAGAATTATAATAGTGGAACCGTCAATAGTCGAGTGTATAATGTTCTCTTGGAGAGCCGTGTATCATCTTCGTCTTTATCGTCACTCACTCACTCACTTTCCATTTCACCTCCCGTTCCCATTGAATTTGACTGGTCTGTTGGCCCAGCGGTTAGTGATCCTTACTACTACACCGAGGTCGTGGGTTCAATTTATCACGATCATTTGTTCTGTGTGTGGGTGTAATTTATCTATAATATGTGTGTATTTAGAAATACAAATAAAACTATGTTTATCAGCAGTTTCGTTACCATAATACAAGCTCTGTTTAGTTTGGCATCAGATGGCCGTGTGTGAGATGTGTGGAGTTATTATTATTTTCTTTATTCAATTGAACAAACATACTATATACAAACATATATTCCATTAAATAATTTAAAAAATCAATAATAACTTATAATTAAAAACATGGGTTGATTCGGTAGAAAAATATGGAAATAACTCTAACACCCTCTATTACGTTCTCTGCCTACCCTGAATGGAAATAAGGCCTAAGTATGTTTAATTGTTCGGACTTATACCGGCTGCAGGTTTCTGCCATCGTCCTACGCGACAAAATATCCATCCCATCACCTGGACGATTGGCACTCCACCAATTACCTATAAGGCCGGCAACGCACTTGTGACCCTTGAGTTGCGGGTGTCCATGGGCGGCGGTAGGTGTAAAAAAAAAGGGATAGAGGAGAGGCCTAGTGCCTAAGCATGGCTCTACCACTGTTAATATAATTACTTACAAAACATGCTACTTATACATTATTATTTATAGACTATTGTTCAGAAATCACTTGAATCACCATCAGAAATGCCGTGGGAGAGCATAGCTTTGGGGCGAATATGATGGCTCGAAACGAGTAATACCACGGCCTCAGAGAAATCCGGTATACGAAACAATGCTTGCATTGTATTGGCTAATTAGCGGGAGAGATTTCCGGAGGCCCAACTCCCCCTCTCCGCTCACCCCCCTCACCCCAACTACACCCCTACTCTTTACTATCTCCTCAAACCCAAACTCTTCTTGTCCCTCCCCGCATCCCCCCATCCCTTATCACCCTCAAAGGCGGGCAGCCCACCTACGACTCTTGAGTTGCATGTGTCCATGGACGGCGATTGTCACTTACCATCAGGTGACCCGTCTGTTCGTCTGTCCCCCTATGGTATGAAAAAAAAAGTAATCCACAAAGAGTATCAAGATGCTTAAATCCCACAAACAGCAGGTGCGAGTCCGTCCGTACAACGTACAATTACGGACATTATAATTGTGGTATATATGTTTGTTGAGATTTGTCTTATTTAACAGCGATTCTATGTGAAGGGGGTTGCTATGGGGCTTATGTTATTGATTCCTTATGTATTATAGGGAATTCCACCCCTCCATATTACTGACTACTCGTTTCACTTGTGTATACGGTCAATGCTCCGTCTCTAAGAGTCGTAGCGTGATGTTAAATTCATCATAACCTTCCTCAAGTATTGAGTTATCAATCAGATTTAATCTACCTTATTCGTCTCTATATTGTACCCTCAAAGGCGGCGAACGTGTGACTCTTGAATTGCAGGCGTCAAAAGCGGGCCGATAGTCACATACCATCAGGTGAACCGTCTGCTCTTTTGTCCCATTTACCTTAAAAATATATATACATATTTATTCATATATTTGTTTATTATATACATATATACATATTTATTCATATATTGTCAAGAGTCGTAAATGCGTGTCAAGGTAGTGGAAAGTTGAGAGGAGGGATGAGGTATGGGGAATCATAATATAAATGGGCCGTGTGATTCTCTATTCCCGCGGGTGTCGTATTAGGCGAGTAAGGGATTGGACTGTTATATATCAGACAGTATATAATATAGATTCATAGGAGGCAAGCCTTCAACCAGACACGGCATGGCAAAATGTGTGTGTTTCATACATTTTGCCATGCCGTGTATGTGTGTATAAAATGTGTGTGTTTCATACACACATTTTGTCATTATGTATATTATAAATAGAAGTTCCTGTAACTAAGACTTCTACCTTGAACTGCTAACTTCAGTATTGTAATCTAAGTCTTATACCCTAACCCCAACGTGTACTTGAAATTACTCAAAGTGTTTACATACAACGCCTACAGATTACGCTTAATGGGTCTTGGATTAAAATTATATTAACCGATTAGTTCTATTCGATTATTAAATTAACTATCGATGAGAGATTATATCGATTATGGTTTGATTGATGAGCGATTACCTTATTAGAGGTTCTGGGGAGTGTCGTCTCATCTTTAAACAATTGTTTATTACGTTGGTTGTGGTTATGTAGTTTTAATATTGTCTTATATCGAATAAGATTTTTAGTTTATTTATTCTTTTCGGATCCTGCCAATCTGTTGTAAAAGTTTATAATATTTAATCGATTGAGTAATTAAGATATAAAAGTGAAATAAAGAAACAAACCCATTTAAACCAACTTTAAAAAAGAGGAGGTTGTAAATATAAGTAGCTGTTATATTATATTAATACAGCCTTTTTTATATACTTTAAAATTTAAATTTATAATTTTTGCATAAAAAGTAATTAATTTAAAATTGTATGATTTTGCACCCCGGTGACTTGTATATGGCTTTGGACTTTTACCGTAAAACATATTATGTGTACAACCGATGTATTTATACGACCATATTCTGTTAATAAATATTCATTTCATTAAAGATAAAAGAAGATAAAGGGAAGTCTCAACTCTTCGCCATTGAGTCAATCTCAGCCATTGCCTTACCCAAAAATAATAATGTTTACGAAATCAAACTCTCAATAACAATACCAGTTGAACGAACAAAATTTACGTTATTTATTTATTCAATCACTTAGTTCTGCAAATAGAATCAGAGGGCAATTAAATCACTGAAAAACAATAGGCCTCATTAAACAGGCCATTTTCGCGGTTAAAAATACACACCGCCATTTTGCGCTGGTGACGTAAACAATGCGGCCATATTGGAAGCTAATGGACGAAAGCGGGAAATACGTCGATATTAATTAATTATTGGTATTTATTTCGCTTTTACCTGTTTACGTAGATCCCTAAAGACTTGAGTTTTATTAAAAGTTTTTTATTACATTAAATATTTTAATATTTAGGTAATAATTAAAAAATATATTTATTTTGTACGGAAGGGTTTTATGTCGATTCCCCGTTGACTATGTTAACTTCATTAGTTATTTAGAATGTTTAAGTAAGGTCTTAATGCTTACTCTGTTTTTTTATTTAATTATTTATTTATTATCATTATTAAAAATAAGAAGAGCGTCTATCCTGATAAAGAGTTTGTCAGGCGATTAAGGGTCAGTATTTTCTTTTCTGATTAATAGTTACCTATCCTATGTCATTATTTCAACTGGACTAATTTACAACAATGTAAGCATTGTCTACTTGTTTTCTTTTAGGCCGTGGAAGTACTCCGGTCGAGCCGGCCCATTCTTGCCTAAGCATGACTCAGTAGATATCATACATATAACGTTAAATGTCTTATAATATTCCTCAAAAATGGAACTCTCGATGGTATTCAGAATTATGAAAGCATATTGTAATACGTAACAGAGACGGCGCAGCGCTTTAAAGACTGCGCAAAGCGTAATATGGTTGCGTTTAATATCAAATGCAACTCGTGGGAGGTCCTGCTTCTGACCGTGATGAATGGAAAAGAACCTTATCGGAACAGTGCCTGTTTAAAACCGATCCGGTCGCTTGCTTCGACGGCCACCAATAAACATATTTGCCAAAGTGAAAAATTTGTCGTTTTGGGCGTTTCAGCCACGCACGGCGTTGCCACTCAAATACAGACGCTGCTTAAAAACATCTGCTAAGATGTCAGAAGCCTTGATGATGATGATGAATAGAGGTGAGGCGAGGAGTATGTTGCTGTTGCTAACCAGGCCGAGAAACACATGGCATTATTGCTCCTAATACTATGTACTATTATCGTAGATTTTACTCCAAAACTTAATTTAATATACTCACTCTCGACAAGAACTATAAGAGCATAAAATTATAAAACTTTATTGGTTTTGCCGTTGAAAATTGTATAAACCTACTCCTATACTTTATTAGTCCTTTCAAAATTAATTAAATCCTAATGTAATATCGACGAACGTTCCCATATGTGATCAAAGCACGTACTGTGGAACATATCGCCGTCCCTTTTTATTATTTTATATTACGTGTATGTAGGAGTGAAAGAGGCGGTTTCAGACTAGCAAATGAGTGGAGTTCATTAGACATTCAGAAAATGAAACTCAATCATATTATTTCCCGACGCGTTTAAAATGGATGCGTTTATTTGGTAATGTGGAATGAAATTATCTTTTATAATATATTTATTTAATGATTACAATTTAATATGTTAGATAAAAATCTATTTTTATGTGTACCCGTTAACGGGCGTGAATAAAAGTAAACCTAATCTATATTTATTGATTCTGTTAATTGCCTTTGTTATATTATAACAAAAGAAAACTTTTTCTATCTGTTTAGCCGACTTCATATTGCTTACTTCATATTGTTTTACTAATATTGTAAGAAAATATAAAAGTTCGCATTTAGAAGTCGGTAGAAAGCTTTAAAAAGGAGGAGTATCTTGTATTTTGTGTTTGTTACATACATATACACGATATTTTGTGTATGTTACGTATACACGATATTTTCGCTTTTTGTGAACTTATTTGAGAAATATTTTTTGTTCTTGAAAGAATTTAACTTTAATATTGAATAATAAGGAGAATAATCCAACTTTGAGGTATATATATTTTTGAAACTTAATTATTTAATATATAGAAAATAAGACTAATAATAGTTGTTACTAAATAACTAACTTAATTTATTTTGTACTGACATAATTTTGCATGCAGCCGTTTACGTTTTAAACGACTGACAAAAAATATGTATAAAATTATTAAAGTATGTGAATTAAGCTCCGAAAAAGTAAACAGAGGCATAATTAAATTGCAGTAATTTAGTGGGACTTCACGGACTAAGGGACAAACCTATTGCCATAGACCGGGCACTTCTGGAAATTGGATGAGAAGAAAGGTAAGGGAGAGGATATTGCTTATTCGGATAGATTGGGGAGTATAAGCAATAGCTCTATCAAGTCAGGGTCGCATACCTATATATAACTAGAACTGGCTGATGCCGGGATGTCCAAGCCCTGTAACTATACTATACAATAATCATTTATCTTATCGTGGTAGAGACATGCTTTACTCGAATGGGCTTGACCGGTGGGACCCCTTTTTTTTCACTCATCTCTCTCCTCTTTCCCTACATCTCTCCATCTCTCATCAGCCTATTGGCGGATAACAAGTATTTCACATACGCCACCTCTTGTCAATAATAATAATATGGGGCAACCCTATCGCCGTCATCCAGACATACCGGACACACTTTCCGGGCACACCTGCGACTTAAACCGCATTGTCGGTTACAGACATTAAATCTTCCTGCGTGCTATACACCAAATTATTAAAATCCTGAACATATTTTCTCAACATCTACCAACCTGAGATTGGAGTCTGTAAAAATAACTATATGGATGTTAAAGTTACTTGAAGTTTAATGCTTATGACATTATCAAATTGCTTCCCTCGTATCTTTATATTTACTGTGTGTATAGTTTCATCAATATTCAGCTGCAATTCACAAGTTGTTCAAGTTAATACAATTTACTGGCTTCGCGAACACTCTTGCATACCGCCGTCCCGCTAGTGACGTAGAAAACACGATTAAGAAAGCTTTGACAAACGAAGCGTACTCAATTTTGCCTTAGTTTTATAATTTAATTACACATATTTATTAGCCTCTTTATTAAACATTATATACTTACTTTCGCACTCGACTTCGTTCGTGTTCATGTAGATTATCAATCAAGTCTATCCCTCGAGAACAATACGGTTTGCAAGTTCAAAAAAACTCAAATTCGGGGAGAAGAGATGGGAACGAGGAAAGGGTGATGAGGGGAGAGGGAATGCAACGCAAGTGTTACTGCACAACCGGTTTTCTGTGAGGCCGTGGTATCGCACCGGTCGAGCCGGCCCATTCGTGGGCATGGCTCTACCTCATGGATAATGATGTCACCTACTTACTAAAAGTACATGCTCTAACACCCGTATCTCCAAAGAGTAGGTAGTGTTGAAATAAACACACACATTTTACTAATTGAAATTTTGTCCCACTTACTTAAATTGGGGGTCAGCCTATTCGTCGTCAACCGGGCACTTACGAATTAAAGATTGGAAAAGCGTGCATTTCCCCGAAATTTGTCAGGTTTCCTCTCCCCTGAAACAGGAGAAGGGAAAGACCCCTCATGCCCCCTCTCCTCTTTCCATCTCCTTATACCCCTCTCCTCTTTATCATCTCCTCTCATCCCTCCCTCTCCTCTTTCCCCTCTCCGGGTGTTGAGGGATGGGATCTCCCCATCTCTCCTCAAAGACGGGCAGCTCACTTGCGTCTCTTGAGTTGCTTGTCCATGGAAGGCTGTCGTCACTTACCATCAGGTGAACTGTCTGTTCGTTTGTCCGTCTACATTAAATTT
The DNA here is from genome assembly GCA_947561695.1 of Tyria jacobaeae. Classification (NCBI taxonomy): domain Eukaryota; kingdom Metazoa; phylum Arthropoda; class Insecta; order Lepidoptera; family Erebidae; genus Tyria; species Tyria jacobaeae. The sequence goes on along the minus strand of OX387236.1, from coordinate 1,605,878 downwards.
ATTAATTATTTACATAAGAAAGACCTTACTAACGCGTTCTAATACTAGATGTTTCCTTTTTTTATATAGTAACATATAACTTGTTAGGTACGATAAAATAGCATATTTTAAGGTTTGTACAGTATAACCCCGATTAACCGGGGTCGGGTTATCCGGGAAGCGCATTAACCGTTCGTCCCTGCGTGTGATGAAAACGCGGTACCTGTTAGACCAATAATTCACGTTGAAACTGGAGCAGCGATATGAATTCTACTCGACTATTTGGAACAGCAAGCAGGCAACAGTTCAATCGACTACTTACATGTAAGAAAAATGAGTCATGTGATAAAAGAGAACCACAGAAAAAAAAACTAACTAAACCAATTATTTTAAAAAACAAAACCAAAGAATTAACGCAATATTGACAGAAGCCAGAGAGCTTTATATATTAGTATGTAGGATTCATTAGCTTCATATGATTACTAACCAGTCCAAATAAAAAGTCGGTCAGATTAACCGTGGTTTGAGTTATTCGTGGACCTCTTGGATTCATGTTTATTGTGTACTTGTGATTGTGCATCAGTTTTGTGAATTAAAAATAAAAGAAAATATATATATATACCTGTAAATGGACCTGAATGGACCTGAATAAATGCCTATATGCCCGAAGGAGTAAGCAGACACGTCTCAGAACTATTGCTAACAATAGTTAAGTGACACGTACGTCAAGCGGCAAGTCTATTGTGTCACCCGGGTACTGTGTGACTGTATATATACTGCCGTATAGATAACAGTCCCATTCCGAAGTCACCTTTCACGATACCCTCGGGAAGACAAGGGTGCTACCTTAATTTATAAATGTAACAACTCTACTTGACGTTTTTGAGCTGGTCAAAAATTCGCACGATTCTTAGATCAGCCTTAAAATTCTCCAGTGTAGATATAGCCTTATTCATCAAAATGTATAATTCAATTGTCTATTCGTCTGTCACCCAACAAAATTGTTTTTGACGGTGCAATTTCCAAAAACTAATTGTTGGCCATTTTATTAATTGAATATATTTATTATTCACCTGAGCGAGCGTCGCTCACGACGCCATCTTGCGAAATGGGGGCACAATAAATTTGATAATAAATCAACGAATGCCAGTCATAGATTAATTAAAATATTTTTGTTTAAAACCTCTGTGAGGGTAGAATTGAATATTATTAATGATCGACAGCAAATCTTTGGGACGATGTCTTTCGATATTGAAATTTATGGAATGCGTTATTATTAGTGATTGTCCAAGAAACTGGAATAGCAGTATAGATAATATATATATATATATATATATATATATTTTTTATACTATAGGGGGACAGACGAGCAGACGGGTCACCTGATGGTAAGTGACAACCGCCGTCCATGGACATCCGCATCTCAAGAGTCGCAAGTGCGCTGCCCGTCTTTGAGGGTGATGAAGGATGGGGGATGCAGGGAGCGGAAAGAAGAGAGGGGGGATGAAGAGAAAGGAGATGGTAGGAGAGGAAAGGGGAGAGGGGGGGCCTCCGGAAACCTCACTCATTTCGGGGAAATGCAACGCAAGCGCTACTTCACAACCGGTTTTCTGTGAGGCCGTGGTATCGCACCGGTCGAGCCGGCCCATTCGTGCCTAAGAATGGCTCTACCACTGTTGTTGCATATTTGTTGTATCGATATTGTTAAATGTGCGTGTTTATAGTATTAAAGGACAAACGAGCAGACATATAAACTGATGGTAAGTAACTATCCTCGCCCAATTACATTTGGAACTCAATTGTCGCGAATGCGCTGCCCCCTTTTTAGGTGTCGTGTCCCCGGAGAGGAGAAATAGCGGATGGGTATAAGGAGTGGGAGTTTAGGCCTCCGATAACCGATGTTGTATGCGGGCCGTAATATTACTCCGGTGGAGCCGGCCCATTTGTGCCTAAGCATGGCACTCCCACAATAAGTGGAGTTCTTATATTCCCTGGCAAACAATACTTATTTTCTGAATAAAAGCCGTGGATACCCTAATCAAATACAATATATGTATGGGGCCTTTTACATACAGCGGTAATATACAACAACAGCTTCGAGAACAAGTTAAACTACGAAACAACTACTCTAACGACGTACGATCTTAAATCACGATAATAAAGTTCTCGCATTGATTACTATGTGTATATACGACTTCCCAACATCAACCGTTGAGCCGTTGTACACTAGGCATGATCGCCTGGTTGGAGGATCCTTCCTTTGTGTTGGAGGGACATAACAGCCGTTCATCCACATAGCTAAATAACAATCGAAATACACTGCAATGAAACATAATAAATACTAAATTAAAACAAAATAACATATTTTTTTAGTAATGCACTGAGTGCTGTTCGATACCTAGCCAATTTGATCGCATTAGCCATAACAGTACCACTGTCGCACCGAAAAATTGTTAAAAACTCTTACTTTTTATATTTCTTACTATTAAAAAAGAGTTATTCAGACAGAAGACAGTGGGGAGATCTGAATTTTTTACTATAAGGAGAAGAAGTGGTTTGTCATGACCCGTGCGAAGACGGAGCGGGCAGCTAGTATTATACATATGTATAAATACAATAATCCTCCCTATAACGCGGTACCCTTATAACGCGTTTTCATATAACGCGTTTTCAATCCCCCGTATAACACGGGTATTCCCCCATATAACGCGGGGATTCCTCACATACATATTTCTGTATTCTGACATTTATAATGATTTGTACAGTTCATAATTAGCTTCGCGTACCTTTGCACGTGTGTCAATTATGTTATTACAAAATTAAATTATTTTATTAATTTTCATAACATAATTCGATTTAAACCCCCTGCAGCGAGAAAAGTTACATGTGATGAATCATTTATACGTAACGCGTTATACGAGGTCGTAAAACGCGTTATACGGGAATACCCCTATAACGCGTTTTCCTATAACGCGGGATTACTGTATATATTATTTAATCAGTCTAAACATATAAGGCTATGCCGTCTAATCGCAAAGTTAGTAAAGCTGGAACTATGGTTACTAGAATGCTCAAATATATATATGTATATAGATAAATTACACCTAGTAATAGAACAAATGATTTGTCCGGCCTGAAATCGAACCCCTCAGGCTTAGCTGTTAGAATCAGTCGATCAACAGCTTTTTTAAGTTAGCTATATTTTGAGTTACATTTCTAGCAATACATCTGTGAGAGCTGCATTCAATTCCGTGTATTAGTTTATTTACAGTCAGACAAATATACTTCTTATTGCTCACCGTGAATTTCATACAAATACAATAGGAATATGATATTTATATAATGTGGTACAATGGGCGGCCTTACCGCTGTCTACGATCTCTCAAACTTTGGATGGACTATACTGTAGAGTTTCAGGTAATTTGTGATGCTCACTTGCCTTTTTAATATAAAAATAATATCTAAAGAGAAAGAAAAGGAAAAATGAGAAAAAATAATATTTTAAACTCTTTTGTGTTGGCCTCTGTTGCTCTAAACAAGACACCCACATTAGTTTTCAACCGACGTCAAAAACGAGAAGGTTCTCAATTCGACTGTATTCTGTTTTCTTTTATGATCGTTACCTCAGAACTTTCGACTGCGTGAACCGACTTTTTCTTTTTATTTGAAAGCTGGTGTTTCCCGTGTGGTCTCATTTAATATTATTAATTTGGTCCAGTTCTGACAATGGCATCCCTGAGAAAACCATATAAGTCTTAATTTGCAGTAAGCATGTGCGCGACTGGATGGTACATCCTTTCCAATAAAAAAAAAAACTTTTTTTGGAAAGGATGTACTTTAAGGGTCACTTGCAAACTCAAGAGTCACAAGACTGCTGTTCGCCTTTTTGGGTAGGAGAAAAGCGGTTGGTTGGGCCTCCTGTAACCTCACTCACTGGGTCACACAATGCAAGCATTGTTTAACAGCCAATTTTCTGTGAGGCCGTGGTAATACTCCGGTAGAGCCGACCCATACGTCCCAGAGTAGTCTGAAAAAGTCATAGATTTCTTAGAATCAGTTACAAAACCTTATAAATAAATAAAAACAAATCTTACACCTCAAAATAACATAGGCCCATGTATTCGTGATATACAACTACTTCTATATATCCGATTGGTTAGGCAGAGTCGAAGCCCAATATTTGCCTTTAACTTAAACCTACTTAACAGTGGTGTTGTCAATGGCCATTATCCAGGCTCTGTATGACTGTATATACCTATACTGTCTGATCTCGGTCTGATTACAACCCGATCCCTTAGTCGCCTTTTACGACACCCATGGGATGTAGTGACTTTATTCTACTCCGGCGAGAACCACACTACCTCAGAACAAATGCATATTAGGTATTCATATTTATTTTAAAATGTAAATCCCCACAGTCATTTAATTGAGCGTAATATAATATTCAATTACACTGACATAGACGTTCCAGGTCCCAAATATTGCGTGTCTGAAATTATTAATAAATGTATTATCACAGATATACTCCATGTATACTGTGTATACGACAATGCTCCTTGAAGGGGTAGGCAGTACCGTATTTCACGCTCACACTCTTAATCAAGAGTGTGACCCCTCGACTAAAACAAAGCAACGCTGACAATAATGAAAAATGTTTTGTAAATCTGAACTTTGAAAGCGGTTTAAGTCATAAGATTATAGCGGGATTTTGGCTGTTATATTGATGACTATATGTTATAGATGACTAGTCGTCACTGCTTCTCTCCTAAGAGTCAGCGCAAACTAAGCAGCGGTATGCCACTATAGTGAGTTTGCTTGAGGGCAGACAGGGGTACTCTGCTTATATTGGGGAGCGAGAATCGCATTTGCATTATTCCACTTCCCTGTAAAAGGCATTGACCTGTCCTCATGGGCTATCCTCCGCCGGAGTTATAAACCACCACGGTGTTCCTTCCTCGCACCTGCTGTCGAGGGCCACAGGAACACGACATTCTTTCGCGAGCAGCAGGTGACCGTCCACCGGAGCGAACCCCGTCTCGTCTTGAAGGGGGAAAGGCTTATGCTGCTCCCCCACCATCACTCCTTGAGGAAGGCGCGAGGAACACTACGCTTACTTTTACCTTTGTTGCTCATTTACGTTTATGAATCGCTGAGTAGTGCTAACTATAATATTGCTTCTTACAAATGATTTCACTTTCAAAAAATACATTATTTTAGCGGTATTCTCCCTTGACTTTTACCACACACCTCGCATAGAAACTCGTCAACGGCGATAAATCAGTACGTAAAAATTGGGACAAAAGCAATCAGTACCTGGGCTAGCACTGAGTACCAGACTTAGAAGCCATTGTTTCTAGGTCCATTGTTTCAACCCTGGTGCCTATTTAATTATGTATAATAATGTTGTAGGTACGTAGGTGTGTATGTATTTAATTGCGGTTCTATTAATTTGAAAATGGAGGGATAATAAGCTTGAACCATTTTAACATTAAGCCCGACTACGCTTGATTAACATTGTATAAAACAATTGTGTACCGGTAATAACGACATTGAACAGTGGTAGAGCCATGCTTAGGCACGAATGGGCCGGCTCGACCGGTGCGATACTACGGCCTCACAGAAAATCGGTTGAACCGTTGAGTAACGCTTACGTTGCATTTCCCCGAAATGAGTGAGGTTTCCGGAGGCCCAACTCCCTCCTCTTTCCTCTCCCCTCATCCCCCCTCTAATCTTTTCCATCTCCTCATCCCAACTCTTTTCTTTCTGCACCCCGCATCCCCCTATCCTTCTTTTCCTGAAGGCGGGCAGCGCACTTAGCGCGTTATTAGCCGTTAATAGCTAGCGTTACTAGCCGTTAAAGTATTTAAAACGTTATTTCTATTATGGCATAAGTTATTTTGTAATACCACTCTTATAACGTATTTTCTTTCCCAACCCTAATTCATTGTTTACTTTTTATCATTCCAGGCGGTGGCTGCAATTTTCCTGAAAGCTGGACAGGAGGTTGGTTCCAGTCCGGGTCCCCAGGCCTCATCTACATTAATTCCACCACCATGCAGAGTAAAGGGGAGTGCGCTGAGACCGATGGCACTGACAAGTTCCTGCTATATGAAAAGTAAGTATATCTGACAGTTTTAGGTTTTAGGTTTCGTTCAGATTAACTAGCATTGATCAAGGTGTCTTACAAAGACGGAAAGGTTGACCATTCTAGCCTTTTTACATAAGGAGTTCGTTTGCCATTTTGAAATGCTGTGATAGATCAAGAAAGGCAGTTATCTTTACAATATTATTTTAAACTTGACTGATAAAGCAACCTATGTCACCGCAATGTGACGCTGTGTGTATTGATCTATAGTCATATATTTTTTTACACAGGCGATTTCTAATATTTGTTTAGCAGTACTATAATACAAATAAATTGGATTTTAATTTTATTTTATTTATTTATTGAACCGTAGCTAGTATATAAGAACTACTGAAGAAATTAGAATCGAACTTGTTTATTGCAATAAAATACGCTGCATTTACTCCATTTTAGTTGTAGGAAGTTGTAAAAGTAAAGCTAGCACTTATTTCGTGGATAACCAATCACTGCATACCTTGGTTTCACCTTATTATCCTCTGTCTGTGTGCGTGACTATAAAACATGGCTAGTATAAAACGTGGCGCGCCGCAAGTTAGCTCATCATACCGGTTGAGAGCCCTCAGCGCTCACCGTAAGCCCGTGCAAGGTTGTCGAGGCCATCTGCGGCCAACAGCCATACATCACACAAAAAAAAAAAAAAAAAGTTAGCTCATCAGATGAATGTTGGCAGTGTCGAGCGCGGACTTGTCATGATTTGATGCAATTTTAGGACTAGCGAGGAGGACTAGTGATACACCTAAATATATTAATATTTATGTAATCCATTTACAAACTATAAAGGGGTCGGACTTCCCAGCAACAGCCAGTTTGAGTGCAACCATGTCATCACTATCAAACTTAGTATTCATTCATCATCAAACTTTATATTTTAGTGGTTTTTGTTTTAAAATGAAGTTTCCCACCAAAGTATATTATTATGATATCAAAAACTTATTATTTCAGAAACTATGAGTGCTACCGGTGCCTTGTTATACATGAAAAGCATAGATACGTGTTGCAGTACAAAGAAAGTGAGTATAAATACGTTTTTTTTTTTTTTTGTTTTTTTTAAATAAATTATTTTTGAAATATATATGTATATGAGTGTCAACCGGGCTCTTAAATCAACCAATTAACGTGCTTCTTTCTACTGAAAAGCCTTTCTTAAGTGTGCGAAAAATACCCACTCAGTATACCTGTATGAGGCTCTTACAAGGAAAAAATGAAAAATCACTTCACTACTATACTGCAAAAATCAATATTTACTCTTTCTTGTTTTTGGGCCGGTCTGTGATTGGATTAATTTTTTTACATATATTTTCGGTCTTAAACAATATATTTTCGGTGAACGCTGTCTATACACGTTACTATTCTGAACTGTGTGGGTGGTGGGTGGTGTGGGTAGAACCCTTGGAAATTCACAGAGAACACCCAGACACAGAACAACAATTTAAGGTTACACAAAGTGTTGTCCCGTGCGGGAATCGAACCCACAACACTTGGCGAGGTGACCACTTTAACTGCTACACCACCCGTGCAGTCAAAAGGTCATTTAATCCAAGTTAGCACACTAAATAACACTTCGCTCGATAATTCCAGCATACTGCAGCCAGAGAGACTCTCTGTCCACCATGTGTGAATCAATCCCTGGTGATGCACCACTATACTCCATGTTCAAGAAGGACCCAAGACCTGTACCACAACAGTGTCCTTTCCATCCAGCCCCATTTACCTTCACATATAGCCGGTAAGTGCTCAAATAGTATTTGCAGATTTCAATAACTGAACCAGCAACTAATATCTTAAAATATACAAAGAATGTATATGAAAATTACACAATATGGAATAAAAACACCAATTAAAAAGATAAATATTATATATACATACTTGATGGATCTATTGTTGAAGATACAAATAAAAAAAATATTTTCTTTCTTTCTTTCTTTCTATTAATGGCCAGACTGAGTATAATACATTGAAAACGTTATCGTTTCAGTGGTTCCGGTGACTGCGTCAACCCTCCGTCCCGCGCGGAGTCGTGCACAGACGACTCGCGACTGCTGCTGCGGTACATGGCCTGTCCCGATGTGCCTGGCACTGAGAGCAATGGTAATCTATTACATGTTATCGAAAAAAAGTTAAGGATATGAAATATATTTATTTTTACGAAAAACAAAACACGACACATAAACATAATTAGATTGTAAACATTTACAAATTTGACTAAACATATGTATAAATATGTATTAACTACGTTATAAACGAAATATAAAAGTATGAATGTAACTCACGAAAGTTTTGATTCTAATAATCTATTAAAATTTGGCAATTATGATATCAACGATTTGAACAATTATACAATTATGATGTCAACGATTTGAACAATTATACAATTATGATGTCAACGATTTGAACAGTTATACAATTATTATATCAACGATTTGAACAATTATACAATTATGATATCAACGATTTGAACAATTATACAATTATGATGTCAACGATTTGAACAATTATACAATTATGATGTCAACGATTTGAACAGTTATACAATTATTATATCAACGATTTGAACAATTATACAATTATGATATCAACGATTTGAACAATTATACAATTATGATGTCAACGATTTGAACAATTATACAATTATGATGTCAACGATTTGTGCTGAACAGTCTCTAAGCTGTCCACGTATTTCTTATAATAGGGGACCCAGACAACTACGACATACTAGAGTTGAGATCAGACCAATGACGTGTAAAAATGTACATAGGTACTCGCGTTCTTGAATTCAGTCGTGGATCTCACTGCAAAGCCGTGCATAGGATATGCATTTTTTTAAATAGTTGCGATATGCTGATCAGGATGTAGTTTATAGTCAAGTCATCAGTAGCAGCATACTATATGCACTATGAAAAACATTTTTGTTTTTTTACATTTCATTTTCGGTACATTACTTGGAAAGACGGTCAAGATCTTCTTAAAGAAGAGTACAGTCTACGGGATTTTTTATAATTTAATATAATTTTAAATCATCACAATGTAAAAATTTTGAGTCTTTCAAGCAACGTGAAATATAATTTATGAATTAATAAATAGAAGTGGGCCCAGTATCAAGCCTTGGGGCAAGCCTGATGTAACAGTTACAGTGTGAGAGTGAAATCCTTTTATAACAACTTTTTGAGTTCTATTGTAAATATATGATAAGAACTAGCTACACCCCGAATACCGTTATGTCTTATATAAATATATTCAATAAATAAATACAGTACAAATATTACTTGTATTTAATACCTACATATTTATTTTTTTAATTTTACAGTTGAGGAACTGATTTGCCTGGCGACTTGGAAAGAAGGTTCTACCAGGTATCTCGTCGGCCTCATCTCTCAGGTCCAGAGGAGGAACTCAATATCTACAGACGAAGATATGTACAGGTTTGTGTTATACGAGTATACTGAAATGGTCATACAACAATAGGATATATATTTATCTAAAATGTGTAATACAGAAATAATTGTACTTAGTCTGGGTGTTTTTTGTGGCCATTATTTGTTGTTTTTTTATACTATAGGGGGACAGACGAACAGACGGGTCACCTGATGATAAATGATAACCTCCGTCCATGGAGACCCGCTTCTCAAGAGTCGTAAGTGCGCTGCCCGCCTTTGAGGCTGAAGATTGATGGGGAGATGCGGGGAGTGGAAAGAAGAGAAGGGGGTTAGGACATGATTAAGGGGTAAGGGGAATGGGTGGAGAGGAAAGAGGAGAGGGGGATTTGGGCCTCCGGCCCCTTATTAATTAAGGCATAAATATAATGTATCTGTTGACTATCGGTGTTAACAACAGTTCCAAAGTTCCTATAATTACGAAAACAGTATTGCCATCACTAAATATTTGAAACCTCCATAATATATAACATCGATATTTAAATACCGCTATATCCGTTACCGTTATTTATAACGTTTTCGTTATCGTCATATTCGTTACAGTTATTATGTATCATTTTTTTTTTATTCGAAGATAATGTTTCTACCTCACCCTATTGTTTTTCTTTACTTCCAGATGTTTCGTATACAAAGGCAGTCACGCAGATAAGTCGGTAACATACAGCATCGCTCAGTCTGGAGACGCCACTTGCAATGGCCTGACTTCTCCAGTCGACGGCAGTCGCACCATGAGACTTACAAATAGTTAGTATATAGCACATATTTTTTATTAGAGAATGTAATTTTAGATATATAGCTGAATTAAATTTATTAGTTTAAAATTAGTCATATATACTTAATATAGTGGGGTTTACTAATAGAAGTGTTTCAATATCCACCTTTTGACTTTATCATCAAAGTTGACAGACTGCTGGACTGTTCAAAAAATTTTTTTTTGAGTTTAACTAGTAGTTAGTGGTCCTGACTGGTAAGACAGTGGTCGTGAGTTCGATTCCTACCCAGGACAAATGATTGTGTAATAAGCATGATTATTTAGTTTATGTTTAATATTTATGTATTTAAATATAAGTAAATGTAACAGCATGACGGCTACCGTCGTACAGTCTCTTCGTAGTTTGGGATCAGACTGCTGTGTGAGCTGTCTGAGGTTATTATTATTGCAGATATATAGGATAACGTATTTCTTTCTAGTCGATGACGAGCACAACCGATGCCACTTCCCCAGTTGGATAGTGGAACACCACAAATGGTACAGTTTGGACCACACACATCAATACCACTTCACTACCAAGAACGCCACGCTCAAGGTACGTTCACCTAACAAGGCATATATATATATATATTTTATTTATTGATTTATCAAATCTTCATGTAATTAATTCATGTTACATTGCTATAGGCATTCTCTACCATGTACATATACAGTTTTTTGTATTTCATATATACATAGCGTCTGTATGGGCGAAGAAAGAAAGTGATCATGTAACTCCTTATTTTTATTTTTTTTACTGGCTGATGGCCAGGAGTCAGAGTCCTCTAACTGACTGAATATTTCTTTACTCTTGCAGATAGAGAAAGAAGACGGCACTCGCGAAGAGAAGCGGATAGTCTGTCACTCTATCCTCGAGCAGAAGGAGAATAAATACGTCAAACTTGTGGCACATCTTACAAGAGGATGGTAAGATAAAGATGAACTTTAATGAAAGAGATAATATGTGAATGAAAATAGAATGATGTGTGTATATATAATATATAATGTGTAATGTGTATAATATATAATGTGATGTATTGGAATTCTTCTTTGGAATAAGGAAAATGTATGAAATTTTATCATTTTTGAAGACAATATTCTGCTGGCTCACTTTGTTCTTCAATCATAATCAACCTAATAACGTACATACATAGGTTTTTTTTAAAGAAACACACGTATTACAACGTTTTCATTACTCATATCTTATTTTATCAAACTCTTTAAAAGCCGCAGAATTACCAAACAGTTTAGTATATCGGTTGTGGTGATTAAACATAGGCTGGGACCTAAAACAGTACCTAGAAGTACGCCTCAGTTTCGTATCTTGTTCGCATTCCAGTCATTCGATTAGTACCATACGTGGGTATCTATGAGTGTGAGCTAGTGCGGTGTGATGCAGTGAGTGGTCACGTGTGTGTGCGCGTGTCACGTCGTGGGGGCTGCGTTTCGCTGTGTGTATGAGTATGAGCGTGTGGGATGTGTTGCAGCGAGTCTGGTCACGTGTGCGTTGCACGTCACAGAGGCGGCGTGCTGGAGCTGGATGTGTATATATGAGTGTAAGCGTGTGCGGTGTGTTGCAGCGAGTCTGGTCACGTGTGCGTGCGCGTGTCACGTCGCGGAGGCGGCGTGCTGGAGCTGGATGTGTATATATGAGTGTAAGCGTGTGCGGTGTGTTGCAGTGAGTCTGGTCACGTGTGCGTGCGCGTCACGTCACAGAGGCGGCGTGCTAGAGCTGGATGTGTATATATGAGTGTAAGCGTGTGCGGTGTGTTGCAGCGAGTCTGGTCACGTGTGCGTGCGCGTGTCACGTCGCGGAGGCGGCGTGTTGGAGCTGCAGCTGGGCGCGACGCTGACGCCGGCGCCGCAGGCTGCGTGCGCGCCTGACCTGCCCAACATGCCACATGTCACGCTCATTTGTAAGTAGTCTTTTCATATTTTTTAAATTGCTCTTTTTTTTTATACTATAGGGGGACAGACGAACAGACGGGTCACCTGATGGTAAGTGACACCGCCGTCCATGGACACCCGCATCTCAAGAGTCGCAAGTGCGCTGCCCGCCATTGAGGGTGATGAGGGATGGGGGATGCAGGGAGCGGAAAGAAGAGAGGAGGGATGGAAAAAAGGAGAAAGGAGTTGAGGGGAGAGAAAAGGGGGGAGGGGGAATTGGGCCTCCGGAAACGGCTTCTTTTTCATATTTACTTAATTTTCATTATTTTTATTAGTACTATCTCTTGTTTATACTATTGATGTTAATTAGATCCACTTTTAGTTACTATAAAGTAGATTACCATTTTCTTTGTTGTTCCATGACTCCAATATTTTATATACAAAATAGAAAATTTAACAACCTCAACCTAATTTTTTTTTTTATTCTCGATGAAAATGGAATGTCCCGTTCGGTGTTCCCCAGGGAACTCTGTTGGGACCCCCTTTTGGGATGAGGACTACTATACGTAGACGATATAAAAGAAAACATGTTTGTAAGCGAACTTATAGTGTGACCACACTGTGCCACTGGAAAGTCTACAGCAGAGGTTTGTTAATTACTAAACTTGTAAGTCTGGGAAGCGTTATGCCTCGAATTCCGTGGTCTGTAGGCACTATGATTTTCTTCCTCTCGGTGGTAGACGTGAAATGCTTTATAGGTTCATGTTCGGTGGTGTTCATGATACTAGCGATCTTCTATCATGTACACAGCTCCGTACCACAAAGTGTCGCATCACACCACTACGGTAGAAATGCTGTAATGACGCGACTACGTCTCATCTATATCTATATTTTTTGAAGTAATAGATATATTTCACTAAGACAAGGAGTCATGTCAGAAATAAATTGCGAATATACTAATAAGATTTATTTGTTCTTTTGTTTTATTATAATTTATTAAATTCATATTAATTTAATTTAATTTTAAATATTTTGATTGAATTTTGTTTTGATTTCATTTAATTTGATTTGATCTAATTTAATTGAATATATGATTTATGCTTATTTATTTAATGTTAATTATTATTATTGTAATGTATGAAATGCAGAGTATTATTACTGTGTATTTTACAAGTTTTATACATCGAATGTCGTGAAACTCTGTAATTGGCTTAAGAATATTTAAATGTAAATTATTTATTTATAATGTAAAAATGCTGTTGAGTTTCGTATAAAAAATAAATAAATAGTAGTGATACAGTATTCACTGAACAATAACGAACTAAATAAAAATATATTTTTTGACCACCAACGCCAATGAAACAGCGATCAGGGAATTGCTGGTTAAGAAATAAAAGTGTATTACAATCAGAATATATAAATTTTCAACATGTTTGTATAAGTCACATTACGCTGCACCTCACACCCGTATAATAAATGTTACGCTGCACCTCTATAACCAGGGTTGATAATTCCAGCTACTCAGCTGTCTCCGTCCCAGTGTCCAATGCTGGGTCGGTACACTGTCGTCGAGTCGCTGGCCGACAGACGCCGGAGACGACAACAACTCACTATAGGTAAGTCTCTCATTCTTCTCTGTTCTCATGTTGTTTCTTAAAATTATTGTTTCTAGATGTCACCATTGTTTAATTACATTATTAGCCAGTGTAGCTGGAATTGTCCGTCTATGACTTTCCGTTAAACGACACGAGATATAACTGGACGCGTGTATTTTATTTAAGTCGTCTTAGCGTAATGTTCATGAACACATGTTAAAAATTGAAATTGTTTTATATATAAATAAGTATCAGTATACCAAAAATAAATTCACAGCAGGCATTTATTTTTAATAAGAAAAATAATTATTTCTAAATAACGTCTGAATACTGAAATATCACATAAGTTTAAGAAACCTGTTACTTACTTATTTTTTAATATATATAAATTTTTACTTTCAGTGATATAAAGCCTGTAAAGAATTTGATAATGTCTAAATGTTCTATAAAAAAAAAAAACACAAAATTAAATATATAATTATGCTAATTTGAAATAATATTTCAGCTACTATGTGTTTGAACAAGATGAAGGCATTAGTGGTTAACCGTGTTGATGTTCTTAAGCTAAGTCGCTTAGCTAAAATGCTTGTATTAGAAGTGGGTTCACGACCGAGAAGTGGGTTTGGAAGCAGGTACTGGACAAGGTTGCCATTTCTGAGTCAGTTCTCAGGGACAGCTGTGACTCCATTTTACAAAAGAAAAAAAAAAGAAAATATAATAACTTGACACATGTGACACACGGCCGTCTGATCCTAAGCTAAGCAGAGCGTGTACCATGGTAACCAGACTTGTCATAAATATACTTATATGTTTCTAAATATATATTTATATTACAAATAACATACACCTAGCTACAGAACCAATGATCGTGCTCATTACAAAGTTAAAACCCACTGTCTCTGGCTCAGCAACCACTTACCACTATACCAAAATACCAGCCAAATTTTAGTGTCTGTTAAAAATATTCAGTCATTTTAAACTATAGAGAAGGGTACCATTTTCAATTAAATGTGTTCTAGTAAAAAAAAAATTATTACATCATCAGATGAAACGGGTCTAGATGACGCGGCACAAAAACCTCCAGAATGTGTGATGGGTCTGTATGACAGCGCCAGTATCGGCTGTGGAGCCTCTCAGGATACCATAGAGTTCCAATCAGCTTGCACCAGTACAGGTAAGTCACATATACAATTTTGAACATATAGAATAGAATAAACTATAAATGACTGCACGGATGGTGTAGCGGTTTAAGTGGTCACCTCGCCACTACGCTGCCAGGCCGAGTGCTGTGGGTTCGATCCCCGCACGGGACAACACTTTGTGTGATCCTCAAGTTGTTGTTCTGAGTGTCGGTGTTCTTTGTGTCTGTTGTTTGAATGTTTGTAAACTCCCCCACGACACAGGAATTAATCCTAATGCGGGAGTTGTATTTAAAAAAAAGCCTTAATTGTACACCAGAAGGAATTATTCACAAAAGTCTGCTTTATTGCTAAAAGCGATTTCTTACAGGCAACCTTTGGATTTACAAAGACAACAGTAATAAGATGTAATAAAGGGTAAATTTGTTATTAAAAGTAATATAGAATGGTATATATATTCATTATATTATATACTTAGAAAGCATACAGATCCTAATATTCAATTAAAAGAGAATATCATCATCATCATCTCAGCCATAGGACGTCTACTGCCTTTATCCACTGTCGACCTGCAATCTTTACTTCAATACGCCCTCTCATTATAAATTGTAATATGCTGTATTTTACATCCCTTTTCCATCTTAGTTATTCAATATTTTCGACTTTTATTATATATATTTTTTAAAGAGGGTGGGTCACACATTACTAGTATTCATGTTAACCCCCCCAGCTAAGCTAAAATGCTTGTGTTAGGGGTGAGTTTACGACGGGAGTGTACTGGGCGGGGTTTGAACCCGCAACCACTCGATAGCAAGTCCGACGCCTCAGCCACCACGCTACCGCCGCTATGAATTAAAAAAGTAGTCTTAATAACATATCCATTATTGATTAGAAATAATTCTGAGCTATTTAACTATCGGACGCGTATAAGACATGACGACAAATTGCAAATAGTCGCGAGCAAGACTCATCTAATACATGAAAGTCTATTCTGTACATCATCATCATCAGCCTATCGCAATCCACTGCTGGACTGCTATTTTCGGCTTCTCGCATCCAGCTCCTGTCAGCCATCTTGCGCAAATCGTCACTCCACCTGGCATGTGGGCGTCCTACGCTACGTTTAGTGTGTACAGCTTCGCGCATATTCAATAATATTCAGAGAAATATCGAAATGTTTAAAAAAATAAATATTTTCAAAAAGACACTGCGTGACTTGTTAATAGATAAATAAAATTATGATAGGAATTTGTATATCTGTGATCAAAGTTTATTAGGGACGGCAAGTGTGATGGTGATATAGAACGAAGAGTGGGTGCAGGTAATGCCAACAATGACGCATTGCATACTTTTATGACCACCCACAGTCTCAATGAAGGCTCGCATGGCTGTGCATAGAGGTGTGTTGGTGCCAACACTTATGTATGGTAGTGAAAGTTGTGTATGGCAGAAGAAGCACGAAAGTAGAATTAATGCGGTAGAAGAGTGACAGAGTGAGGAATTGTGTCATAAGAGAGCAGTGTGGTGTGAAAGAGGATGTAGTGACTAAAATAGAAAAAGTATGCTGTACTGATTCGGTCATGTCGATGAATGAAAGAAGATTGACAAAAGGTATTTATATGGCAGAAGTAAAAGTAGTTGTCGGAAGGGGAAGACCTAGGCGAATGTTCTTGGACCAAGTTCAAGACAATCTGAACAAAGGCCAGGTCAAAAGTTGAAGTATCGAGAAAGGTGTGTCAGAATAGTAGCAAATGGAAGGAAGTGGTCTTTGCCTACCCCTGTGTTCTCATAGGGGTAGGCAGAGGGTAGGCATCTGTCCCTTCTTGAAGACAGGCGTCAGTGTACTATATATCTATAAATAAGTAAAATTATAAAAAAATATAAAATCCGACTGCATTACTAACTCCCTATCTATTTTTTTGCTGAAGTTAACTTAAAATATTATACCCAGTCATTCCCACTATTTAGACTCTTATATTTTACTTAAATTTATTTATTATTTATATTGTTTTAATATGTAATTTTACCCTTGAATAACATACCCCTCATTTTTGCCATTCGAGTAAAAAAGAATTATAAAATCTCTCGATTGTTTGTAGTTTATACATGCTACGGTAGTTGGTATGAAGGCACTCGTGGCATGGTCGTGGCAGCCCCGGCCTCCGCCCGGACGCAGAGCCGGCCTCACGCACTCTGCTTCATCTACGCTACTTATGTCAAGAACGGTAAGTTCATTCCTATTGCTGATATTAAAAAAAGCTGATAATTATAAATCTGTTTCAGCGTTTGCAACAATTTGCAATGTGGCTTATGTTAGATACAAGATGGATACCCACAAAATATATATTTTGAATTTTGATCATATCATTCGACACAAAAAAAAGCATTTGTATTTGAAATACTTTTTCAATTCAATTAAATTTAAATAATGTTTACTGATATTTTTTATTTACCTATTTAAATATAATATATTTAATACCAAGATGTTTTGACATATCCGCATTTTTCGAAAATGTATGTATTTTTTTTATTACATATATATATATATTGTTTAGAAACGTATACCCACACCAAGAAAATATTTTATTGTTTTTTTTTTCAAATCATATAATTTTAATAACAAATTAATTTACTACATATTATATTACCCTAAAATTTTACAACACCTTTTTGTAACAGTCTGTCTCTACACTGATTTCTAAAAAAAAATGCATGTGTTCGGTACAGACTCGATGGGTGCCCAAGTGGATTACCTGTCGGTATCGGTCGTGTCACGCTCCTGCGACCGGAGTGTGTCTCCCGGCGTCGCCGGTGACAAGGCATACAATCTCACTAGTAATGGTAAGTTATTACACAAATATCCATAAAGGTGTAATTGATGGTGTATTGAACACCAATACAAACACATTTAGTGAAGTAGATGCATTTCAAAATCGTTAATTATTTTTCTTCTACACTGTCTTACATCCTGTATAATAAATATTTATAACTTTTGGGGGGGGGGGGGGCAGACGAACGGACGGGTCATCTGATGGTAAGTGACAACCGCCGTCCTTGGACACCTGCAACTTGAGAATCGTAAGTGCCCTCCCCGCCTTTGGGGACGATGAGGGATGAAGGTATGAGGGAAGGGGAAAGAGAGGTGCGTGAGGAGTTGGGAAAAGAGGCGGGGGGGCAGATGAGAGGAAAATGCAACCCAAGTGTTGCTTCCAACCGATTTTCTGAGAGGCCGTGGTACCGCACCGGTCGAGCCGGCCCTACCGTGCTTAAGCATGGCTCTACCAGACGGCGATATATAAAAAATCAATCCCACTATTTTCCTTTTTAATTAATTTGCTTAGTCTCGTTATGGTCTGCATGCTGGTGTGTCCCATGTGCCATATACAGGAGTGGCGCCACAGGTCATGTTACTAACAGTAGTGTCGTGGGCAGGCACTTGCGAGCAGAGCAGCAAGTACGGTAGCGCCGCCCAGACATTGGCGCCGGGCGGGGTAGCACTGCTGGCGCTGCTGCTGCTGCTGGCGCGCAGCTGATGGCGCGCTGCCTGAGCTACACCCACCTGCCGTACTGCTTCTGTTCCGACCTAACTAACAGATTCATTGTTTTTAGACTCAAGGACCACGTAACGCTTATATATCTCACTATTGAAAGGTTTCACTTCTTTGTGTAATTATTCTTAAATATAATAATAAATGTTGAACAGCCCATCTGTGAGTTGTTATGAAAACAAAAACATTTTTATAGAAATATATACAGGATGTTTCAGAAAGGTGTAGTTAAATTTAAGAGTCGTACAGGAGACCACGTAAACAAACACCCACGTAAAGCGATAAAAATTTGAGGCAAATTCGTGATTTTCTATTTAATTAGTATTTCGTAAGACAGAGAGCTGACTTCTAAGAAACTATAATTAAGTTTGTGGCTCAACAGATTTTTTTCGAAATTGTATGCAAAAAGATTTTTTTTTTATATATTTTTAAATTTTAATAATTAATTTGACGTCGACACATGGTAACACTCTTAAAGTTTGACCACACCTTTTGAAACAGCCGGTATAAAGTAACATTCCTTAATACATGTCATAGCAATATTGAAACAACACTTTTGTTTATGAGTAACGAATACAGCGTGGCATGTCTTTTTAAATATAAAACCTGAATAAAATTCAAAACATAACATTTTAATTATCTATGTTTAAACTGCTTTATTTGTTGTATGTGCAAGTTTTAGCAAAACGTTACACCATTGGTCAAAATTCCGTGGCATCGGCAGCTGTTAGTAGAAATTACAATTATTGACTGGCAACACAGAATACGCACTAAAGATGTTGCCATATAAGAATACAAATTATTTCATAAAAAAAAGTGTGTATTTTGTTTCTCAATTTAAAAAAAAAACGGTTTTTTTTTTGCTTTTTTCGTGAAATAATTGGTATTCTAATTAGGTTAGTATTGAACTAAACAATGTTAAAATGAAACGAAAATGACGTGATGAATATTGTATATATAAAGAAATGGTATAAGGAGTTTGCGATTACAGACAGATAATATTACGACGATTTTTAAATAATGTTACTTATGTAATTTTATCACGGTATATATTCTCAAATCAAATCAAATCAAATCAAATGGACATACGACCTGATAATACAGCAATGATGTCATAAAATATAATGATAATTGTGACGTAATCTACATTAATATTGTGATGTCATACATTATTTTCATATTTTGAATTGTGTAATCTAGCAAATGGCAACACCGTTTACAAATCAATCTATATCGATTGCGATAAGAGAATTTTTATATTTTTATTTTTGAACATACTTAGATAATAATAATTGTCTGCGCCATGTAAGTGAAAAAAAAAGATTACTAGGTTTTATCGCGACTAGTCGCACGATTATTAGTCTTAATTTATGTTCTATAGATATAACGCTGTTTTAAAGCTGGCAAGCTAAAGACGCAAGCGCCTGCGACGCATCGCTACGGTTACACGCGTAAGCAAACCTTTTTGCTAAATTGTTTTGGCGTGTACTGTAAACTTAAAAATTGCTCAAAAGAATCGCGCGACAAAATTGTAGCGAGTAACATTTTTTTTCATATATATGGCGTAGAGTTATGTGTACAATATATCTATAATATACTGGTATAGTAAAACGCTTTCAAAAGTATACATTGTACGTATGCTAAGACTAACCATTTAGATAGATTAAATCTAGTTAAAAACTATGCTGAGGCAGTTTCTTTGTTTACGAATACGTCCAATTTTTATAAACATTTTTTTTAGAAGTAACAGCAGTGTGACAGTATTTATAAGGCATGTTTGACCTTTGAGGATCGAACGTTTCATATTTTAAATGTCTTATGCAAATAGCGATCGGTAAGCGCTTATCGGTGCCAATTCGTAAAATCTATCTTGTCATATGTAAAGTACATACTTACCGTATAACATATAGCCCCATTTATAGATACACCATTACGATATTCAAATGGTTCCTCAGTTGAAAGGATCAAATCTGAATATAAATGACTTACATTCTTTGCATATTCAATAATTGACTGTTCATAATTAAATAATGGTTGACTGCCGATTTAAGTGGCGTACTTAATACAAATAAGTCTCTCAAATGTCAATCAAGCCTCATCGCACTGCACGTACGGAATAAGGCTTTTTATTTGACCAACCTACAAAATAATCAACAGTTTCTTTAAAATCAATATTTTATCAGATCTTAATGTCAAAATTTAAGTTCATATTCTGTACTTTCCTTCTTTATTCTCTTTTTACTAATACTTATTTTCTTATTATTCTTAAGGGCCGTCAAATATTAATATTTACACCATTTAAAATTTTATTAGGCTGAACCGTCATTTTGTGAACTGTCAAAATCTGACAGTTGGTCATGAGTTATCTATCAGACAACGCAGTCCGATATTATTAGTTATACTTATTTTGACAACTTAATCGATGCATTTACAGAATTACATTCCTGATCATTTGTCATTATCAATTTCGTTTAGTAATTTTACATTGAAATTACCATACACAGAGTCTTTGTATTTCACTTTTATATACAAGGTGTAAAGACTAGTACCATCGTATCTACAGAAAGCCGTTTTATAAGTTAATCAGTATCAATTACGCCCTGTATATTTTAAACTTTAAAATCAGTTATGAAATAGGTTTTTATTGTCAAGGATAAAAGAAAAATGAGTGCGCAAAGAAAAAAGATTATTGACGCTTAGAAAAATGTTCTTATGCTTTGAGTTTTTTTTTTATAGTTGACTGTTACCAGTTTCAAACGTATTTATGATTTATATTTTTAATACAAGTATCTTTTAGTTCTGAATTAAAATTAACGCCAGTGATTATATATAATAGTGATTATATTCATTATTTAAAATACTTACCTTTTACATGTTTATTATTCTTCGGCAGCTACACAATACACAAGGCGGCTCATTATTTATTATATATTTATTATTATTTTTCGCTTTCAATGCTAACTCAAATCAATAATGACCAACAGTAGTTATATAAATATACATATGCTCATACGAAAATATTTGTTTTTTTTTTATTTAAATTATGTGATAAATTATCTTAAGAACTGGTATAACAAACATTTAGGTAGACTTTATGACAATATTTTCGTTGAATCATTGGTAATTTTTAAACCGACTTCCAAATGAGTAAGTTATCAATTCCGTTGTATTTTTATCTTTGTTACTAAATCACTCCGTCATTTATTATTATGTGAAAGAGTATGCCTTCAGTTTGATTCCATTTAAATTAAAAACACACCACCCTAAGTTGAAAAATTAGAGCGTGTTATATGTGCACAGAAATTGATTTGTATATATATTATACATAGTGTATAATATAAATACAATATTATACATTGTAATATGATAACTTACAAAGGTGCGACTGACACTCAAGATTCGCAAAGTCTACGTAAGTGTGTTGGATCTAATTTTAATACAAATGTAAATATTATCAAGTTCCTGTATGCTTTTAGTTGGACTCAAATGATTTATTTGTGATAAATGTCCTATCTAAGAATGTCATTGCTTGCCTAAATATTACTTTATAAAGAAATACATAATTATGTAGCCCAAAAGACTATTGTATATAGATTGTAGCTGAATAATTTATCAAAATGTTGACGATGGCGATTTAGTTGGGTTAGTTTTGGTCACATAGTTTACTATTATTGAAATAGGACGTTATTGTATACTAAACACGCTAATAGACTACTAACACGATAAAGAGACGTGCGATTTTCTTGCGGCCAACTCTCGCGACTAATCGCCAACGCGTAAACGACCTAAATGTGAAAGCATTTTTTAAAAGTACAGGACGAAAGTATTAATTTATTATAAAGGTTTACCGAAGATAATAAATAGTTAATAAAACGATCATTTTAACGAAAAAAATAAAAGTTTTTTAATGAAAATATTATTTAAGAGAACGTGTTAAATGCACTGTAATGTTAAAAAAATTAATTCACTTAGTAATAAGGGCTATATTTGTTTAATTTATTATATTTAAGCTAAATTCGTCACCATGTGAATATGCACTTTGATTGTTTATGTATAATATAAAATATTCTATTGGAACTCTTACAGCGTGTAAATAATCTTTTTTTTTCAGCTATTTTTTGTGATACCAGTTTGGAATTATTTGTAATGTATAGATGCGTTTCATATTTGTTTTGTGGCATACGTTTTATTTCAAATTTGGCCACAAATACGACTTGTAACTAATAATGTAAGCCTATTATTATATTTTGATTACTGAAATATATTTGAAAATTAATATTTTGAAGTTTTTTTTTTTATATAGCTCGGCCTTTTTTTATTAGGACGTATAATAAATGTACGACTATAACCAACAAATAAACGTGACGACGACATTATTTGTACACATTATTTTTGCCATACAACATAACATACATACACCAACCTTTTTAATTTAAAGAATAATAATTTATTTAATTAATAAAAAACAGAGTATTATGTTTGCCATAGTGGGCGTTCGTGCATGAAAATTTGTATTGAAGAACATGATAATTGATGAAATATTTGTTTGACGTCCTCGCCACTCTGATGTTAACAATAACCGATAGCTTATGATGTAAAGATGTGCAAAGAAACTAAATGTTATCAAAAGTCAAATCATCACATCACATCACAAAAACTAAAAATCATTTTTATATATTTTTATTTGGAACTAGCTGACCCGGCAGACTTCGTACTGCCTAATTAAATTGCAATAAAGTCCTGTCAAAATGATTTGTAATGTGACATTTTTTTTCATCCTACATATTTTATAGTCGGGGCAAAAAATTCTCCTGAACAGAACCGTCATCCTGGTGATAGGGCGTTGTGAATAAGAAATATAATTAAATTAAATAAAACATATATAAGCATTTAAAAATAAGTAATCTCTTTATTGTTAATCATGTGAATCATAATTATTAAAAAAGAAAACAGTTTTATTTTCATTGTAGTGCTTTGTGATATACGATGTTTTTTGTTTGATTATCTGGCGCATAGACAAACAAATCTGATGGTTTTCCAACACGGGAACATACAATTGACCATGTGAGAAACATGTAATGGTAATGATTGCCCCTGGGACTTGCTTATTGTCATAGCAAAAGCAAGCCGAACTGGAAACTGTAGTCGTTTAAAGCCAAACAGCACATCATTCGGAATCATTGGTATGCGCGGTATGAGAACGTCTTCTCCTTTATACTTTCCTTTCATTATAGTTGCTTCTATCACGTTGTTTAGTAATTTTTTATCGCTAACCGTGTGCCGTTGCAAAGACGCGGTTGGTTGATATTTCGCAACATTATAACTACCGATCCAACCTTTCATTGAAGATTGTGAAGTGGCAATCCTGGCAAATCCAGCGATTTTAAAAATTCTGGTGGATAGTTCACTACATCATCTTGGTTAGTAGCCGAATCAACTGATTTATATATCCTCGATTCGCCTGTAATTTGTTCTTGTATTTTTAAATTTAATTAGTTTACATCTATGTTTTTGCAGCCAATATAGCTCAATCGCTCAACCAATCATGGTTTCTGTAATTTTGAGAAACATCTGGAAACACCTTCTGAATAAGTTCATCTTTTGATCGAGTTAACTGACAAAAACTTTGAGGAATGTTAATGCAGCCAGTCAACATGTCTATAGGAAATTTGCCATTACCAATGTCAATGAGTTGTTCAGAGAATATGTTTCCAGATTGGTCATTTTGCGACTCGACACGCATATTCTTGCTTAAATGAAGTACTTTGACATGTTTCCACAAATTGGAGGACTTTAGACATGCATTGAGTTCATCAGCTGGTGTTGATTGTGGAATCACTGGCAATGTTTGAGGAAAATCTCCTGCTAATAAAATCATTGCACCACCAAACTGGTTATGATTGCTCCGTATATCTTTTAATGTTCTGTCTAAAGCCTCCAAAGATTTTTTATG
The DNA here is from genome assembly GCA_947561695.1 of Tyria jacobaeae. Lineage (NCBI taxonomy): Eukaryota > Metazoa > Arthropoda > Insecta > Lepidoptera > Erebidae > Tyria > Tyria jacobaeae. The sequence goes on along the minus strand of OX387236.1, from coordinate 1,581,450 downwards.
TGCCATCGTGCATTTATCCCAAATAATTAATTTACATTGCTGCAAGACCTTTTCCATTGCAGAGTTCTTAGAAATGTTGCAAGTCGGAGTTTCATTGCTTTGCATATTTAATGGCAATTTTAATGCTGAATGGGCTGTTTGACCACCTTCAAGCAAAGTTGCTGCGATTCCCGACGAAGCTAGTGGAAGTGCAATTTTATTTTGTGAGCGAATCGTTGCTTATATTAATGAAATCAAAAAGTTTTTCCTGTACCACCAGGTGCATCTAAGAAGTAAATCCCTCCACTTTCATCATTTATTACTTACATAAGATTATCAAATACATACTTCTGTTGTTCATTCAACAGTGGAAGATTCGTTTGAATTAATTCTTTTAAAGTGTTGAGATCATAATTTTTTTCTCGATTCAACTCTTGGTTAAAAGGATCATGCATTGGACGATTAGGCTCGGCCAGGCCTAATTGAATTAATAGTTTGTTTGACATCATCAAGCACATGTCCTCAATTGAAATCAATGCTTCGTTGTAAATTTCTTCACCGATTTGTATATTTGGATTACCCATTCTAGTATTTGATACAAAATATCATCACACATATTATCTTTGTACTTGAGCGTCATTTTCTAGCAATTTCAAACGTTGACAGGCTTCCCTGTAAGATCCATACAATTCAGCATCAACAGTTCGTAAATGTTGGAATGATGTTGGGAAACGTACATTGACTAATAGCAGTCATCATTGCTTGGATGTACTGAATAAATTCGACCAATGGCATCGGTGGAATACAAATCTGGGTATCCTTGAACTTGTTTCCCTTGTTTCCGTCTTATACATCTCCTTGAGGATTGATTCCAAGTATAATATTTTGGCATTTCAGAATATAGCAATGTTTGTGCAAAATCATCGTTTTGGCATGTCTCAAAAAAACTGGTTAATGTAGTAGATGGTAGCTGAGCGGCTCTTTGTACTGCGTTCTGTGCTGTAAAATACACTCTTTGTCCATTTTCTAAATGCACAGCTAAGTGAACAACAGAAGGGTGTCTCTCATGAATAGGAAAAGAAAATATTCGCCATACTGCTTCATTACTACTAACATAGCGGCCCATTTGGTATTGTGTAACTTTATCATTGGAATTCTCTCCATCAATTCCAATCCCAGCCATATCACTCCCTTTGGTTACATATTTGCAAATGTATTTAATAGATTTCACTGAATGGCAAGATTCAACGTTGATGTGTGCTTTGAAGGTCTTTGATAAAATGGGTGAATATGGGACAATTCAACAATTATCTATTTCAATATCTTGTTGATTTAATTTGACAATTGTTGATCTTGCATTGTCTGCTGTCGATCGTCGGCGATACAGTGGATAACCGTCATTACCAGTAATTGTTTCCGATATTAATGTCCATGGATATCGTTTTGAACATTTACCATCCATCATACATGGTGAATTTTGATTAAGAGTTCCACAGGGACCATTTATCATATTTTTGATAACTACCTCATGCAATCCAGGATCTACTTGTACATTAGGGATTTCTGCTGATATCACTGCATCAACTTCATTTGGCCTTATCTTTTCAACCAACCAAATCAAAATGTGTGCATGTGGCAATCCTCGTTTCTGCCACTCCACAGAATACATCCAGCAGCGTGTCTCACCAAACACATAATGTTTTACGATGAAATCCATTAAAGATTTCAATTTTTGTCTAAAGACTCTTGCTGTAATATCATGACGATCAATGGGTGATTGCCCAGGGAATAACTCCTGCTTGATTTCTGTCAATTGTGGATTGCATGTAAATGTGATGAACAAATCTGCTGTACCATAATGACGAACATACGACATGCCATCTTGAGCATATTCATCCATATGTCGAAGGCTTCCGATGTATGTTGCTGGAATAATAGTCATCCGACCAACATTCTGTGCATTTCCATCAGTATTAATCGCATCTCGAAGGTGAATATACTCTTCAGATCGGAGTTTGGTTTGATTCAACCTGATGAATGTTAATCTCTCCGTGTCAATTTTAACATACATGTCAACAATATATTTGTGATATAATCGCCGACATTTCAATATGTGATTGTCTTCGTTTTCCCGAATCATTAGGCGGTATGAATAATAGTTCATTGAACTGACTTTTTTGTTCGTTTCAGAAACTGTAAATAGATTTTGTTTTAATAACATTGTTGAAATATAAAATTAAAATACAAAATATAGTTACTAAGATATTATCGCCATAGCTAAACTAATATTTGAATTACCTGTAATGGGATTTATCATTTTTATTGAGAAATAATAGCCATCTTCATCTTGCCAAAATATAATGGGATATTGCACACTGTTTTGATAGATATTTTTTTTTTTATGCAAACGAGCAGAGGGGTCACCTGATGGTAAGTGACTACCGCCGCCCATGGATACCCGCAACTCAAGAGTCACAAGTGCGTTGCCATCCTTTTAGGTAGAGGTACGCTCTCTTCTTGAAGGTTTGAAGGTCGTATCGGTTCGGAAATACGGCAGGCGACAATTTGTTCCATAAGCTGGTTGTGCGAGGCAAAACGCTTCTGGAGAAGCGCACAGTGGTGGAGTGCCAATCGTCCAGGTGATGGGGATGGATATTTTGTCGCGTAGGACGATGGCGGAAACCAGCAGCCGGTATAAGTCCGAACAATTCCTCTGAACACTCCCCATGATACAAGCGATAGAGGATGCAGAGTGAAGCTACATCTCTACGCAACGCCAAGGTGTCAAGTCGATCAGAAATATCTTGGCAGTCGATGATGCGAGTCGCTCTCCGTTGAATGTGGTCAAGAGGCAGAAGTTGGTACTGGGGTGCACCTGCATAGAGATGAGAACAGTATTCCATGTGCGGCCTTATAACCTGCGCCTTATAAAGTTGCAGGCGGTGGGCCGGAGTAAAATACTATCTCGATCTGTTTAGCACACCAAGCTTCTTCGAGGCTAATATGGCCTTACACTCTAGATGACCGCGAAACTGGACTTCGCTTGATATATCGACGCCAAGGATTCCGATACTGGCTGATGCAGTTAGGGAAGTGCTCTCAAATTGAGGTGATACGACCAATGGCATCTTTTTAGCGGTGAACGCGCAAACCTGTGTCTTCGTGGGGTTAAACTGGAGTAGGTTAAGTCGACCCCAATCTGAAACTTTTGATAAAGAAGTTTCGATTTCAGACACAAGTTTGGATCGGCTTTCGATGACGTTTACCCGAGAAATGTTAGCGCGGCCGGTGTAAAGGGCATCACTCGTGCTATCGTCCTCATAGCAATGGATGCTGCTAATCTGCAGCATGTCGTTGATATGCAGAAGAAACAGCGTGGGTGTGCCTTGTGGGACACCAGAATTAACAGACTTGGAGTCGGAGCATGCACCGTCAACAACGACCTTGATGCTTCTGTCTGTAAGAAAACTGGTTAGCCAATTGCACAGTTTCTCGGGAAGCCCATAGGAAGGAAGCTTCGCAAGGAGCGCTTTGTGCCAGACCCGATCGAAGGCCTTCGCCACGTCCAAACTAACGGCCAACGCTTCCCCCTTGGTCTCGATCGCCTGTGCCCACCGGTGAGTCAAGTATACGAGAAGATCACTAGCTGAAAGACCCTGACGGAAGCCGTATTGTCGATCATTGAGGAGCTGGTGGTCTTCTAAGTACCGGAGGAGCTGGCAGTTAACAATGGATTCCATTATCTTAGAGAACAAGGAGGTGATGGCTATGGGTCTGAAGTTGGACGGATCTGAGCGATCTCCTTTTTTAAGGATTGGGTGCACTAGAGCTGTCTTCCATGAGTTCGGGACTACGCCAAGAGAGTATTAAAGCCGATAAAGGCGCGTTAAAACCGGTGCTAACTCTGGAGCACACGTCTTCAGCACGGTAGGAGAGATTCTATCGGGCCCACTCGACTTATGAACGTCGAGGGAAAGAAGCGCTTTACGCACTGCCCTTTGTGTAAACCGGACTTCCGGCATGCGGGTCTCGCACTGCGGTATGGTCGGCGGTGCGTTTCCCCCGTCTTCCAGGATCGAGTTGGACGCAAAGAGTTTGCCCAGAAGATCGGCTTTTTCTTTAGCGTCGTGGGCCAACGAATTATCTCCTATGCGCAGAGGTGGAAGGGATGGCTTACAAAAGTTCCCCTGGACAGCTTTGGCAAGATAGCAGAATGCACGAGTTCCGGAGGGGAGACTAACTAGTCTCTCGCCAATTCTGCCGATGTGAGCCGACTTCGCCCCAGCAATTACTCTTTTGAGGGACCTGGAGGCAAAGTTAAATTGCTTCTTTAATGTGCTGGTCTTTACATCCCGTGCCCATGCATTAGCCCATGCTTGGTAACATTCCTGCTTTCGGCGGGACGCCGCTTTGCAGGTTCGACCAAACCAAGGCTGGAACTTGCCACCTGTGGGAATCTGGGAGAATGGAATGAAAAGTTCCATACCCTGAAGCACAACATCCGCGACAGAGTCAGCAACGACATTGGGATCATCCGACGAGAAGCAAACCTGCCTCCATGGGTAGGATGCAAAGAATGTTCTCATTCCATCCCAGTCTGCTGACCTATAGTGCCATACTCCTAATCAGGCAATGGTCCGAAGAGCCAAGAGGGGCCTCAACGGATACTTTGTAGCCGTCAGGATGTGAGGTCAGCAGAAGATCCAACAGTGAAGGCACGTGGCTTTCTGCATCTGGGATTCGCGTAGGCGTTGCTACCAGCTGCGTCAAGCCATATGTCAAGGCGAAATCGTGAACAGATCTTCCCGCATGATCGGTTTTGCGCGAACCAAGCCATTCGGCGTGATGGGCGTTAAAGTCGCCAAGAATCACAATCTCTGCGGATGGGACCTGCTGGAGCACTGAGTCTGTAGCCATTTGGACGTAGTCGATGAGTCGGTCCGTTTCGGCATCACCGCTATGGGACCTGTAGAGGCATAGGTAGATGCGGGGATGGTCGTCGCAGTCTACACGTAGCCATAAGATGGAGAGGTCCCTACCTTCAAGATTGCCGAGGCGGCGAGAAGTGATATCATCTCTAACGTACACGCATACACCAGCCTTAGGAACAAAGGAGTGTTCCAGTCCGTACCCAGGGTAGCAGAGGTAGGATGTGTCCGCTGGAGATGATATCTGCGTCTCGGTTAAAAAGAGCAAGGCCGGCTTTGCTGTCTCAAGGTGGTGGTGGACAGTGTCGAGGTTCGAATGTAAGCCCCTGATGTTACAAAAATCCACGGTAAACGTTACAGGGGGTGCCATGGTATGCCTTCTCTTGCCCCGAGCAGATTTTGAGAGCGCAGTTGAGCCCCCCCCCCCCCCCCAGAGTACGAGGGGCAGCCTGGGCGTCCACGCTCAGGTATAATCCGTACAGAGGGTGGACGTCCAGGGGGCGATTCTCCAACGCTAGCGCTGGTACCCCCCTGGGGTATCCTTTTCGTTAAAAGCGCTATCATTAGGGGGGTGGGGGATTTTGGGCCTCCGGAGACCTCACTCATTTCGGGAAAATGCAACGCAAGCGTTACTTCACAACCGGTTTTCTGTGAGGCCGTGGTATCGCACCGGTCGAGCCGGCCCATTCGTGCTTAAGCATGGCTCTACCACTATACTAGATATGATTGAATTTGAACTTTGTACAGAGGTAATAAAGTGCAAATTGACTCTTTGACGTTAGGAACATACCTACATTGTTTAAACCAGTGAGTGCTTGTAATTCAATATGAACTTTATACAATAGCAATAAAGCTCGTTTTAGTTAGAAAACGTTTGTATGGGAAAAATAAAAGGGCTGTTTTTAGGGTTTTTCCGGCAATCATTCGAATTTTTCTCGCCTTAATAACCATCTTTGAATTTCAACGAACATTTAAAAAAAAGAATTGGCCAAATTGGTCCAGGCGTTGTTGAGTTATGCGCTTACCAACACATTTTGCGATTCATTTTTATATTATAGATGGCTTCATCAGTTCAAGTGTTCATCTGTATCTTAACTTTTTTTATACTATACTCTCTTCGCCTCCCTGCATCCCCCATCCCTCATCACCCTCAAAGGCGGGCAGGTCACTTACGACACGAGCTGCAGATGTCCATGGACGGCGGTTTTCACTCACTATCACGAAATCCGTCTGTTCGTAAAGAATATATATATATATAATCAAAAGCGCTTGCCGTAGGCAATTGAGACTCTGAAGGGGTTTCGACATGTGAGGTATCGTTTGAATAATCTTAATAGCGTTATGATTCTTATATTTGTAAGTGAACTTCTAGGGTTAATGCAGCGAGATATATACATATATATATACTTACCATTTTTAATAGAAAAATGATTTTTTGCTAAGTGACTTATTGCCGTCGTTGATAAAATATGACATTACACGTCGATAGAATGAGACTCAAATTCTGGTTATCGACATACATATTCCTGTCGATTACAACAATAAATACAGAACTACATATTGTACATTCAAATACTAGTATGAGCGCGGCAATTTAGACAGATCTGTCAGCCATAGACAATCTCAACTAAATTTGTACCTCAGAATAGGTAGCGAAATAACAAAAAAATCTTTATTGCTTTTTTTCAATTTATTATTTTGTTCAATGTTAACCTTTAAGTTTCTTAAGCAAGATACAGTATGGATATAGCGTAGCGTAGTACTTCTTCTAACAATTTACAGTATTATCGATTTTTTGGTCCAACAAGCAAAAATATTATGAAAATCAAACATGATTTTTCATTGAATACGTTTTACTCGCTGACCGTTCAAGAGTTTAATAAGTACATTAATTAATATGTATATTACAGAGTTACACAAACACACAAAAGGGAAATTGCAAACGTATTTATATATTTTTTTTTATATAAATAGCAACCAGAACAAGGAATTTTACATGAATTTTTAATTTTAATTTTCTTCATAAAAAAATACTGGGTACATTTTTTTCTTTCAATGTTAAAAATATAAAAGTGATCAATTACTTACTTATTTTGACAATATGAAGGTATTCGATATTTCTTATATTTATAAAATTAATTTACAAAATAAAAAATTGCAAAAAAATATGCTGTTGCTTATATGAAGTTTTACTTGAAAGTGCACAGACTGCCATAACTGTCATTTTGTGTTTGACGTTAGCAAATTGCATTATTTGAAGAACGCAATTATTTAATAATTATTTTACAATTGATTTATGACATAATATTTTGTGTGATATGTAAAATCAGGTTCGCAGGTATTATTTATACCATATATTTATATTATTTTGTCATAAAAAGAGCAATCATTTATACTCGTACAAGTTGAAATATTTTTGAATGACCTGGATACAGACTAAAAATACTATTCAACAAATTTAGGTAAAACTAGGTTAAACAAAAAGTTATTGGAAATATTTTTTCTTTCTTAAAAACCGTTTTCATATTGCTTTCGTTGATTACAAAAAAAAAACGTAAGTATTTCAAATAACAATAACGAAATAAGCACCTTACGGTTAAACACTCAAACGCAACTCAATACAGTTACTAACTTCCGAGTCCATTTTGTCATTGTATGAATATCGACTATATGATGACTATGACGATCATGACGTCTTACTTTGATTTCGTCAAGTCATTTACATTTTTAAGTGTGGTATAACAATTAAAAATAAATAATAAATAAATTTATTTTTTAACAGCTTACGTAATAGTTACTTAACCAGGATTGTTAAAATAATGTAGTTTAACCAAAAAAAAAAAAAAACAATTATGCAATATCGCTTAATTAGGTGATATAACTGATAGTAAACTGCAACACAATATTAAGACAATGACAACCCACAATTGAATAGCGTTTGAGTATTGAGGTAACAAATAATAGGAATTAGCCTAAATTGGGACTAGAAAGTCTCAGATTGACTAAAAATTTAGACAATGACGACTAGATATTTGTTATAAGACTAGAAAACATAATAATTTTATGCTGCGGCATTAGGCATTTAGGATTAACCATCAGGGATACTCTGGTCGCTCGTGTGTCACATTTATACGGATCTTAGCATAAATACAATTATATTTCTTATATTGCATATTAACGACATGTGTTGAATATATAACACGTCATTGGTTTTCTGTAGGTATTAAATTCTACAAATTTATATACATTTATGTCAGATTAGTGAAACCTCCCTTATGTGAATATCCCCTATACAGTCGAATCCAGGAATATTGCCGTAACATCAAAGCAGTTATAATTAAAAAAAAGTGAAATCATTTCTCATCATCTACACTAAATTTCTTTATAAATAAATAATAACCAAACTGTTCAAGTCTTATGAGATTTTAGATTAAATTTTATTAAAATAAATCGATTTTAGATTAAATCAATTTTGACGTTTAAGACTTTAACGATTGTTTGATTAAATTGCTTTACATAATTTGAAATTAAAATAACACGTTATGCGTATTAATATCACTTAGGAAATTACGATTTTACATTAGTTACACGTCTGACGCATAAGTTACCAGCATGTCGCCTACCAGAATTATGAACGTTTACACACGACATGTGTCTAATACTCGTATAAATACCTTGAAAGTACTTACATGCCTTCAAAACTGCAGAAGAAAAATTACATTAAAAACTCCCTGTAAGATATCAATTACACGAAAATAATTACCTCACAAAGACGTCTATCATCATATTGAAAGCACTCATAAAACAAATTTAAATTAAATTGTATTTTATTTTCAGTTTAGCTTAAAAAATGTGACAGAACAACTTTTTAAAATTATAACTGCTATATTAGCCTTTATCGCAAAACGAAATAGCATGCTATTTTGTAATATGTTTTATAAAAAGCACTTGACGTTTACAATACTATACAAATTACCTATCTACATACAATCTAAGGGATTTTACTTATTTTGTTACACATTTTTTAGCCCTGAAATTTATTTAATAACTTTTTATTGTTCGAATATTTTAAGCTTCAAGAGCCCCTTCAGTTCAAATGTTATATCAGGTAGTGTTGTTCTTCCCCTAGTAAAATATCTTTAAAGTAAAATAAATAGTTAGTTTACTACTCTTACTGATTGATGGGTTTATATTTTCTGAATATCTTATTTGTTTTGTCCTCGATTATCGGATTTAGTGTTAAATTTGCTATTTGTATGTGAATTTACTGTGCGTTTGTTTCTCCAAATCTCACAAGTATTCTCCATAATTAATGACATAATACAAAGATGTAATATAAACATTTGTAACATTAAAAAGTAAAAATAGATACAAAGTATCTTAGCGTGGGTACAAAAGTACCTTAGACTGTTTAGATAAACTTAATTATGTAACAATACTTTACAAACAAAACTAAGTAAACCTAGGATCATTTCATAGTTACATTTTAATATTTGAAGAAAAAACAGTATCGCTACATAAAATACTGGTTGCCATAACGTGCATTTTTAAATTATACAAACAGACATACCTACATTCCCAAATATATATTAGGTCTAAAATAAAATTTCACAGCTCGCTTTTATATTTACTGAAAACAATGAACACTGTAATTTATATTTATAAATATGATGACGATTTACACATTTAAATAAACTACTAAATTGCTTACATTAGTCAAACATACATTGGGTATAAGTTATAACTACAGACATGAAGTAACGTGAACATACCTTGAGAACACAAATAAACTAACACTTCAGCAAAGAAAAAGTACTCGTCTTCTACTTCTGATGTTAAGTAAGAACAGGGAAGGTAGTAAAGTGCAATTCTATAGATATATAACTAGGTAGCTTGTGTAAGCGTCACTGGCAGTACTTAGGGACATTAAACATATACACACATATATATACGTCTTTTGCAAAAATACAGCATACATCTCAGCCCTTAACTAATTTTTATATTTTAGCGATAATATCAGTACAACGGGGGTAGCTTTTTCAATATTTTATAAAGTACATGGCCGGTTTCATTATTTTTAAATAAGTTTTTTTTATTTACTTTAATTAAAATTAACACATATTTTAAGCTTACTAAGTACAGCTATATGTATAATTATAAAAAAAAACTTGCTACATATACATCAACGTATTATTGTTTTCTTTACATATGTAACTAAAATCCAATTTACTTAAGTCTTTGAATCATTTTTCATAACATTGGATTGAATTGGTTACAGATTGTATTTAGCATTAACCGTTAATCGCTAATAAAATAGTGCTTCTATTTTAGTTATAGCAAAAATAATTAACTAAAATAATTTGCATTACTCGATTTTTCTTTGTGGTTTTGACACATTTAAAAAATGGAAGTGTGCCAAATGTTTTTATTTATTGATGTTTTCAAAAGAGGTGTCAAATAGGAAGCCTGGTGTAAACTATATTATTACATTTTTAAATACTTATTTTATTAGAATTTGGAAGTGCAGTCTCCAAAACAAGTATCGCAATAGTCCTATTCAAACTTTGTGCACCACCCTAGTGTTCTATTTACACGCCTTGAAGTGGTCAGAAAATAGCTATAACGTCTTCGTTATTGCTTTTTAACAGTTGTCGCCCCTCACCAAAAAACCTTGCTATTTATAAAAGTATAATCGTTGCTAAATAAACTTGTTCAGTAAGCTTGTAGTTAAAATATGAATATTGTTGAAATACATAGTAACCGAATCACTCATTTATTTCTGAATAACTTCAAGAAGTGAATATAGTTTCTAACACAACCTAATCATTCCTCTATTCTTAGTTGACTGTACATAACACAATACTTCTAAATGAGTTTTATATCAACTTAAAGAAAGTAGCAGAATTATTTTACAACATAGGGTATGAACACTTTAATACGTATTTAAATTAAAGTTACTTACATTTTAAAATCATATCAATTGGATAGTGAATATCAAGTATGATGTAGACGTTACAAATATTAAATAAATACTAATTCATTATTTACCGTTATTACGTTAAAAAATATACAAAATTTTACATAATTATAAAACTCATTTTGAAGCCCAATTGAAAATATTATCTTCTTAGATTACATACACATAGTCTTGATGATATCAACTTATATATGATGGGGTTTATATGATAACAATCTAACACCAATGAAATTACATGCTAAATTATATATCAACAATAATAGAAACAGGTAAAATGTACAATAGTGAATTCTTTTTAAATGAATCGTTTTAAAATTAGCAATGATTCAAAATGTGTACTTGAAATGTCTTCCTGACATCAGCTCTTAATATTGACGTGACAACGTCTAATAAATCGATGAACGCCGGCTGCACGCACGAAAAAGGATGACCCATTGTCCCGTTACGCTCATTGTACGCTTGCGCCGCATCTATCTCTCTTCCACTCGATTGGCCTTTGCGTCCAAACAATTCATCAATGTTTTGTTATGACGTTGTCAAGTTAAGCCATCGTCCGTAAACCGGCTTTACAGACAACCAATTTTTTTTTATTACATTTGTTGATTTTGTATCACTATTGTTGGCAAAAGATTTGTATGCACTGCGATTAGAGGGTGTTTTTATAACCCATTCCGTAGCCGAACTATTTCGTTATATTAACTTTATTGTATTTTTCGACCTATTCCATTACCATATATCCCCCAGCACAGCACAAGCTGATCAATCTATTGTAGATCTCACGCGATAGTCGTCGCAGGGAGGGCAGTGTCCCTCTCCCGTAGGAGGTCCCGGCGGTTGTCGCGGAGGGAGTTGTTGCGTCGGAGTTCGTCTTTGAGAGATGAGTCACGGGATTCCAGCCCTCTTCGAGGAGAGGAAGTGGTGTCACGGCATTCAGAGGACGAACGCTTTGTGTGGGTACCTGGATTAAATAGAATAATGTGTATATTCTAATAGCGCGACGATACAATTCACAAGTTACTTTTTTTTTATATTAGCCTACCATAGTGACTCCACTTTGCCTGATGGAAAGCAATAGCTGGAGTCAAAGAGTGGTGGTCACCATCCTCATTGCATGTCTAGTCAATGCAGCATGGTGACCCACACTATGGCGGCCTGGTGGATGCTTTTTCACGCCCCGCTTAAAAGACCCGGGATCATAGTGGGAAGGAAACACGTGCACTGGTAGAGAATTCCAGGCTTTTACCGATCGGCACAAGAAAGAAGAGCCAAACCGTTTAGTTCGGGTACGTATATTTTCGACGCTCAAACGGTGACTTAGTTACTCATTTAGTTTTCATTTTTATCGACAGTCCCTAAAGACTGCCCGTATATTTAGTATGTATAGTTAAACATAAACATATAAGCAAATGTTTTGAACATAGCATATATGACTTTTGTTGTTTAATTTTTATTTTCAATGGTCTACAGAATTTGTTTTTTGACGTTTAAATAAGAAAAAGATTCGACCTGACAGTCAATAGTTAGTATTGTAGTTATGGTTTAGCTACTTTACATTATCAAGAACTATCTTTTGCCTATATAAAAAAAACAGTTTCTGTAGCATTTTATTATTAAAGTGTAGTGAATAGATTAAACACATACCTGGCAGGTCGCGGCCGCAGCTCATGATCTCGTGGTCGAGAGAGGCGGAGGCTGGCTCGGCCGCGCGACGCCCGCGCCCGCCCTGCTCAAGTCCAATGACTGTTAGCGTATTTGACAGTTTAAATCACGATTCGAATCTTTGATATCACACAATCCTCAGTCCGTCTGTCTTTTGACCGGCCTATTTAGTAGTTTAGTTCCTCAGATTTCGTGCTCTACTGCATTGCTTTTCATGAATTACGCGTACATACATACATAATTTACTTCTCCATGAATTAACAACACAACATGTCTAATATAAGCTCTTCGTTATTTTTGTGTTGTATTTTGTGGAGACACAAGAAGCTATGACTATTATTTTTTTAAAAGGTTTATATTATTTGTGTCAGACATTTAATATTTGTTAAAGTATTTTGTTATTTGTGTGAAAATGTTAAAATATATGATAGCTTAGATATTTACTTTGTATCCACTAGAGCCGCTCGTCACCGAAGAACTCGAGCCGAGGGGATGAGTGCCATTCTGCAAGAATACCATCGCCAATACAATACACATTTACCTACTCTGTTGTCCGTCTGATGAAGGTAGAGACAGTATAGATCGCCCATGATCCTGACATATAGCTCACACCTCCTTCACATTCAGCAGATCTTTCATACACACTTAGTAGTCACGGGTGTTTTAAATTGAACCTTTCCTTAACATACAACTTATTTGGACAATTTGTCTTTCACAAAAGTCATCTAAATCAATACTTCATTTTATTTTTATCTAAATAAATCAGTTCAATCTATTACAGTATACATAAAATTTTAGGAATCCGATTTTCTAATGCCACTACAGCAGTTTTTATAAGTATAGTAATTATTTACTTGATCTAATTGATCTATGGACGTGTGGCTGGTCGGAGACTTGATTGTGTCGAAAACTGATGAGTCACTGTCGTGGTCTGACTGCTGATGAGGAGTTTCTGGGCTGTCGGGTATTTCACCAACCGCTGAAAATTATAAAGCACATTTTATTTAACGGACTATTGTTAACTTCAGGGTACTTTTTTAAAAATTCGTGCTGTCATTGAAAAAAAAAATAATTTTAAACCTCAGTTATATTTTACTCCCCTAAGGAATCGAAACTAGGATTCCACTATCGTATTTCAAGAATATAATAATAATTTTCAAGAACCTACAACTGTAATAGCTAGGTCTGACTGAGGGCAACGCAACGGCGTGACGAATGCAATGCACTAGCTTACGTGACGTCACCCTCCCACCTCGTTCCGCTAAGACGAAGCAGATAATAGGTATAGGTTGTTACCGTGCGGGTGTATGTTTCTCCGCTGCGCACGGGGCGAGGGGGGGTGCAGCGCGGGGGCGCGACCGGCGCCCGGTGCGCGGCATACCGCCGACTGCACCACTTCACACACACGACGGAACCGACGAATATTGCCTGACAAACATACAGGACACTTAAGAGTAAAATAGGATATGATTTAAAAGGTCAAATACCTTATAAAGGAAAGGAAGACGTCGAATGAATTTTAGAATTCTGCCATCAATAGATAATATTAACGCCAAATATGCGTATTATTTTTTTCATTTACCCGTACCGGCAAAGAACGAAGAACGGTAAGAGTATTTAAATAGAAAGGAGGAGGATATTGAAAGACGTACAGGGCACATAAAACGTACAGGGCACATAATAACACATGTTTTATCTACTCACCAGACAATAAGGTAAAAGTAATTGCATATAAATATTCCTTGCCGTTTTCACCGGGCGCTTTAGTTATAGTTGAAATATCAACCTGGAATCAGAAAATAGGTATATATGAATGTAACGAGAATAATCCTGGGAGTATTATTCAAATCCAAGAATTCCATATTTTGAAATCTTTTTAGTACCGAAATACACAATTATTATTTTTTTAAGTAATGTTTATGGAACAATCAAGGCATGGAGATATGGTAAAACAATTACTAATCAATTATATATAGTTATTACATTCTACTGACTTTAAATAAGAGATCTAACTTGCATATTGCAAATACCAGGTGATAATATTCATTAGTTAAAAAACTTGTCTTTCCTTTCTAACCTTGCCAGAATTTTAGATAAATATATAATTAAATTAACTTTTTATTCTAGAATGAGATACATTATTTTACTTCTAAATACTTAGTAACTATGGATAGTTGCAATTGGGGGTTTTATCGCTATTAGCCACCTCTTCCATTGCTTGTCTTCATTCGATGAAAAAAAAGTACCATTGACAAGAGGTGCTTGATATGAATGTTTTTGGTACGACTTAATTACCTGAAATCTGACGTGCCGTTGAAACATAGCGGGCGCGTTAGATCCTCGTTTGTATTCCACGCGAAATGACATGGGTGATAGCACGCTATGTGATAGCTCTGCTATCTGTAATGTGAAAATAATAGTTAACGATAAACGTATGAACATAGAGGTACATTATAGCTATAACTAAAATGTCATATATTATGGTGAATCGTCGACTTCATTACAGATTTGTTAAAAAAGTGCCAACTACAAAAATAATAATAAAGACATCATACTTACTTCAAAAAAATGTTTTATATTTGAGATTTAATATTAATACAATTATTTATTTTAATATCATTTTATGTATGTATCAGTACAAAAAAAAATACTCTGTGACCCTATATTTTTAAGTGAAATTTATCTTCGTTTTAAAACGTATATTATGAAGTTACACATAATATAAGTTTTTGTATGTATATTTAAATATTCTTTTTAGAATTTAACTCAGGAAACTCTTATATTTGATTGATTGGATTTTCGCTTGAATGCAACATTTAAAAAGTGATTATCTTATATTTTTTAATGTCCTTTATTTTTATTACAATAACAGGAATAATTTAACAAAAGTAAGTTTGGACTATACCCGGTATTACAGATGGGTTTGTACACGTTTTAGACCTGGTAAATACCGTAAGGCGCTAATAGTTTTACAAAAATTTGTGGAAATTGTTTACACAGAGAAATCTTATTTTTTTCGGATAATCTCAAAATTTTTTTAAGATAAATTAATTTTAATTTTTCAAAGAGTTGTTTTAACACCTATCCATTTTACTACACAAAGCTAAAAACCTTTCTGTAATAACCGGTAGATAGATAGATAGCAAACTATTTGTAGGTGCATCATTATTATTAGAAGTATTACACATGAACGAATGGCATTATTACAGCTAATAAAAATACAATCTCTTTCAGGCAACTTTAGGATTGATTAAAATGATTCGGAGAGACATTGGTAGTTGGTAGTGCATTTCAAAGTATGATAAATCTATTTACAATAAATATAAAAAGAATAGTGTACTTACATATGCAGGTACAAAACATACATTAACAAACCACACGTATATATAATAAACTTACTTAGATATACTATAATAAACACATAAATATAAATATATACATATATCTAGATACAACATACGGAAAACCGGTAGTTATATTAATAATGGCAATTCTATCAAGTAATACCAAGACACACAATGATATCAATATCGGTATTGACTTACACTTAAGAAAGCGTGTATGAGGTCAGCTTTGACCATCGCCAGCGGCTTGCCCTTCACTAGCGCCGTGAAAGTTTCTTCTTTATCTGCTGAAAGAAGAAGAGAACCGAACCAGGAACGCTTTGTGAGTTCGGGAGAAGATTCTGGAGTTAAGTGTACTTCTTCTGATGATGCTGCAAAGAGAAAGAGTTTACAGGGATTTAGTTTAAGTATGAGTTTAGGCACGAGTTTTTGACATATACATTTGTGTATGCATTGAATACGTAATACTAACTCTGCATTTTCCTTCTATGAAACCGAGGAGAACCTAAGAAAGAGTTCTTAATGGTGGCCAGCCTGACGCGCCAGGGGGCCGCCGCGCCGCCTGGTGACCCTGGAGCTACACCTGGAAATTATATTATAGTATTTCTTATTTAGTAAACACTTCAAGCAGATATTGTATAAAGGCACATTTAATGCCTGAGGAATTATTTAACGGTAAACCTTAACGTGAGATAGAAATAGAAAGTGGTAAGCGCATTCTAGTAAGAGAAGAAAGATAGAATAGAGAGAGAGTGGGAGGGAAAGGGAGTTAAATTCCAAAGGTACCAACTTTTGGTAATATTATGTAAATGAAATTATATTTTTATTGCAAGGATACGACGAAAATTGAAAAATAAAGAACACGAATGAGAAGAATATATGTTCTAAAACTCAAAATAATAACACGTGTCGATTCAACAAATCAGCTTACAACAATCAATGATTAATTTTGGTTTGTATAGATTTAGGAAACCGTGAGAAGTCCAATACACTGTAATCTATTAAAATATTCAAATTTCGAAGTTAAATTTAAATAGACTTTATAATTTAACTTCGAAATATTTGAAATTTGACTTTAAAATTTGAATTTCAAATTGATTATTTTTATTTAAAATCTTGTAAATAAATAACGACATACTTGTAATAGTTCCTAGGTTAGGGAAGAGAGACGGCTGAGGCGATTGTGTGGTGCTCGGAGGTCCAGGTAATGATGATCTTTCCCTTACTAAAAAAAAATGTCCGTTTGATTCTATTTAAAAGTTCATTTATAAGTATCATATGCTTATTTGCTACCGCAATACAAAGTATGGTAGTTTATAATTCAGTTACCTCTATGTGTCTGTGAAGGGCTGTGTGGTCGAACTGCCACCGAGGAACCCATGACGGGTGATTCATTTATTATCAGTACTGCTTCACCCGGTTCACCACCTGACAAAACAAGATTTTTTTAAATCTAAAACCTCAACTGCATTTTTAACCTGTTTTTTTTTTGCTGACGTTATCAAAACGTTATACTGTATAACTCTCCTACTCCTAAATCCGTGGGGGATACATTGTTTTTCTATCGGTATTTTGTGACAGAATACCACTAGACAAACAATGATTGCATTGCCGAATGAGTATAGGTATCGGTGGCCCAAATCCTCCTCTCCTCTATTTGACTCTTAAACATTTGACTATATTACTAAATATTTGACTGTATGACTAAATATTTGACTGTATGACTAAATATTTGACTAAATTAGACTAATTATCTTTCTTTCTATAAAATTTTGGAGTTTATTGACAGGAACAGGAGGATAGGACGGGAAAGAAAGGAATTTTGCTTATACTGATGGGTTGGGGAGTATAAACAATAGCTCCAGCAAGTCAGGGTCGCATACCTTTAACTCGAACTGGCTCAATATTCTACCAAATATCTAAATATTTGACTAAAAGTTTGAACAAGTGACTAAACAATACTTTACTAAAAAAAATGTGATCCTCGTCCATAAAAAAAGAAAGCTGATGTAAGCTCATTATCTTTCTTTATGTATCGATGGAATAAGCTTTCCAGTGATAGACAAGGTATTTCCCAACACCTGTATCCCTGAAGGTGTAATCAAAAGTATATACGACACCCATGTTTTGCTAATTACAATATGGTATCACTAACGTATTGCCGGCACTAAGAATGGAAGAATCAAGATTATGAAAATAAAAGGAAGGGAATTATGGAAATTGCTTATGCTTGTGGAGTGTACGCAATAGCTGGAACAAGTATTTACTAACTTATATTAAGGCTAATAGTAGGTCCTGTTGAGTTGGCCCTTTGGTGATGATGTTCTCTGACAGATGGGGATGCTGTTGACAAAGAATAAAACAGATTTAAGTACATAGTTACATATATAAACTCACGCCCATATCCCCGAAGGTGTAGGCAGAAGCGTCCAAAACGCCCGCTTAATGCCAATTATAATTTACCACTTAACAAATTATAATTTAGACAATCATTGTTCGCTGAAATAAACATAAAGGCGGTGGAATGTCAATGTATATATGAAAACTTAATTTACTTTCATAAAAATTAAGGTCAGCTTAGTTAAAGTGATAAACAGTATTATAACACACGTAATAAACATAAATTTGTTGTACCTGCCTCCAGGCTCCTAACTAGTCGTGTCTAGGTGAATGTGTGCGATTATATAATAAAATCTCTGATAATAGACAAATTTTAAGTCTTAATAAAAGAAGATAGAGCGCTCAAGCTCTTCTATCTTCCATGTAATCCACCACGGAAGATAGAAGCGCTTGGGCGCTTCTATCGTCCATATCCTTATCTATTGAACTGAAGACACGTATGTAATTATTTTATAGTTTTAATATTAATTTCACATTTGATATTTCGTAATAGATAACAGTATGATCATTTTGTCACCTTTTGCGGTACGAAAATGAGTGGCCAAATTTAATGCTCTGAGAACCACACAGCTAGTAGGCGAAGAAAATATCCTAGGTGAAACATTACTTACACACACTGCGAAAGTTAGCTTCTTTGTTACTGTGTCATATCTAGACTACTGAACTGATAGTAGTATAATTCATACACGTTATAAGGGGTACAGAAAGGAACACAGGGTACCTTTCAGAAAAGAAGTAGTGTTCTAGAAGAATAGAATGCAAAACAGTTATACTAGCGGCAGGCTAGTGTTATATAATGTTTCTTAGTAAATATTTATATAATAATGGCACCTATATAATATATAATAATGGTTTCTAACTCATTATTATAACGGCTGAACTAAGTTCGAATTTTATTTGTTTTAAAATATTTGGTAAAAATAGTTGCAAAACATTTTTGTTGTCGCAACACTGAGTTTGGCAATTTGTCTTGCTACTGACTTTCTTGATGGCAATAAGTTAATTGAAATGATTGAAGAAGAAATAAGGAACAAAAAATTAAATTAAATATTTGATTTTGTTCAGAATCGAAGATGTGGTTTATAGGTGAGTGTTTTTACACGATAGACAATTTCTTAAAGAAGTATCCATCTCAGTGTTATACTTAAGGAAATTAAATATCAAACTATGATAGTAAAAAACTTAATAATGTTAGGAATATCTTTATTTATATTAAAAAGTTTTAATGTTATTTCCTTAGTAACTTAGTTCTAGAATTGGTTTTAGAACGAGGGAGATCGAAATAATGAAATACAAACTTGTTTCTATTGCAAAAATATATTCCAAATGGCTAAAGATTGTTATTTTATACAAGTTAATCTTTTTTTTCTACATTAAAAGATATACGTTACCTAAAGGAGAACCAGGAGTTGCCGGAGTGCCTCCCAAGGACGATACCCGGTGAGGAGTGTGACAAGCTGAATAAAATTATACAGAATTAATAGTTTGTCTTAACAACTTTTAAAGAGTTGAAATTCATTGTCATAATCTGCCAGAAAAAAGCAACAGAATCTATACTGAAGCTTATTCATCGCCTATATTTTGCAGACTGTAAATGTGTCCCATTAATGAAAGGAGAAGGCAAGCAAATTTCTGTCAACCGGACAGTTGGTACTTAAATGAGCAAAGGAGCATATTGAAAGGAAAGGAAAAGGGAAGGGAAGGGACACTGCTTATATGACTTGACTGGAAATATGTCCTGTAGAATTTATACTATGGGAGAGCCAGGCTTGGGGACGTATTGGCCGGCTCGACCGGAGTATTACCACGGCTTCACAGAAACCCCGTAGACAAACAATACATTGTATTACCGATGACTGTTGAGTTCAGGTGTCCGTAGGCGGTAGTAAAGAACAATATAATAAATATATTGTACTTCACAACGTTTATTTTTTAGGTTTTTTCTATAGATACACAGTGGTTGGTGTCTGTTTACTTATTTTATTAAGAAGACGTTAATGGAATTCCTAGATTTTCCTGGAAATATATACAAACAAGAAAAATAATAGAATGTTGCCATTGACAAGAATAATTGTTATAAGTCGATTAGAAATGTGTACCGAAAATATAATATGAATTAAACATAATAAAAGCAAGTAAGTAAAACTTATAACAAATTCTTTAAAATGTAGTTTTAATTTGTATTTACAGGTATTTAGAAATGTACCTGGCGGGCTTGCTGGCAGCTGTGGGGAACTCCGGCCCTCCGCCCGCCGGCCCGACGCCGACCTGCTGCGACCAATCCTGTTCTCATACACTCACAAATTACAAATAACAAAGTAATACCTAACCTTACACTCAAAATAAAATTGCCTTTATTGAAAGAGCCTCAATGACGATATTGTTGAACATTAACTCAAACAAATAATACCTAGCTAGAGGTAGCAAGCTCAAGATATAATCGCCTACATTTTAAGAGCGTCATGAACCATTTTCGTATGCACAACAGATCTTTGAATGTAGGTTAACATAGAATACAAATAGATTCAAAGGCATAAAACATACGCCACGTTTCTACGTGGAAGAGGACATCGTCATCATCATCATCACCATCACCTTAATGAACAGAAATAAATTCCACCTATTAGTTTTATTATATTAAATAAACTTGAAGTTCTTTTTACCTATATTGTGATCTTCTTGGAGTAATTGGTGAGCCTTCGCTTATCTGTCCGAAGTGAGTTGACTGGCCATTTACCTAAAAACAAAATGGGGCATCTAAAGTCACTGACACAACATACAATGATACAGCGCCATCTTGCGAAAACAAGTCAAACCACGTAGTAAGAGTAATTACTAATCCTACATAGCGCAAATGTAATTCTCGACGTGATTATAGTAGTAGTACGAATGCTTATATAAGAGTGTGATTGACCTGCCTTAAACCCAATTGGCTACGCTCAAATCTAATTGTATAGAAGCTACTAAACTACTAATACTGATTCTCACAAATTAATTTCAGTCACTGATTACTATTTTTAATACCTAGGATGAAAGTGGGGCAGGGGAGGTCACCTGGCACCCCCCATGGGGAAATATAATATAGGAAGTTATACGTGAATGTAGCGTGTTACCCGGCAGGTGTCGAGCCTCTTCCTTGGTGGGTCGAGCGCTGCAGGGGGAGCAGGGCGCGGCTCGTCGTCGCGCGCCGGCCGCCGCCGCTTGCGCTCCAACAACAAGAAGTAGATCACCTTCTCTGTGTTATGACTGGAATAAAATGCAGTAATGCTACAAACTGAATGATATTATACTTAATACTAATAACCTGGGACATTAAACAGCACAATGGTTTCTAGAATCTGAATTATACAGATATAGATATCTAGATATCTTTAAATACATACATATTACAAGTATAATCACAGTGAGCAATGCAAACAAATAAACTAACCCCAATTATTAATACAAACATACGTTCACACCTGTATTAAGTAAAGAATAGGCAGAGGTATTTTAAACACCCATATTTACCTTACTAACATAAAGCGGGCAGCCATATTGCTGTCAATAATTAGGTAGCATTTTTGGAAATAAAAGCCCTTTTTTAATTTATTAAATGTGGAAGATTTGGGAACGGATAAGATGATGAGGAGTGTAAACTATAACTCGACCACGTCAGGGTTGCAAATCTGTAACTCGAGCTAGCTGTTACAACTATTTGCATTGAGGGGGAATCGAACCTGAGACGTGTGCATAAACACAATCTGAAGTCGCAAAAAAATATAATAGTAAAATAAATCTATTGACACTTACTGCGAACTCAAAAGTTCTTGTATTAACTTGTCCCTCTGTTTAAAGCATCCTAGGCTGCAGATCGCCTGAAGTACATCGGGGTCAATGGCTTCAGCTGAAGGTATCACCCTGGTCTGAACTACTTCCATCATCGGTAACTCCTGCTCCAATTCTCCTCGCCCACCGGCTGTCACCCACGGATGCCGAGTGATTTCTGCCAACTGAAAAACAAATTGTTGTTAACGCCATCTATGGTTGACAGTGAAATATGAAATTCCATAAAGACTAACTTTTAAAACTACTAAAATTTTATAAATAACTTTATGGATTTTCTCATATACGGATTAAAAAATAACAAAGTATGTAAGAGGGCGTGGGTTCGATTAACACACGTGGCAAAAACTTATGATCCGCAATTAGTTGTCGCGGGACTGGGTGTTCTTTCTGTCCGTTGTATGAATGTTTGTAAATCTTTTAATTTTTTTTATGTTAAACGGAGGTGATAAAACCTTTTTTTTGTATCAGAGGGTTTCCACACGATCACTATCTCACTCTCAGCTCCGGTGAGGATCACCTCAGAGAGGGTATGAGGGACTCGAATCGACTAAAACTACAACGTGTTCCGTCATAGTGGCTGCTCTATTGCAGGGGACCCGGGATACCTTAAGAAGGAAGCCTTCGGGAACCCCTGAAATTATAAACGATACATAAAAAATAGTTTGTGCTCTACGTGTGGTTTTCAAAAAATGTTAAAAAATATTAAACCCGACTGCTTATGTATTACTTTCCCTCTTTGTTTTTTTTGCTGACGTTATCTGTAAATGTCACTCCCTCTATTAAAACGCTTAAAATGATACTTCTCATGTCGAGATCCATCAAGCCATTTAGGCTCCTTCATACATATATACATACATACATAGACTCGAAAAAATCCCTCCTTACACAGTCGAGTAAAAATATATAATTAAACTGTTAAACATTACCAAGTGCCATCTATTGAAAAAAAAAATAACTAAATATTTCTTGTTCTTGGCACTTTAGTATACGCCAATAATAATGTACTTAGTATTTAGTCTTTTCTTTTGAATACAAGAAATTCGATGATTAATTAATGTTTAACATAAATTGTTTGAAAATGTTTTTAATAAAATTGTAATGAATATTACAATTTAAATAGATAGATACACAGAAAACACTTTATTTATACATGAATATTACAGGATAAACAAGTTGGTTCACTATTACATACATCATACAAATACATTTGTCTATTTGAGAAAGCTGACTCATAACGTAATACAATCACTCCCAAGCAACGTTAGGATGGATCGAATTGTTAGGAAAGACAGTGGTACTTGGTCGTCGTCGAATCAAATATAGGGAAAACTATAATAAGATAGATATATTCCATATATTTAATGTACTTACACTATACCAATACTTATGTGATTGATTGACTTATATGTTAGTATTATATATCATAATAAGTACAAGCCAATACTCATGTTCATGTTGTTAGAATAGTACACCTTAGACTACCCCTAATTTTATGTAAAAATATCCGTATAAAGGTTGTCTGTAAGAAATCACCGTGAGTGATAAGACCGCCAATTGTTATGCCGTAATACATGCAAGCATGTCTATATATATATATATATTTTCCATTACTTGTATGGTGTACAATAAAGAGATAAATAAATAAATTAATACACAACAATACTAAAATTACAAACACATAATAAGACAGTGGGAGAGCCATCCTTAGGCATGAACGGATCGGCTCATCACCAGCCGGAGTATTACCACGACCTCACAGAAAACCGGTAGAGAAATGCTTGCAATGTATTGCTATAACCTACAGAACTATAAAATATACCTACAGCCTACCTTAATATGGCAATTGTGAAATAAAATTGATAAATTATATTCATGAATCAAGTGATTTTAATAGATTATCTATTTTATTTATCAACTTAGCAATTAACATTAATAAACATTTTTGAACAGAGCGCCATCTATATAGTATCATGATACTCCACATTTAAGTTTCTATGTTTGAATAAAATGAACTTTACCGTCATTCTCTTTTCAGGGTTAACCTCGATCATCCCCCTCAATAGCTGTTGACAGTCTGGAGGAACAAAGTGTGGTACGTGGAAAACACCGCGTTTTACCTGAAACGCCATAACATAAAAAAAACTTAAATATTATTTACATACATAATGCAGAAAAACCTGACTGGGAAAGCAACTAAAAACTAATGAATTAATAAAAAATACACTGTAAAACTTTACGATAGTTTGTAAGTAACTGCATTTTACCTTTTCAAGTAATTGACGTAAGTTATCGTCATCAAAGGGCAATGCACCGACCAGCAGTGCGTACAATATCACCCCACAGGACCAGACGTCCGCACGTCGACCGTCGTATTTTTCACCCTGTGAATAAAGTTCTTTTTATAATTTCATTTTAAGACTCAATATTAGTTTTACGAAATATTAAAGTGGGTAGTTATTGTCAAAAATACCAGTGTTTACGGAGAAACGAAACGTAATTGTTGTCCTTGGCCTTGTCACCCATTGCACCCACCATTCGTAAAAAAATAAGTAGCAATGTTACCATTGCATTATTATAGTTCTGTAGAAGTGGGTAAATTCGAATAGTTTATCTTTTTGTAATAAAAATAAGGTCCATGGCAGCATTATGATAGAGTGTTATCAATCTATAGACAGATAAAAAAAATTTCGTTCCTATTATTATCATAAAACTATATGGTAATGTGAGTATTAGATGATTTTAAAAACAGTGAAATATATTTTTAATTTTTTTTTTTATTAAACAAATGCATTAATCAGAACAAAGCTAAAATGTAATTAAGCAGTAACAGAACGGTGACTCCTAAGTTACAGTTAAACAAAGTTTAGTAGTCAGAGTTCAATATATTCACAGTCATAATGTAAGTTATTGTCAATATTCATGTAATGTACAGGTTCTCTGTCTAAATAAAGTGTTATTATTGTTCATTTTGATACATATCATACTATATTCTGTCATGTAAATGTATTAAGGTTTGCGTGAAAAAAAAAATGTTTATGATGAATGTATCTATTGCTGTGAGTAATTATTATTTTTTTAAACTTCCATTAACCACAATCTTTTAAGTGTACGTCACTATACGAATACAAAGAGCTTTACCTTAATAATTATGTGATTGATTGACTTTTAGGGTGACTCTTGGTCCAGTCTATTCAATGGAAGAGAGTATAGGATACAATAAGCATACAATTAAATAACAAAATACAGTCTCTGCTATTATAGTACAAGTGACTATTTTTTCTCTGCTAAACAACACAACAAGTCTCTCTTTTTATTCACAATATATCGATCGATTGAATGGAAACTTTATAATGTTATAGGGTGGTTCTATTGTTTTTATGGCAACATTTTTTCACTGACTTGTCAAATAACCAACCAACGGTTTATTACTAACCGACTAAATACTAACGTTATGCGTTGTCAACCCTAACTTGCGACATAAATAGACAACGCCGCTCGTTTAAGAGAGATAGCGCATGTTGCATTTTAATAATTGAAATGTTTGTAACATATTGATAATTCATGAACGACCGTTGCTTTGATTTCTGCAATCCGTTGAAAATATAATTTCGTGATAGTGATTGTGATATTGAAATACGTGTAAAATGAAGTCCTCTAAATCGAAACAGAGACTAAATGAATTACGAACGCCCGCTAGAAGTAAACAAAATCTAGTTGGCGAACGTGATCCTGTTCAAGTGTACTGCCGACTGCGACCTATGCAAAGAGACTCCGATGCCCCCTGTGTGAAGATAATATCGCCCACTACAGTACTTTTGTCACCTCCAGCAACCGCCATAAGCTATAGAAACGAGAATGCGAAGACTATGAAATATACTTTTAAAGAAGTTTTCCCGCCGGAAACATCGCAGCAAGAGGTCTTCGATAAAGTTGCATTGCCGATCGTAGAGGGCTTGATAAAAGGTAAAAACGGTTTATTATTCACTTACGGTGTTACTGGTAGCGGTAAAACCTTCACAATGACTGGTGAGCCGCAGAATTGTGGTATTTTGCCTCGGGCCTTGAATATAATTTTTAAAACTATAAACGACTTCCAAGCACACAAATATATATTCAAACCTGACAAAATGAACATGTTCGATATTCAAACTGAGGCGGAGGCTATGTTGGAACGCCAACAAGAACTCCACAAATTCAAAAGTGGTAGGAAGAACAATTCAAACCCAGACCTGGCTATGTCATCATCAGATGTAACTAAAATCGAAGGTATTAATGAAGATAACCAGTATGCAGTCTTTGTGACATATGTAGAGATATACAACAACAGTGTATTTGATTTACTTGAGGATGGTCCACCGATAAGTCGCAATTTACCAGTTAAAATCATTCGTGAAGATGCAGCCCATAACATGTATGTCCATGGAGTCACTGAGGTAGAAATTAAATCTGCCGAGGAAGCATTTGAAGCTTTCTATTTAGGCTTGAAACGTAAACGAATGGCACATACTAATTTGAATGCAGAATCAAGTAGAAGTCATTCAGTATTCACAATAAGACTGGTGCAGGCACCAGTTGATGAGATGGGAGAAGCTGTTATTCAAAACAAAAAGTTTCTTAATATAAGTCAACTAAGTTTGGTAGATTTAGCTGGCAGTGAACGCACAAATAGAACAAAAAACACAGGCCAGCGACTCCGAGAGGCTGGTAATATCAACAAATCCTTAATGACACTTAGGACATGCTTAGAAGCATTGCGAGAGAATCAGATTAGTGGTACTAACAATATGGTACCATACCGAGAATCAAAAATCACTCATCTTTTTAAGAATTTCTTTGAAGGTGAAGGTCAAGTTCGTATGATAGTATGTGCGAACCCAAGAGCTGAGGACTATGATGAGACTCTCCAAGTTATGCGGTTTGCAGAAATGGCTGCTGAAGTAGAAGTAGCCAAACCACAAGTGATTGATGTTGCTGCTACTATAGGTCTTACTTCAGGCCGTCGTAAAGCCAATAGACTCTTTACAACAGCCAGAGACAATATAGTGCGACCTGAAGCTAAAGATCTAGAAATGGACTTGGGACTTGTGTATAGTCTTGGACCTGATTTCCCTAGTCTGGAACTGAATAGCTCAAAAGCTGCTCATATTATCAAAGAGCTGATGGCACATTTAGAAATGAGAATCAGTAGAAGAGAAGCCCTAAAACGAAGCAAAGCCATCAAAGATGAAAAACTTCGTTCAGCATTGTTAGATTTAGAGAAAGATGCTATGGATGTTAGAACTGAAAACCGTGTCTTGAAAGGACAATTAGCTGCTGCTGAACGCAGAGTAAGAGCCTTGGAAGAGAGACTGACAGCCACTGAAAATGCATCTATGTCCCACCAACGTAAGCTATCAGAAATGACTGAATACACATCTAATTTGAAAAGAGAGTTACAGGAAAAAGATATGCTACTAAGTCAGAACAAATTTGACAAAGAGAAGCAGAAAAAGATTCTTGAGAAAAAATACAATCACAAAATAGCAGCAGAGCATGAGAAAGCTAAAGAAATTAACTGTGAAAAGGAGAGACTTCGAAATGCAATAGAAGAAAAAGAGAACCGTCTTAAGATTATTGCTGAAGTGTTAAATGCAGAACGAGGTGACAATATTGAAATGTATCAAAAGACTGAAACTGGTGCTCAGACAAGTGGTGGGAGAGAATTTACGCCTGGTTCAACTCCAAGAGCATTGCCTGCTCATCTCTTAACACCGTTTAGTTCAGCTCCTCATACTAGAGAAACCCGTGACACTCCAGCTTCTTCCCGACGTGGAGTAGCCATAGCGAACCCTAGACATCGTCGTTCACTGTCAGCGGACGGACGAGGATGGATAGAACATGCTCCAAACAAGTTAGTCCCGATGGGTACAGTTATGAAGCCTAATATTGCTAATAGTAAAGTTGTGAAAAAACTAACAAATACAAAAGACATAACAAATCCAAAGACATCAAAATACTGTCTGATTTCCCAAGAACAAGATACAGATGGGGAATTAGAGACTAAACTATACAAAGGTGATGTTGTCCCCACATGCGGTGGTGGTGCTCAAGTGATATTTAACGATGTTGAAATGTTGAAACAGTTTTCTCCGAACAGGGAATCATCTCATTCCCATTCCAATCGGCAGTCATCTTGTGCTAGACATTCTGGAAAGAGGAGGGATACGGGATGTTCTCCACTACAGACACCATCAAATACAAGTAAAAAGCAAAGAGTTGAAGAGGATTAGTATAACTTCATATTTGTTTGACAGTTAATTTGTTAAGTTTGTCGCTTATATGTCTGGGGATTCGGGGATTGACTCTTTATATAATCTTATACATTCTTATTGTAAGTGATGTGTATACAGGTTTTTTTTTATGGAATAAGGGGCAAACAATCTGTTTTTATTGATAGGTTCAGTGTATTGTGTTTATCTTGTATTTATGGGTGCAGTATCAAATGTCTTACTATTTCTATCTATCTATTAAACTGTTGATACTTAAATTCAGTACAATATAACCGCTGTCTAAAACATACATATAAGTATACAATCGTTTTTGCATTCTTTAAATTGTAGACTAGAAATTACAAATTGAAAAGTTTTGTATTAAAAGGTCTTTTATAAGACAGCCCAAATTGGTATTTATTATAAATTAATTTTGCCTCATTAAAAGTATCTCATTTTATTATATGTAGATAAGAGAGTCTGTTAATGAGATTAATATATTAAAAACATGAAAAAAAAATCTGATTACTGGAGTATGCTAAAAAAGTTTGATTGATTTCAATTTAGCTTAGTTCTAATGTATAATATAATATTTTTTTGTTTTTAATGGGTTCCATAGAAATTAAATGTGATTTTTGAGTAAAGACAATTTTTGACTGTGATTCTAAGTAAAGTGCTCATTGTAAACCATTTTTAGTTTAGCTATATGAAACATTTCAGTGATGAAAACAGGTAAAAAATTATTATATAATATATCTTCGAAAATGCGTCCAAGTGAAATCAATTAATCACCTGCGCTATTCAATTGAATTTTACTTTTAACCAATTTAACGAAGAGGTGGTTAAGTAATCGACCCTTATGTATGGATGTATGTCTGGGATTGATTTAAAATTACTGATGCAGTTTGGCTGGGGTTTTCGATATTTAAATGCATATATTTCAAGAAGGTTTTAATATACATATAACATATTAGGATCTGATCAAGATCTTCAGACAAAGATTATGAAGCTCCATTTAATAACTTACAGAAAATGAACTGCGATTGCTGTGATGGTATATCTATGTATTGTTTTCACTACTCAATAACATAATATCTCCCTTATGTTTATATAAATTCCCATTTTATGTCCTTAACTGAATCTTTTAAAGTATTGGTTAGTAACCTTGACTGATTTGCCATGGATTCCATTCCCACACAAATAATTATTACACAAACAAATATTTCTCCCGAGTGTGGGTGTTCTGTGTCCGCTGTTTCAATGTTTGTAAAGTTCCTTACGATACGGGAATAATTCTGGATACTTGAGTTATAAAATATATGTTCAATCATCTACTTATTTTAATTACCGTATAGTTTCAATGTTTCCTTTAAATTTGTATACCCTCCATGTTATATAAAAAAAATGTATATGAACTATAAGCAAGTGTTATATAAAATTGTTATTTAATATTATTATGTAGATCTGACATTTCTAAGTATAGTTAAAGCGCACAAGTTGAATAAAAATATTCAATTGTATGCTTAACTGGTGTAATACCACTTTTTTTTTGTGCAGTTTGCATATCCTGAATGCATTCTTATTATTTAAAGTTATTAAAAAGAAGGTTATAGATATAAAAAAAATATATCTGTTAGTGTGAAGGGACTGACTATTCTTAGAACTGAAGAGACAAAGTTAAAAAAAAAATTATAAAAATTATTTCCCATCTTCAAATAAGAGCCGTATTATTAGATTTTTTTTGATGATTTAATTATGAATAAAATAAAAACCTAATTATACGATTATTGAAGTAAAAATAAAAAAAGGTTTTTTTTTTAATTAAAAACATGCGGAGGTCGCAAAATCAAGCTGTTAATGATCTATAATATCACTTTCTTTCTTTTTGTGGGTTGGGACCTGACCTACTATCAAATTGAGCATAGAGATATTTACTATTGTTTTTACTTTTCCGTTGCCACGCCAACTGTTGTTACTCTATGGGTCAATTCCGATTGAACGAAAAACTCCGCAAACTTTTAAAATGTGAATAAAATATCAACCTCGTTCCATTAAAAAAGAGCTGAAAATCTTACATCATTATTTGACGAACTAAATTATGTTAGCAAACCTTTTTAAGTTTTATTTACCAGACCGCAAGGAGGGCACGCCGTAGAGCCTAAACGGCTTCATGGATTTCGACAAGTGCTGTGTCATTAATTTTGTCTTCATAGCAGGAGTGACATAGATATAACGTCTGAGACAAAAATAGAAAGAATAATTAATAAGACAGTCGGGTTTTATATATTTTTAAATTATTTGACTTTTTAAATGGCATGAGGTAAATATGACATACATACGTACATAAGCTCACATATTTCTCCCGTCGGGGTAAGCAGAGACTACAGGCCTTGCTTCTTTGCTTACCTCAGGAGCTTCCTCTAATTTCATTAATTATTAATAAATATTCTATTCGCATTTTAAAAGATCGTGCTTTTTGCCTCGCAATCTCTCACTTAGATATCTATATTTAAAAAAAATAAAATAAAAAACAGTGATTGTCCATAGTGACGTCAGCTAAATATCTAATTACCGACAATAGGTAACTGTCAAATCAAATCAGCATCGTTTTAGTAAACGTCAAAACGATAGGTTTGATACATTTTTGTATGAATTGCATAGTAGTGACGTCATAGCTATATAATAAATAATTCATTTATAATGTTAATTTGATTATAAAAAAAAACACGTCACAGTGAAAAGAACGACAATATTGTAAACTGTTTTTAGTAAAGTTATTGCCCGACTTACTGAAATAATTTAATTGAAGCGATATCATCTGCCCAATTACAATTTCCTCTGAGGCGTTTAAACTTAATCCCAGTTTTAAATGTTGTTTACTGACTCCAACCCACATACAATTAGAGATCATTTGAAGCAATTGCGGCGGCTTATCTTCTGTTCTAACAAGTCTTTTGCGTTTCTGTACTTAATTATTACTATTATTATGGGTATAGTTATATTTGTAAACACTCAATTTTGTACACCTAGTATTATTTAGCTACTCATTTAGCATGTATTGTAATGCTATTTTCTTGTGAAACTGTATTAAAATACTTAATCTTGGTTTTTTGTTTTCTTTATGGTAAGAGGGGGTAAAATGAGCAGATTTCACCTGATGGTAAGGGACAACCTTCGTCCATGGACCTTCATCGCAACAGCTGTATGTGCGCTGTCCGCCGTTGAAGGTGATGAGGTGGAGGGGGTGGTTTAGTTGGGGGGAAAGAGGAGCGGAGGTTTGGGCAAGGTTTGGCAACAAGCTTGCCCCATATTACGTAAAACGTACTAAATTATATTATGATTGTCAAAATATGGGCGTTTGATGCGCTTCTGCTTACCCCTTTGGGAATATACACGTGAGTGAGTGTATGTATGTACGTTTCGATGTCACAAAGTTGTTACAAAGCGACAGTGAGCCTGTGGTTTTTTGTGTTTTAAATTCTCGCCCTGTTATTTCATTTCCAAATTCTTCGGTTAAGCCCCGCTTTATTAAATTAAAAATAAGCAGGAAATAAACAATTTGCAGCTGACGAGGAATGATTGTAAACTATTGTCTCTGTTATAAGAGGTTTAAAAAAACTCGGGTGACAAGAGAAAGCTTTAATTACCTACTTCCATGGTCTTGAAATCGGTAACTGTTTATTAATCTGTGGACGTAAAGTTTCTATCGATTCTATTCGATGTATAAAATCATCAATATGAAATACTCCGATCACATCAATCCACTTAAAATGTTGAAAAGTTGTTGAGTTTAGAATGGTTATACCGACCTTCAATACATTAAACCCTACTGCAGGGGTTCCTAAACTTTAAAGATAACGGAACACCAACCAATTACCTTTTATTTTATAGAACCCCATATCAAATGATTACAAATCAACACTGAACTTTACTTATTACAGAAATACTTATTTACAGAACATTTTTTTTAATAAATGTGTAATATAATTGAAACACATTATTCTTAACTTAAAGTTTTAATGTGAAGTATGAAATTGTTTTACTGTTTTAAGAATAATTAACTTTTATAGTTCGTTCGTCGTTCGTTCT
Source organism: Tyria jacobaeae (assembly GCA_947561695.1). NCBI lineage: Eukaryota > Metazoa > Arthropoda > Insecta > Lepidoptera > Erebidae > Tyria > Tyria jacobaeae. The sequence goes on along the minus strand of OX387236.1, from coordinate 1,548,998 downwards.
TATTTTTATAGTTCGGTATAATGTCTGATGATTGTATGCGTATATCTAATCTTGACCTGTACTTGATTTTTTTATAGACGTAGGCTTGTAAAGCCTGTTTCACAACGATACGTTGTGACGAATGGGCGCAATGTTAACATAGCCTTTTGGCTATTTCAGGTTATTCACTCCTAACACCAACCCAAAACTCATTGACTGATACAGGTTCAAATGTGTGTTTAATGTAGGTGAACTTTGAAGATCCATGAATGTTTCATAATCCAGGACGGTTAGCACCGCTGGTTGACTTTTTATAATAAAAAGATTTTTTAACCCATTCAATATCAATATAATTTTCAGCAAAGTAATCGGAATAAGATTTCAGGAGATTCACAAAATGTTCAGTTATAATAGTTTTAATTTCATTTGGTGATTCCAACGTGTTTTCTTGTAGAAAGTTATAAACGAACGGAAAATTACGAGTTGGTAGTAGGTATCTCATAAGAATAGTTGTGCCATCTCGTTCTGAAAATACTTTGACACCTGAAAATACTTCAGCGAGGAAAAGAAAAAGTTGCAGCTTGTGTTCATACACGAAAAGGCGCATGAAATAGAACTATTGTATCATAGTTGTAATATTGCCATGTGCGGCGAACATACCGTTGATTGTTGCACAACTTGTGTTTTTCTTTAAAATTATAAGTGCCGAATCGTTCTCAAAGGAACATGTGCCAAGTAATAATTGTGGTTTAGTACATAAAAGTAAAATAGATATTTCTTTTTAATAATTGTATAATTTATTTATTTATATACTAAGCTGTAAGCCCAATAAAATATATTATATATGTATAAAAAATACATTTATATAATGATCGTCAAAAAGTGTAATGGTTAGCTTTTCATCTGTACTTCGGAACATTAGCTATCCAGTTTTAATAGCTAATAATAAATAATTTTGACTTGACGGAACCCTGATGACTATTCTACGGAACCCAGTCGGGAATCCCTGCCCTACTGCATTATATACAGTCGTGGTCAACTAATTAAGGACATTCAAGATAGTGGACAGCAATAACCGGCTATGTACATATAAATATAAAACCCTGTTGATTTCTCAGTAACTATTATTTGCATAATTTGATCCGATTATTATACTATAAATGGCTGTAAATAAAAGATTAAATAAATATAAAAAAGTGTTTAATATCAAAGGTTAACCATGTATTCAATTTAAGGTACAATTCTGTAGCTGGACATTTAATTAAGAACAGTAAAGTAAAATGAAAAATAGAGTTAAACAGAACTAATAATCTGCAGTATTTTAATTTCTTTAACAACTTCATTTTATTACGGGTAAAATCAGTACCCAGTAGCAAAACCTTTGTTAGTAATTACCGCTTGACACCGATGTGGCATAGACATTATCAGTTTCTGACATATTTCAACAGGAATGTTTGCCCATGCCTCACAAAAAGCTTCATTAAGTTCATCTAAAGTTGTGGTATGATAAATGGCAACTTTTTTCTTAATTTCGTGCCAAAGGTGCTCGATTGGGTTGAGGTCGGGGCTATTTGCTGGCCAATCTAGCACTGATACCGACTGTCTGTTAAGAAACGACTTGACTGAACGGGCTGTATGTTTTGGGTCGTTATCATGCTGAAAAGTCCATATAATAGGAAGATGTTCCTCAGCATAGGGAAGCATAGTTTCTTCTAATATTGCCTTGTATTGATGTTGGTCTAAGTTACCCTGAACTTTCCTCACAGGTCCCACTCCACGTCCAGAAAATGATCCCCACATTTTAATGTTTCCTCCGCCATGTTTCACCTGCTTTTTTGTGAATCTTGGATTCATTTCCGCTTTTACAGGACGCCGTACGTATTGCCTTCCATCTGAAGAAATCAAATTAACCTTGGTCTCGTCAGAGAATAATACATGTTGCCATTGGTCGTAGGTCCAATGTCCATATTTACGTGCAAACGCCAAACGTGCATTTCTATGCTCTTTCTTTAACAACGGTACTTTGCGAGCCACTCTTCCGAACAACCCTGCTTCTACCAGACGTCGTCGAACTGTCCTCGCTGATACACTGACTCTTTCGTCTGCCCCAAACACTTCATGTTTAATTAAAATAGAGCCTAGAAACGGATCTTTCTTAGCTATCCTGGTTATCATTCTATCTTCTTGCGGAGTTGTTTTTCTCGATCTTTTTTTTCTGGGCACATTTAAAGTTGTGTTATTGCGCCTGAAATGTTGCACTGCATTGCATACCATAGTTTTTGAACAATTTAAATATCCTGCTATCCTTCGGTATGACCAACCACGCTCGACAAACTTCATGATAATTTTTCGTAGTGTTGCATCGCAACTTTTATTTTTGCCCATTGTTCTTCAAAATAACTCTCAAAACTTGAAATTACAAATCTAGATTGCCGCCAAAACTACCACAAAGAATAGGAGAAGAAAGAAAATAATAATTGAGATTCAGATTTTGAAACTAGAACGCAATATCTCAGTGTCCCTAATTAAATGGCCAGCCAGCATTCTTTGAACAAATAGCACTGTGATCATCTATCAGCTATACTGTAAAGAGGTTTAATGTTTAAGAAGTTGTTATTGTTTGTATAATTAGGCACATAAATGACTAATTATACTTACATGTAAAAGATGTGGAATATTGTTTAGACTCGTTGGAAAATAAAAAATACATTCACAATTTGGATTAACTAGAGAGTGTCCCTAATTAGTTGACCACGACTGTATATACATACATACTTCCACTGCTACACTACACGAAAGTTATAGCTCTCCTTCTTGCGCAGTCGGGTTAATAGGTAGCTACTCACCCGAATGACTTCTGGACAAGCGTAATGAGGGCTTCCACAGGAAGTTTCTAACAATGATCCAGCAGGTTGCAGCGAGGCCATTCCAAAATCTGCTATCTTTATATTGTTCCTCTCGTCCAGAAGCAAATTTTCAGGCTTTAGGTCGCGGTGACTGAAAGAGAGGTTTAATCGCTACAACGAATTGGAAAGAAATTGTGATCTTAGAACTGGTAAATATAGCTAAAAATACACTCGATCAAGTTACCTGTAAATCAAAAAAACGGTAAATAATTAAAAATCGGTATTAAAGAATATACGCTCTAAAACATCAGCGACGCTTAGTAACGGCGCAGTTACATATCATAACCGCAGGTGATACTTCAGAAACGTCTAGTATTTTATAAACATTTAAAATATGTTGTCTTTGTATGTGTTTTTATTAAATAATAACATTAATCTATTTTAACTATCTATATAGAATGAAGTTCGATGATATCGTCAGAAACATATAGTAGCGTCATCTAGCAAGTAAAATTCAAACTATTTACTATTTACCCTAAATCGCGATATTAAAACTTACCGCGCTGTTTCAAGAGCCGTATACGCGTTGCGTCGTGGCCAGCAAATCAAAAGCCGAATGCTTTCACGTGTATTTTTGCCTTCCATATAGAAACCATACTTCTAATCGGAGATACATTTGCTCGGTCAATAATTAGCATTGCAAATTCTTACCATATAGAGTGACTATGGCAGAAGTCCAATGCAGATATGATTTGTCGAAAGAATCTTCTCGCTTCCTTGGGCGTCAGCCGGCCCTTTTTCACCAGGTAATCGAACAGCTCCCCACCGCTTACATGTTCTAATACTAAATATCTGAAGAAAATATGGACAAAATTTATTTTTAACCAACTTAAAAAAGGAATGTGGGAACGTCTTCCTATTGTAGATACTATTATACGTTTATGATTCCCAATTATACACGTTTCCATAACTTCGTACTTTGTAAACCGATTTTAATATTTCCTTTTCTTTAATAAATTGTTGTACTTGAGGCTATTCCAGTTTATGAAAATATAAATTAAAATACTATTTGCTTAAGGAATTTCTATTTATTTTCTTTGTAGCTAATTATTAATTTTATTTGACGACTCATTTACGATTTAAAGGCTCATTCTTATCAGTTTTATGTTTTTTAAAGTGATTAATGTAATGAGAATGGCAAACATACATGTAGTTATTGTTCATGCATGTAATAAGAAAATATGGAGACAAGGCAAGAAATGCAATAATGGTGCTGATGCTATATGTACATATGTAACAAGAAAATTATTATTAAATTCCTAGGATTAACGAAACCGTTCGATACATACGAACGCCTGATCTTTCATATACTGTATTTTTTTACAAATGTGTTTTCTGTTCTGTTCTTCAAAGTTATAGTTAGTATCTTTATTAAATATCATCATATATTTTTATTGTATAGTATAAATATTAATATAATACTTACAAATATTTCTTATTCTCGTAAACGTCGGACAGTCCCAAAACGTGTGGATGTTCTATCAATTTCATAATTGCTATTTCTCTTTCAACCTGCGAAAATACAAAAAAAAGATATGTCACGCTAGAGCCTAGGTAGTAAATTCTGAGGTGAATTAGGTCTTAAGGGACAATGAGTTCCCCACGCGTCTGTCTTCTAAAGACAAAGCGTCAAGCATAGTCTTGCAAAACTCTTGCAGAATAGTTTTGTAGCCCCGCCTAGTATTCTATAGTCTAAAGGGTGGAAATGTTCTACATGGACCTTTTTAAATTATTAAGGGATTCTCTTACCTTCATCAAAACGCTCTCGCTCAGTTTTTCTCTGTTGATGATCTTGATTGCTACCTTCTTGCCTGTGACGCAGTGAACTCCCAACTTCACCAGACCTGGAATATAAGATCCAATTTACATGTTGCGTTATGTCTTTGCCACACAAAGGGAGGATGTTCCAACAAAGCTAAGTCTGTTGGTTGTTTGTTGTAGTTGTACTCGTACCTATTTATACTAACTGGCGCGAGAACTTTATAATCGTGATTCAGGATCGTTCTACGTTATTATAGTTCGTAGTTTTGCTTGACGTCACTAGATAGTGTTAATGTATGTTTCTGCTGTGTGTGGATGTCGTCACAAAATATATAAGGGCCAGAATATACCTAATTTACGAGAAATCTAATTAGGCTGACCTGTGACCACGGCTAAGACTACACCATGGTAGAAGCAACCTAACTTTGTTTGAAAACCCATGATTCTCACAATACACACTTTTTTCACTAGAAAAGTTTGTATTCATTTTCAATGTTTTGAGTTTGACGTTTGTACGTCATAAAGAGTAGTTAATACCTCAATGCAGTATGAAATCATTTTTATAAATGCATGTTACACAAATTTATTTATTTTGAACTAGAAAGCCTCAAACAGAATAAATATAATCATTTAATCTGTAATCATGCTTTACAGCTCTCGATGGCAGATGGCTTTTTTACTTGCACAGGGACTTAGCACTATCTGCCCTACCTACCGGTAGTATTCCCAGAGGGCAGATAGGGTCGATGCAGGGGAAAATACTACACATAGTTGTAAATAGTCCCAAATTTTATTTTAATATTTTATTTTGCAATAATAATTTTCATATCATGAATCAAGCACTTATTTAAGTATTAAGCGGCGATAGCGGGATGGCTAAGGCGTCGGACTTGCAATCAAGTGGTTGCGGGTTCAAACCCCACCCATAACACTACCGTCGTAAACCTACCCCATTTACGCAAGCATTTTAGCTTAGCTGGGGGGATTAACAAGAATACTAGTAATGTGTGACGCACGTTGCTAGTATTCTTTATATAAAAAAAAACATAGTGTGGTATTAGTAGGATCACTCCACTCGAACGTGATAATAATAAGGCCTCACAAAAACAATAGTTTTTTTTTTTTATGCTATAGGGTGCAAACGAGCAGACGGGTCACCTGATGGTAAGTGACTACCGCCGCCCATGGACACCCGCAACTCAAGAGTCACAAGTTCGTTGCCAGCCTTTTAGGTAGAGGTACGCTCTCTTCTTGAGGGTTTGAAGGTCGTATCGGTTCGGAAATACGGCAGGCGACAATTTGTTCCATAAGCTGGTTGTGCGAGGCAAAAAGCTTCTGGAGAAGCGCACAGTGGTGGAGTGCCAATCGTCCAGGTGATGGGGATGGATATTTTGTCGCGTAGGACGATGGCGGAAACCAGCAGCCGGTATAAGTCCGAAAAATTCCTCTGAACACTCCCCATGATACAAGCGGTAGAGGATGCAGAGTGAAGCTACATCTCTACGCAACGCTAAGGTGTCAAGTTGATCAGAAATATCTTGGCAGTCGCTGGCAGACGCGAGTCGCTCTCCGTTGAATGCGGTCAAGAGGCAGAAGTTGGTACTGGGGTGCACCTGCATAGAGATGAGAACAGTATTCCATGTGCGGCCGAACCTGCGCCTTATAAAGTTGCAGGCGGTGGGCCGGAGTAAAATACTGTCTCGATCTGTTTAGCACACCAAGCTTCTTCGAGGCTAATATGGCCTTACTCTCTAAGTGACCGCGAAACTGGACTTCGCTTAATATATCGACGCCAAGGATTCCGATACTGGCTGATGCAGTTAGGGAAGTGCTCTCAAATTGAGGTGATACGACCAATGGCAACTTTTTAGCGGTGAACGCGCAAACCTGTGTCTTCTTGGGGTTAAACTGGACTAGGTTAAGTCGACCCCAATCTGAAACTTTTGATAAAGAAGTTTCGATTTCAGACACAAGTTTGGATCGGCTTTCGATGACGTTTACCCGAGAAATGTTAGCGCGGCCGGTGTAAAGGGCATCACTCGTGCTATCGTCCGCATAGCAATGGATGCTGCTAATCTGCTGCATATCGTTGATATGCAGAAGAAACAGCGTGGGTGATAGCACACAGCCTTGTGGGTCACCAGAATTAACAGACTTGGAGTCGGAGCATGCACTGTCAACAACGACCTTGATGCTTCTGTCTGTAAGAAAACTGGTGAGCCCATTGCACAGTTTCTCGGGAAGCCCATAGGAAAGAAGCTTCGCAAGGAGTGCTTTGTGCCAGACCCGATCGAAGGCCTTCGCCACGTCCAAACTAACGGCCAACGCTTCCCCCTTGGTCTCGATCGCCTGTGCCCACCGGTGAGTCAAGTATATGAGAAGATCACCAGCTGAACGACCCTGACGGAAGCCGTATTGTCGATCATTGAGGAGCTGGTGGTCTTCTAAGTACCGGAGGAGCTGGCAGTTAACAATGGATTCCATTATCTTGGAGAACAAGGAGGTGATGGCTATGGGTCTGTAGTTGGACGGATCCGAGCGATCTCCTTTTTTAGAGATTGGGTGCACTAGAGCTGTCTTCCATGAGTACGGGACTATGCCAAGAGAGTAGGAAAGCCGATAAAGGCGCGTTAAAACCGAGAGATTCTATCGGGCCCACTCGACTTATGAACGTCGAGGGAAAGAAGCGCTTTACGCACTGCCCTTTGTGTAAACCGGACTTCCGGCATGCGGGTCTCGCACTGAGGTATGGTCGGCGGTGCGTTTTCCCGTCGTCCAGCGTCGAGTTGGACGCAAAGAGTTTGCCCAGAAGATCGGCTTTTTCTTTAGCGTCGTGGGCCAACGAATTATCTCCTATGCGCAGAGGTAGAAGGGATGGCTCTCAAAAGTTCCCCTGGACAGCTTTGGCAAGAGACCAGAATGCACGAGTTCCGGAGGGGAGACTCACTAGTCTCTCGCCAATTCTGCCGATGTGAGCCGACTTCGTCCCAGCAATTACTCTTTTGAGGGACCTGGAGGCAAAGTTAAATTGCTTCTTTAATGTGCTGGTCTTTACATCCCGTGCTGTCGCTGCATTAGCCCATGCTTGGTAACATTCCTGCTTTCGGCGGGACGCCGCTTTGCAGGTTCGACCAAACCAAGGCTGGGACTTGCCACCTGTGGGAATCAGGGAGAATGGAATGAAAAGTTCCATACCCTGAAGCACAACATCCGCGACAGAGTCAGCAACGACATTGGGATCATCCGGCGAGAAGCAAACCTGCCTCCATGGGTAGGATGCAAAGAATGTTCTCATTCCATCCCAGTCTGCTGACCTATGGTGCCATACGCGGCGACTGCCTGTAACTCGCGGCCGCAGCGAGTGAACGAGTGGCACCATACTCCTAATCAGGCAATGGTCCGAAGAGCCAAGAGGGGCCTCAACGGATACTTTGTAGCTGTCAGGATGTGAGGTCAGCAGAAGATCCAACAGTGAAGGCACGTGGCTTTCTGCATCTGGGATTCGCGTAGGCGTTGCTACCAGCTGCGTCAAGCCATATGCCAAGGCGAAATCGTGAACAGATCTTCCCGCATGATCGGTTTTGCGCGAACCAAGCCATTCGGCGTGATGGGCGTTAAAGTCGCCAAGAATCACAATCTCTGCGGATGGGAATGCAATGCTTGCGTTGTGTTTCCCTAAGTGAATGAGGTAACCGAAGCCCTTCCTTTCCTCTTCCTTTTTCCGTCTCTCCCTTACCCTGAAAGGCGTGCAGCACACTATCGACCCTTGCAGGTGTAAATGGGCATCGGTAGTCACTTACAATCAGGTGACTCGTCTGCTCGCTTGCCCGTCAGAAAAAAACCCAGTAATTTGGAAACTTTCCATTTAAAACATAAATATACAAATAACTTTACACACGAGAAAACGTAGTTACAGTGTCGAACAATTTGCATCTGGTCAATATTAATAGGTGTAGGCTTTTGGCACCAACTATTTGGATATAAGCCAAGTAAAACCGCTCTATCACGCCTCTTAGGTACAGTATAGTGATTAATACCCACCTGGGAATAGATAACAGGGTAGAGTTATAAGTATATACAACTATTATAGTTAGGTCCTCCACAACTCTGCAGAGTAATGTTAAGTGACTGGGGTAAATTACTAATTTAAGGTGATGTTCTGTGGCATCACCTGATATTCTATGTTCCACTGTACGTCTTATTTATGTATGTTAAGAGATTTGTCCAATTGTCCAAATCATATTTTTTCTCTTACTCGAAAGAGTAGTCCTGCGGTGGTCCCATTGAAGCCAAATTAGGTTTTGATATTGGACAACACTAAAGTTACGAATAAGATTATAGTATGAAAGTACTGCAGAAAATAATTCGAACGGCTCATTTAAGGCGGTTATAAACAATTATACCGATTTTGGTTAATGATATATCGATAGATTTGACATTATTGGTGTTAGACATGACTATACATCCCCAAAGCCGTAGGTAAACGCGTCTCAAACAGCCACTTTTTGCTTAACGTAACTTAGTCCCACTTATGTAGTAGGGGAAAGCCTATTACCGTCGTCCGGGCACATACAGTGTACTCTGTATATTATATTGTTTGATAGAAAACAGTCCGATCCCTTAGTCGCTTTCTACTTACGTACGTACGTACATTATGGCGAGGCCTCATGCTTCTGAACCAAAAACAAAACGACTGCTTTATTCATTTATACACATAGGTCTAAGATATACCCTGCACTCCACACGTTGGTGGAATGCTCTGCGTGGACACAGCAAGGTGCCGACCTCGTGGCGGCTATCGGTGTGGGTAGCCTCTCGCTGGAGACCATGATTATATCTATGGTCCAAAGCGAGGGTGCGTGGGATTCCGTCGCCTCGTATTGCGAGGCAGTGATGGTTACCAAAGAAGCGGCGGAAAGGGAACGGGAGAGAGCTAGTACTCTTACGTCCCGCAGAAGACGCACCAGGCGCCGGAGAGAGCAAAACGATCTCTGGCCTCCATAAGCGCTTGCCTGAGGGCGATGGATGGGGATATCCATCGCCCTAGCAGAATCAGGCCTGAGATGGTGGCGCGACGTGTTCCGCTCGTGCCACTCTCTAAATCAGAGGTGGGATCACACCATAGCGGGGTCGCCTCGTTAAAAAGCGGCCAAGTCTGCTGGGGTCATAGGGTTTTCCTTTCTAGGGTATACCTGAGGTCCCGGCTACAAGACGCGATGATGGAACACTGTGTGGTTTTAGTCGGTTCGAGTCCGAAATACCACCTTACCGGCCCCGGTAGGGTGATGACCCGTGGGGGTTTCCACACATAAAAAAAATAATAAATAAATAAAAAATGCTAAGATATAACCCTAATTGTTTAAAACAAAAATGAGTGGTATCATCAGCTCTATACAACATTTTAACAATAAGGTGAGTAATATAACCACAAATCGATGATTAGTACCATTTATTAGCACCTCATCTTTGTAGGCGTACTAAGACTGAGTGAGTGATACAACAATCACATAAATTAATAATGACTTATATACGCATTCGCGGGTGAGTAGCATATGTTCTGATTTAAGTCAAATTGTCAGCTTGAGAAGGCGATAGTTAGGCACATCAGCTTTCCCTGTTAGAATAATAATAAATATCTATACTAATATTATAATCGTGGAAATTACTCTGCCTGCTGTTACGAGCATGTTTTTTTTTTCTATGTCTGGGTGTAATTTAAAAGCTGCAGTAGCGTGATGGCTGTGGCGTCGGACCTGCGACCAAGTGCTTTAGCTTAGCTGGGGGGCTTAACAAGAATACTAAGAATGTGTGACCCACGTTGCTAGTCTTCTTAAAAAAAATATATATGTATGTGAATGAGCTGGTTACCACTGCACAAGCATTTGTTAAATTGTTATTATTTTATTACAGACCCTAAAATAGTGTCATTCTGTAAATTAAATTTGTTTAATTTATAACCAAAAATATGACATCATATCTGCTTTCAATTGTTTTCATCACATTTTCGCTCCCCTCCCGGGACCGGGGGCCCTTAAACTGGCAGATCAGTCACCTGATGCTAAGTGACAACAGCCGCTAGCTGACACCTCTAACTCAAAAGTTGTAAGTGCGCTGCCAGCCTTTGAGAGTGATGAGGGGGATTAAGGGAAAATGAAACAGGAGGTGGTGTGTTGGGCCTCCAGTAACCTTACTGGCTCGGTAAATACAACGTAAGCATTTTTTTTTTTTTTTTTTTTTTATTTAAAAAGACAACTCCCGCACTAGGATTAATTCCTGTGTCGCGGGGGACTTTACAAACATTCAAACAACGGACACAAAGAACGCCCAGACTCAGAACAACAATTTGAGGATTACACAAAGTGTTGTCCCGTGCGGGGATCGAACCCACAACACTCGTCGCGGCAGTATAGTGGCGAGGTGACCACTTAAACCGCTACGCCATCCGTGCAGTCAAAATTGTTTGACCACCGGTTTTTGCATCAGACCATTTTTACTTTCAGATTATTTATTGTATCATGTTTGAATATTGTATATTGCTATTCAAATATACCCCAGCATTCTGCAGCTTTGGAAGCTGTACCACCGCAAATTTCCCTTATTCCGATAGAAGACAAGCAGATGACAGACGAAGTGATTAATATTGGTAAGTAGCTCTTTTTATCTGCTGTGCATATGTTTGTGAAGCCCCCGCGATATAGAAATCCCCATAGCAATTCCCAATACCGGAGGTGTCTAAAGAGAGTAAGGGTACTAACCCTGATCCATTCTAAACTCCAAATTAGTACGTAGGCGGGCTTAATGTCTTAGATTTTCCCTGCCGGTCAATCTATGGGTGATACAGATGAATGGTTTTGATATATGAACATGTACAAATACTCTAACTTCGTTAAATAATTAAAGAAAATGTTTTTTTTTTTCTTATCCTTGTTATTCTAAGAATGATATTACGCATACAAGAGTCCGATCATTTGTTCTGTGTCTGAGTGAAATTTATCTATAATATGTATTTAGTAATATATAAGTATGTATATTAGCTGTCTGGTTACAATAATACAAGATCTGCCTAATTTGTGATCAGACGGCAGTGTAAGATAAAAATAATAACTTGACACATTTCACACACGGCCGTCATGGATGTGTTAAGTTATTATTATTAATAAAGATAAGAAAATTCATTTCATTCATTCCATAAATTAGGGTGACATCTGTCATTCATCTTCGACGACGCGGCTCTTGGCATTTAACTTAAAATGCAGCCCGAGTTACTTTTTACAAATTAGCTATGAGCGTGTGAAAAATCCGTGAAATGGATTTCCACGGATTTTTGCGTAAACCGAAGATTAGTCAACAGTTGGACAGTCAACAATTTTAAGTAACTATATTTTTGTATAAAGTGGTATAAGGAACAAATATATAAACATTCCAATACCTACATTTATTACATATATTTAACTGACACAAGTATTCCCAAAAACTTAGTAACGTCCCAATTTGAGCTAATGTCATTCCAATCGCATTTCTAACAACTCATACATTGACATGTATTAGTTGTTGGAATTAATTATATTATGCTACATGATTAAACAAAATAAACATGATGATATTTGTTTGTGCTTAGCATTCTTCCTCTTTTCTCCTACTCAACTATTTTGTGTCGTCTCAGTCCAAAGTCAAAACTATCCCTGCTAAAAACAACATTATTTTTAAATTTAAGAAACGAATTGAATGTAATCTGTGTCCAAAAGTATTGCATTATATTCTTTAAACACCCATTCACATATTTCTTCATTTAACTCATTGAATCTCTGTAGACAGCTTATTTCCGTGAGGTCGCTGTGACTGTCAACACAAAGCAGTTCGATTCAAAGGCTATTTCCACCATATTTAGGTCATATTCTTGGAAATGAAAAAGTTCTAACATAGATACACTCACGACTGTATCTATGACGGAGTAGGCAGAACAGTATTTAACAGTCATGTAGTTCTCCATAGAGTAGAATAGAGTCAATCCATCTTTTTCAGTGGGGCTCATAAAAAGATACTTTAAGGGTACTGCCTCTTCGGCGGTACAGGCGTTAATGTATATGTGTAAGTATGGATCGATGATCTCCAGTGTAGTCTCGTGTATTAGTAACTCAAAATGTGTAAAAAATTAGCAAACACATTTTTACTTTTATTTCCAACCAAAGTAAATAAACCATAATAAGGCTTGTGTCATACAAGCCCAAAATTAACCCCAAATCAAATGAAAATCACATCCTCTAAAAACGAATTAGTATTGTAAAAATTTGTCATATATATTTCTAAACGATGTCTCAACACAAAATCGACTAAATATCTGCGTGTAAAGAGTTTTTGTTGTCTCTGCTAACTGTCTGATTTCCCCGCGCATACTTGATTAGCCGTAATTGAATTTCTGATGAAAAACAAACGACATCAGGAGTGTTTTGTGTGCATGCGAGTGGCAAAATGGCTGTCGTTTACAAACAGTGACACAAAGAACGTTTACTATCTGTTGTTTATTAAATTCAATTAATAGTGGATATTTATTTACTTTAAGGGCTTGTATGACAGGTTTGACAGTAGAGGAAGGTATGTAAGGATAGAAACAACCGATAAGAGAAAGGCGTGAGTTTATGTATATAAACATACGCTCACAACTGCTTCACTGAGGGGTAAGCAGAGGCATATTAAACACAAACTATTTGTCAGTTAGAATTTAGTTACTTAGTATGTAAGTATGTATAATAAATCAACGACAAAAGAAGTGTTGAATATTTAAACAGGTTTTCAAGCTGAATCAACTAATCAGGGCTCTACACAAAAGTGAAATCACAATATGCACACAGCTTGCACACGCCACGCGTGTTGAATCCAATCAAATTCTACGATTTTCTACAACTATCGTACAGTGAGCGTTAAACAGGATGTAACGCTGCTTCGGGTTTCAATAGTATGTTTCCGCTTTAATACTTTGTTTTTTACTGTTTTAGATCCATTCCTCACAAGTACTCTGCTGCAAGCCGTAGAGACCGAAGAATCGCCGAAAAAGAAGTTTGAAAGGAGAATGAGAATCAGTAAAAAGTTATTCGAAGAAGGGTTTATACCAGTTTGAGTAAAATTGCTATTAATAATAAAACGTATTTTACTATTTTAGTCTATTTTTATTAAGCCTACTACTGCAATTTCATTCAGCGCCATCTAGCGAAAAAGAACAGAATTTCTTGAAAATACAAAACTGATTCTACATCATGCCATGTAAGTTCTCCTTAATATTAGGAGTCCAACAAAGATTCTTAGTCCCTAAAATCACTGACTCAATATCAGGTAGCTACTCAAAGATACATAAGGTACCAGAGCATGTACTATTGTAGTAAATAGGTAGGTACATTTTATATATAACACTAATAACTGCTACGACAGAGGACTGACATGAATGGAATATTTAACACCAAGAATGTTCGTGGCGTACATTGATTTCTTCGATAATGTATAAATTAAAAATAGTAAATTATATCCCATGAATATGACAAGAATATTCATAGTGTACTGTCGAGAAATGTGTACTACACCAGCAAAAGAGTTTTCTCAAAAAAAGCCTAATTTTTTAACCTAAATCTACTATTTGTCAACTACACATAATGCTCCTATATACGTATATATTTGTGTGTGTTGATATATGTGGAGGTGGACGCCAGCCTAATTTAAAATAAAAATTAACCTTAGCCTATTCAAGTAGAACTGAAAATTGTATGTGTAATCTGTTCAAGCGGAGTCATCGTGTCATAGGAAATTCTCCTCGACACTTCGTGAGCATACCAGAATTAACCTGTCAAAAAACTTTTGACAGGTTAATTCTGGTATGCTCACTTATCTTCTCTATTAAATACATATTATGTAATTGTTTAAAAAGAAAAAGAATCCGAATTCTTAAAAGATTCTCATTCTGATTCAGATTTCATTGAGTTAAAGAAAATGCTCGCATTTATCCACTCTATTGAAGTTGGCCCTTATTTCACTCTAGTTGTAATGTTTCTTGTTTTGCAAAAGGGTTCTTAACTCTGCAAGAAAACCCTTGAAACTTTGAAAAACATTCTTCTTGAGTCATTAAGGCCCTTGAGTCATTATTTATATTAATTAAGCTATATACAGACATGAGGGTCTTTTCCAGGGACCATTTCTTAAAAATTAGGAATAACTTGTAACAATATTTTTGAAGATGAAGGCAATTTTCTTCCTTAAAAACTTCAGCACAATAATTTTATTTTCAGTTAAAGAGCTTTCATACTCAAAACCCACGCAAATGCGTACAAATTAGACGTTAGGAATACGACACCAGTCATGAAATATAACCAGATCTATATTAATTCCCGACGAAAAAGAGGGGTGTTGTAAGTTAGTAGTTTGTATCTGTGTGTCTGTTTGTGGTATCATATATAGACTCTTGTGAGTTGTTTCAAAAAGCCTTCTCAATGGTTTAAAACTAGCTGATGCCCGCGGCTTCACCAGCGTGGATGTCGGTTGTTGCATCCATAAGTAATCATGAAATTTTAACCCCGTTCCCGCAACCCATGGGAACCTATTCCAGAATGAAAAGGTAGCTGATGTCTTATTCCAGGCTATAATATATATGTTTATCAGCTAAACAGGGGTACTTATACCTACTAGGAGAACTAAATAAAAGGCAGTGAACACCAATTTAGTTATAAGTATAAAGAGTTTCACACTATGCTATATAATTCAGCTCGTACACACTGTGTCTACATCACAAGGTCATATATTCTAGTTCTATTTATAGGTATGCGATCCTGGCTTCTCGAAAGAACCCGGATCGTCAGCGCTTTCTCATCCACTTTTACGACATCTGCAGGAAGAGATGGGGGGCCCCAGTCTACTCCAAAACCACTCTTATTATTAAAGTTGATTTATTGATACAATGCCTTAAATTAAAGGCGACGACAATTATCTTATTAAGCAAAAGTATTACCTGTTTGGCCTTTTCCGAGAGTCTTCTCCAGCCGGAAGGGTCCCACGTACTGGTAGACCTCCGAAGTGTTCGTAGATCCTCCCTCCATCTTCAATCTTCACACCACAAGGAGTCAAAAACATAAGCACAATTCATATCGCACTAGTTCTCTCATGCCGTCAACAGATGGCACTTTAACAAATTTACGTTTCGTCATTTTTTAGTCATTATTTTATTCCGATGGACGGTCATAACGATTTATTACACACTTGAATTAAACCGGTTTTAGTAATTATTTAATTTATTCTTTGGTCTGTTGATTCCTAGGCCTCAATTTTCTGTTACCATTTAACGTTTATAGGTATAATCATCAAAATAAGACCATTATTAATTAGCATCATTTATGGTTCGATGTAGAGGGCTCCTGGGGACATGAAAATGTAATAAACATATGTTATTATATATTAAAAGAATGGTAGTAAGAAAATGAGGTAACTCTTCCCTATAAAAACCCACGACCCCTGGCTTAGCAGTCAGGCTCACTAACCACTATAACAAGTGCTTGTTATATGTGCATTAAAAATATATAGAACCAACTAGTCATCGAAACACTAACATTATTACAAAAAGGTATTTAAAAACAAAACTTATTTACAATGTAATAAAAAAATAATACTACGGCATTACAGAAAAACAATGTTTGCATTGTATTGTCGAGTGACCAAGGGTATCTGTACCCCTAAATATCCCCCATCCCTATCCCCATCTCTACCATCCTAAACACAAACCCCACAACCATCCTTGCTCTCAACTAACGCTCACCACTAGACCGCGTAAGGTTGTATACAGCCAAAAGGCTTACAACCAAAGACAATTCAAAAAAAAAAGAAAAACCCCTTAATACCCTAAAAGGCAGGCAACGTCGTTGCCACGACCATCAGGTGACCCGTCTAGTCTGTCTCCTATACTGTTAAACAATAAACGAAAAGGTATTTGAATATTTATTTATTTAAACAACCTACAGATATAGCTACATGCATGTGGTGGAGTTGATGCCGTAGGTATAATCTAACAGACCACCTTTGGGTGGTACGGAGACCTGTGTGGCAGGTATATCAATCACAACAAAATCAAAATCGTTTATTTCAACTGAACCAATCGTAGGTATTTTTTATTTTTTTATTTTTTTACGCAACAAAATATCCATCCCCATCACCTGGACGATTGGCACTCCACCACTGTGCGCTTCTCCAGAAGCTTTTTGCCTCCCACAACCAGCTTATAGAACAAATTGTCGCCTGCCGTATTTCCGAACCGATACGACCTTCAAACCTTCAAGAAAAGAGCGCACTCCTACCTAAAAGGCCGGCAACGCACTTGTGACTCTTGAGTTGCGGGTGTCCAATCAGGTGACCCGTCTGCTCGTTTGCCCAATATCGCATAAAAAAAAAGTCGGTCAGGCTAAGTCAGTCATGAAGCTAGTTGCCTGTTCCAATACGTAGATCCTATAGAGAAGAAGAAGCAAGAAACTCCAAGGACAATCTTTCAAATGTTTTACATAAGTTTCTTGTTACAGTTCATAAGTGCACACAGTGAGTGGCAGGATAATGCAATATTTCATTCTGAAATAATGTTTATGATAATTACTATTCTATGTTAAGTAATAACAGTCCGGACTGTTATTAACGACTAAATGTGAACGTTCATTACCCGACTGCCACCTTTTCGTCGATAAGGCGTGAGTGATTGATTGATTTGAATTAAAATAAAATATTACAAACAACGAATGAGACTCTTTAATGAGACCCGGATACTTTGCTCTCAAGTGTAGGTCATTACGATGCAAGCTTTTAAGGCCGAAACGTCTGTATTTGGCAAACAGCCAGAGTGTTATACCTTGAAATGGAAAGCAATATAGGATCTTAAGTTTCGTGTAATATCTGAAGTAGGTCATTCTTTTAGTATTTATTCGATTTGACAGAAGGGAGGAAGATACTGCCGCCAAATGTCGTCAGGCCATTGCCACTTCATTGCGTACTTACTATATTTGCGAGCTGACCTAATTTCTTATTTTATCCTTCAAAGAAACTCCGAGCCGAACTTCATATCTTGCTTCGTGACTTTCAATAAGCGGACTAGAAGCACCAACAGCGTCCACGTTTCGGCACCGTTGATAATAATTCCTATTCCATTATTATTGCTGGGTTTCGGAGAGGATATGGCACCATAGACACAACCATACAGTGCAGGAAATGCAGCGCAAGCGTTGCTTCACAACCGGTTTTAGCTCGCCAGCCCGCCAGACCTATTGTGCCTAAGCATGGCTCTACCATTGAATGCCATATCGAAGGATTGAACGAAGAAACTTTAAAGTACATAAT
This sequence comes from Tyria jacobaeae, assembly GCA_947561695.1. NCBI lineage: Eukaryota > Metazoa > Arthropoda > Insecta > Lepidoptera > Erebidae > Tyria > Tyria jacobaeae. The sequence goes on along the minus strand of OX387236.1, from coordinate 1,531,005 downwards.
TTAGTCCTAATTACGCAATAGGAGGTTAGCCTGCTGCAGTCTTCCGAGCACTGTGTTACTTTTCAACCGACTTCGAAAAAGGAGGAGGTTCTCAGCATCATCAGCCTATCGCAGTCCACTGCTGGACATAGGCCTCTCCCATTGCACGCCACTTCGATCTATTTTCGGCTTCTCGCATCCAGCTCCTGCCAGCCATCTTGCGCTAATCGTCACTCCACCTGGTCTGTGGACGTCCTACGCTACGTTTGCCGAGACGCGGTTCTCAATTCGACTTTTTGTTTGTTACCTCAGAACTTTCGACTGGGTGAACCGATTTTTATGTTTTTTTTTTTTATTTGAAAGCTGATGCTTCCCGTATGGTCCCAGTCGGGTCTAGTTCTGACAGTGGCATCCATGAGAAAACAATATATCTTACATTTTATGAAAGACGCATTGAAGTCGGTGGTCTACTTTTTGAAGTGAATTATTATTTAACAGTACGTTGTCTTAAGTGCAACGAATATGGTAACACCACTTTGTATAAAGCATTTGTACAGTATTTGATAAAAATCGATAGCTTAGCAGTTTCAAGGAACGGGGCCATGCGTATTTCCACTGCCCAAACACAGCACTTAAACTCATACGTGACTCAACATTAATTTTGCTGAAAATTATTTTGTTTTTAATTTTGTTATTAATTAATTGACAATCTTTCTTGTCTGGGAGTCTCTGGTCTTGTCTAGCAGTCAGTGCGGTATTATGTCACCTGCTTTCGATTATACATTTTATATTATTTTAATAACAAATAAACTACCATAGAGTTAACGTTCTGTCAATCAATGAAAACTCGGCTCGCGGTACTCACAACACCTACGATACAACACCTCTCAAGATATGCTGGCGAATGAAATAAAACTCTCATATGTATGTATCACAGTCCATTGCAATTAAGACAGTTATATCTTATTTAAACTTACAAATAGAAACGCAGCGAGCCTATCTCTTCCGGCGCGGCGTGGTGTTGCCAGTGTAACAATGCTTGAACCATTCAAAGCAAATGTACCATAGACTGCTATAGAACAATGTTGGCCGTAAGCCTACATCTTTGTGTTCCAGAGTAACATTAAATTACAGAATTAATAATTCACTTTAAAATGCGTCTATCATAAAATTTAAGACTTAGATGGTTTTCTTATGGATGCCATTTGGTAACGCCACCTTTCGATGATGACAGGAACACCGTTAGTTTGTTTAAGTTTCCGCTAGGTGAGGCTGTCGGCACCCATTTCTACCCACATCCTTAATCATATTTTCCCGCATCGCACGCTCACCGCAAGAAGAGAGAAAACTGGGAGTTGTCCGCTAAGAGGCTCCGGAGCTCGCCGCGTTATTTAGAGTGACACCCCGGACGCCTTCCGCACCGCTTTGTTTGAGTCTTCAAGTAGTGGACTCCGCCACCGCGTCTTATATAGACAATAGAAATATAGTAAAATAGTTGAATAACGAACCCGCATTATCCGCTGAGTGTAATCGTGCCTTGCCGGCAAGCTAGGAACGTTTTCTTTCTACACCGAACACGCGTCGCCATCTTGACTCGCAAGCCACACCACAGTACGAGGAGCCAGGCCGCCTGATCAGGCCGCCAGGTCTGGACAGCAGCTCAAGATCACCAAAGGTAAGCGTGCTTCCATATTCTCCTATCCACCTAACCTATCCGGCAGCCGCACAGTACTCAGCCCACACAGTTTCAGGCAGTGCATAGTCACTGAAGTTATACTCGCTCCCGCCTTATATGTTGGCGCTGATTAATTCTTTGGCCAAGCCAGTTGGCGCTACCATATAATATGGTCCTTCGAGACGGATCTCGGCTAAGTGATCCCTTAGCCTTTAGAGTTATCCTTTAGGGTCCCTTTGACCCACCGCTTGTCAAGTCTAGATTAGTCTAGTACTTCCTAACCGCCCGCTTAATAAGTCTAGATCCATCTAGAACTTAAACCCGCTTAACTTATCACGTCTAGATCTATAATACCGCTAAATTTCGCTTCGCATTTTCGCTTCGATCTAGATTTATAAACCCGCAGTAGTCTAGATTTATCTAGATAACGCCCGCTTATTTATAATCAAATTAATCATAATTTCCTACCTAGGTAAACATTACCTACGTACAAACTTCGCTTTCAATTCTTCCGCGCCTTAAAAGAGTTACCTACTTACTTAAATTATTTAATTTAACGTCATACGATAATTTGATTAGTCAATTACGTGTAGCTAACTTACTTATAAGCATTTATTTCAACCGCAAAGTTAACAAATAAGTACTATCTCGTTTATGAAAAAATAATACCCACATTGTATTAATATCGCACCGCTGCACCGTTCGCCCGGCTAGTGTATGTAAACTTATAGTTACATATAATATCATTTTATTTGCTAGCTGCGTTCTATTCATTGTGCCTTGTCGGTTATTATTATGGCGCCGACAATGCCGAAGAAAGGGGATCCTGAGTCTTTAGAGACTAAACAAGACAATGAGATTATTCTTTTAGAAAGTAAACGAGATACGCTATTCGAGTTTGTTCAAATTATTTACGACAATTCAAAAGAAGTTCATGATAGTGTAGAATGTATGGAAGAATTCCTTAGTTCTGTAGGAACTATTGAAGATATTCGCTCTGAGTTTAGGGAATTAGTCAATGAGCACAATCGCGCTTCACTTAAAAATAATCCCGCATATAAACCTAATTATAAATCTTTAAACTCATTCGAACAGCTGTTCTGTCATATAAAACGCGTATTGAAAAGTGTTGAACCACAACCGTCCACGAAGGACACTGATCGTTATCAGGATGGTTCGACCGACCGCTTAGGTTTGAAATATAGATTACCTTCCTTGCCGTCGATCGAGATAATGTGTTTTGACGGCGACATTCGAAACTGGCCGCTTTTTTACGCTGGGTTCAAGTCAACTGTACATGATAATCCTAGGCTGACTAACTCTGAGAGGTTGTACTATTTAATAGGGAAGCTCTCAAGTACCGCTAAGACCGTCTTCTCAGGCATCACGCCATCTGCTGAAAATTATGACACGATATTACGATGTCTTATAGATAGGTATGAAGACAAACGCACGCTCGGATGTACCTACATAGATCAGATGTTGAATGTTAAGTTGAACGGCCCCGCTTCTGCGTCCAAATTTCAGGCATTCATTGATCAGTTTGTCACTGCCGCAAACGCATTAAAAAATCTAAAAATCGATAATTTAAGTGATTTCATACTGCTTAATCTCGCTTTAAAGAAGTTGGACGAGGAAACGATTCGCGCATTCGAGTCTCAGTACCGCGATACGAAAGTACCTACTTTCGGTCAGCTGACGGAATTTATTAAGGGACAGTACAAAATATATAATAACATACGCCCCGCCGCAAGTACTTCTGCTTCTCATTCTACACAAAATAAACCGCGACGTCATGTACCTAACCCGCACGCTTATGTAGCAGTGTCTACGCCGCACCAGAAATGTCTTTGTGACAACTTCGTACATGACCACTTATTTAAATGTTCATCATTTAATAATTTAACGCCCTCCGCACGATTTAATTGCGTTCAAGAACGCAACGCTTGCATTAATTGCCTTAGTTTGAAACACAAAGCACGCGATTGTCATTCGAACATGAACTGCCGCAGCTGTGGTCAGAGGCATCACACGCTGCTGCACTTCGATAACTCTCGCAGTCGGGTTTCACAGCAAAAGCCTGACAACCGAAAGGCCGCCCCGGGAATCGAACCGGGGACCGTAGCCGCCGCACGCACTACGCGCCGCACCCAATCGTCGTCGCCGCCGCCAGCGCAGCCGCCGTCTGTTACGTCACAGTGTAGTTCAACGCGCGATGTGAACGTATCAGCGCTGCATGCGTCCATTGCCGCGCCCGCACTGAACGCCGCGAATAATAATGTTCAGAGTGCGCAATGTACGCAACCCGTAACGGTACTGCTGTCGACCGCTCAGGTTGTTGTTTACGATAGAAGTAGACGCGCCCATGTTATCAGAGTTCTTTTAGACACGGGATCGCAAATCAGTTTTATTACAAGTGAATGTTGCGCTCGTTTAGGTTTGGATTGCGATAGAAATACGAGGACGATTGTTCGAGGTTTTGGTGGTTCCGAAAAATCTATTAGAGGTTCCACGGAGTTTCAAATATTTTCGCGTTTCTATAATAATGTTCATTTTGACGTATCGGCATTTATTGTTGACCGCATAACGGATAATCTACCTACGGTGCCCGTTGATTTATCAGCGTTTTCTCACTTGAACTCGCTACCGCTCGCGGACAGTATGTTCGCCTCGCCCGCCGAGGTACATGTTCTCCTCGGCGCAAATTATTTTCCACACTTACTGCTACCAGGCGTGGTACATAGTAATGTTGTAGGAATACCGCCCGCTATAGAAAGTGTGCTAGGATATATAATCATGGGATCAGCTCCCGCATTATTGTCTAAACACGAAATTAAAAATACAACCGCTTGTTGCACTGTTCTCAAACAGTCGCTGGACCGCATTCTCAAAAGGTTTTGGGAAATTGAAGAGGTCTCCGCTCCACGCGCCCACAGTCAAGATGACCTTGAATGTGAGAATCATTTCCGCGCCACCACTACGCGCGATGCTAGTGGTAGGTATACCGTTTCGTTACCGTTTAGGGACGACATTCATAAAATAAGAGAAGGTCAAATCTGCTCGCCCGCCTTACAGAGATTGAAACCATTTCTAGATGAAAATGGTCTTTTTTCGCGTCGGTGGCCGGCTGTCGAACGCCGATATCGACTATTCGCAAATGCATCCATGTGTGCTCCCGCGCCACGATCATGTGGTCGATATATTAATCGATTCCTATCATAGAAAGCATTTACACGCCGGTCCCGAACATCTGATGTCCTTACTCAGGCATCATTATTGGATACTCTCCGCACGACGTGTTATCCGTCACCGCATACACAGGTGCAATACCTGTTTCAGAGCAAGGCCGCGTCCATCGTTTCCGATGATGTCGGACTTGCAGCGCTCACGCGTAAACCCGTCTGTAAAGGCATACGCTCACTGTGGGTGTGACTATGCCGGTCCTATACAGTTCACTCCCATGAGGGGTAGGGGCGTTAAGAGCCGTAAAGCATGGCTATGCATCTTTACGTGCCTTACTACCCGCTGTATACACATAGAAGTAGCTACGGAGATGAGTACAGTCAGCTTTCTCGCCGCGCTCAAGCGTTTTCTTTCTCGCCGCGGACCGGTACAGTGCCTTTATACTGACAACGGAACCAATTTTGTTGGTTGCCGCTCATACTTACGCGACGTTTACAAATTTCTTGACGAATTTCGCCCGCACCTCGAACATGAGCTGACAGAGAGTCGCATCGATTTCAAACATATCCCACCTGCTAGCCCTCATTGGGGTGGATGCTGGGAGTCAATGGTGAAGGTCGTTAAGACTCATCTCTTCAAGGTGATAGGTCAACAGCTACTCACTTACGAAGAGCTCTTAACTGTGCTTGCTCAGGTCGAGGCACTTATTAATTCACGCCCGCTTACCGCTTTAAGTAGCGATCCCGCTGAGCCGTCTGCGCTGACGCCGGCTCATTTTCTTCACACCGCACCGCTATTTTCGCTACCCGCACCGCACGTAGAATCAGATAACCTTCTCGAGAGACACTCTCTCCTAGACAAGCTGGTTCAATCGTTTTGGCAGCGATGGAGAGTCGAGTATCTGCATAAGTTGCAGGCTCGAGCCAAGTGGACCACGCACACTACACCGATCCAGCTGGGATCAGTAGTGGTCATAATCGTCGATAACGCACCGCCGCTATCGTGGCCGCTCGGGGTTATAGAAGCCGTCCATCCTTCGAAAGATGGAACAACGCGAGTAGTCACCGTTAGAACTAATAAAGGGAGTTTCGTGCGCCCAGTGGTCCGATTGTGCCCATTGCCTAGTCAGTAATATGTTGTTAAATTCGCACAAAATAGTTTAAGTAGCCTTAAGAGTAAGTTAGAGATACTATGTATAAACATTTACCGCAACTCTTCCGCATACATTCCGCACTTTTCGTGTTTTTTCCGCAATATTACCGCGTTTTAGTATTTTTTTAAAGGTAACCCTTTAAGGGCGGGGGGAATGGTAACGCCACCTTTCGATGATGACAGGAACACCGTTAGTTTGTTTAAGTTTCCGCTAGGTGAGGCTGTCGGCACCCATTTCTACCCACATCCTTAATCATATTTTCCCGCATCGCACGCTCACCGCAAGAAGAGAGAAAACTGGGAGTTGTCCGCTAAGAGGCTCCGGAGCTCGCCGCGTTATTTAGAGTGACACCCCGGACGCCTTCCGCACCGCTTTGTTTGAGTCTTCAAGTAGTGGACTCCGCCACCGCGTCTTATATAGACAATAGAAATATAGTAAAATAGTTGAATAACGAACCCGCATTATCCGCTGAGTGTAATCGTGCCTTGCCGGCAAGCTAGGAACGTTTTCTTTCTACACCGAACACGCGTCGCCATCTTGACTCGCAAGCCACACCACAGTACGAGGAGCCAGGCCGCCTGATCAGGCCGCCAGGTCTGGACAGCAGCTCAAGATCACCAAAGGTAAGCGTGCTTCCATATTCTCCTATCCACCTAACCTATCCGGCAGCCGCACAGTACTCAGCCCACACAGTTTCAGGCAGTGCATAGTCACTGAAGTTATACTCGCTCCCGCCTTATATGTTGGCGCTGATTAATTCTTTGGCCAAGCCAGTTGGCGCTACCACCATTATCACCAAACTCTCATCTTGAAGTACATTCTTTCCAATAAAAAAAGAATCATCGAAATCGGCTAAGGTGATATTGAGTTATTCGTCCATTTGTCGCGCACATACTAAATACAAATTTAAGACTTATATGATTTTCTCATGGATGCCAATGTCAGAACTGGGCCAAATTTCAATGGGAACACACAGGAAGCACCAGCTTTCAAATAAAAAAAAAACATCAGAATCGGTTCACCCACTTGAAAGTTCTAAGGTAACAAACACAAAAAAAAAACCTTTTTTGAAGTCGGTTGAAAAATAGCTTCAATAAAAAGTATAGGCAAAAGCCTGGTAAGTGCCTTTAACATTTAAGGGGATTCCCTCGCTTAACCTGGGATCCCATGATCAACGCCTGATTTGGTTACAAGGAGATCGCAGCTCTTTCGTATTAAAAAAAATCATACAGTCGAATACTTCCTTCTCCCTCTCACCTTCTCCTTCTTTGAGGTCGGTTAAAAATTGGGCGTAAATCATTATTTTGTTATAGTGCTGGATAGAAGGCTCAGACCTCCAGGTTATGGCTAGTTCGACTTACAGGTATGCAGCCCTGATCTCCTGGAGCTATTGATTAATCTTCCAGATCTATTCATAAAAGCAATTTCTCTTTCTTTTCATTGTCTTCCCCAGTTCTTCCCTTTCAATACCCTCCTCATTTTCCTCCCTTCAATCCCTAAAGAGCTCATGCTTTGTTAGTGCTACCAAATTCTGATTAAAAAGTTCTTGAAATTTCGTGGGCGTTTAATATACATCTGCCTCCCCTTTCAGGGATATTGGCATGAGCACATATCCTTGAAGAGGTGTCTAAAACTGTCTGCCTTTAGATTTCATCTTCACAACACGTCGATGGTCTATATTTTGTGATTTCAACAGTATTATATTATTTGCAAAGTTTAACACACAAGTTGGTTACTGGTGCTTCGTCGAGACGTCCTAAATTTGTTTAAGCCCTTGATTAAATATTTCTGGTAGTCCCTTAGGAGACTACAAAAATCAATGGAAACGACTGTAATAACATTTTTTTAATATTCTTTCGCTATAGATTGTCCTACTAAACTACAAGGCAAGCAGATTACGTAGGAGTGCTTTTAATAACGGGGAAGTAATACCGCTACCGGAGAGGGCACTCTATATCTTATTAATTATGGACAGATATTCTTATATTTTTTACTGTCATGGATAATGTCCTATAAAATTGTGTCCTCCCTTTTTTGTAGTTTCTCATAAGCTTTGATATATATGAATATACTAGCGGACCCGACAGACGTTGTCCTGCATGATATTTCAAGCGATTAGGATCAATATAGATAAATAACCTAGATACCGACTGCAGCGCCATCTGCCGGGCTGATTTGTGAATCTAAACCATTCCCAGATCCCCTTGAACACACACAAAAAATTTCATCAAAATCCGTCCAGTCGTTTGAGAGTAGTTCAGTGACATACACACTCACAGAAGAATTATATATATAAAGATATATAGTCGGTACTCAGAGGCATATTAAATGCCTATATTTTAACCCTACTCACGTGATATGTGGCAAGCCTATTGTCGTCATCCCGGCACTTTGTAAATTACTTGAATGGGAAAGTTGGGAGGATATTAAAAGGGAAAGGGAAGAAAAAGAAAATATTGCTCATGCAATGGATTGGGGACTGTAAACAACGCAATAGCTCAAGCAGGTTTGGATCGCATATTATGTAACTCGAACTGACTGATGTCGGAAAGTCCGAGCAATGAAGTTAGCCGGTTGTATCACTGGTTCGATTCCATGTGTATATTTGTACACATTAATAAGTTTGTTGCTTAGTTGTACGGAAGATACTAGTCTCTACGACACATTGAATCCTAGTGTGGGTCCATTAAGGAAACAATAAATTATTATTATTATTCAAAAAATAAATTAATAAGTGTATTTTTATTTATTTTGTTATTACTATATATTTTTTACCGGAGGCTTCCTCGTTAGGGTTTTAAGTATGTACTTATATAGATTTGTTTTCTAGAACCCGTTCAAGCAATGTGTTTAATTTTACTAAAAAATATTTTTGGTCGTACCATACATTCATAATGTGACCAGAATACCTATAGAAAGCTTTCACATGTTCTATAGAAAAGTAATAAATATTTATTATGGTCTGAAGAGTCAAGAAATCGGAACTAAGAAGTAGTAAGTGACAAGCCTCACCAAGTGAATAAAGATTTACGAAAACGCCGTATAAATTAAAATCATGGTAAATATTTTATAAAATTGTTCAATGTAACAAAATTACTCTTGCACGCGCAACTTTAAAGTCCTCTATAACTTACGCATTTCTTGAGATATTTTATCAATTCTTTCACTTGTTTGTTTTATTTTAATTATTTTTTTATAATTTATGGAAACTAAATAAATGGAAACATCTTCATTATCTGAAAACATCCTGTCTTATAAAATACATAAAATTGAGATCAATACACGTATTTCATTTTTTTTTATACTATAGGGTGACAGACGAACAGACGGGTGACAGACGAACAGACGGGTGACAGACGAACAGACGGGTGACTTGATGGTAAGTGACAACCGCCGTTCATGGACAACTGCAACTCAAGTCGTAAGTGCGCTACCCGCCTTTGAGGGTGATGAGGGATGGGGAATGCGGAGAGGGAAAGAAGATTGGGAATGAAGAGATAGGAAATAGGAGAGGGGAGATGGGGGAGAGGGGAGTTGGGCCTCCGGAAACCTCACTCATTTCGAGGAAATGCAACACAAGCGTTACTTCACAACCGGTTTTCTGTGAGGCCGTGGTATCGCACCGGTCGAGCCGGCCCATTCGTGCCTAAGCATGGCTCTACCACTGTGAAATTCTTTTCAGCAAAACTTTTAATCGTAAAACAGTGCAACTTCAAAACTTATTCGTAATTTCCTTAGTATCCCAAGATAGATAAGTATAGTATATGCTCTTTCGGATGAAGCAAAAATTTTGAAAATCAGTGGACAATTGGCTGAGAAATCGCTTAAATTTCATAAAAGAAAAAATACATTAAAAAGAGCGCAGTGAATCTGGCGAGGGCCCTCGAAAGCTGCTTTTCTAGGATATACCTGCGTGCAATAAACCCACTAGAAACTGAACCTTGTGGATTCAGACAGTACGAGTCCATCTTAACACTAAGTACTTGGTACTACAGTGAAGTCTTTACTGTTAGCTTCGGTGGGGTGATGACCCAGTGTTACCGCACGATAAAAATAAGTGAAAATGGCAACACTGAAGGGACACAATCAGTAGATTTTTATTCTCTACTAGCTTAAACTGCAGGTTTGCTCACATGACTGTTGTCTTTTTCGTTTCACGTTTTATTTTGCTTTTAAACCAGCCCTGTATTGAAGCGAATACAACAAAAAAATAATAATTATTTAAATCGGTCCAGTCGTTCTAGAGTTTTACTGAGACTAGCAAACGTCAATTCCTTTTTCTATATAAAACATATAATCGTTTGATTTTTTGTTCAATTTGAATACCAGAAAAACAGAAAAAGTCGGCTTCTGCAATTCAGCAACCTACGCTTTGAGCGCGTGTAAACGATTATCAGATTACAGACATGAAACAACTGGGGCACTTATTATATAAAAACACGAAAGTTCAAGGCTTATATCAAGAAACTGTATACATACTGTCGATAACAGTCTGATCCCTTAGTCGCCCTTTACTACACCCACGGCAAGAGATTGAGTAGCCCTATTCTACTAGAGAAGGACAGAAACGGCTCTCTTTTTTAAGTATGTATTAAAAACAAATTAATTAGTTATAATAATTAAATTCAAATACGTTTCTGAAGAAGAGGAGGCGTTTGACTGTATGTATTGCCAATTGTCAACCGGTTTTAATTTTTTATTTTAGAAGTTTTGATGATGGAGTCACAGGGAAATCCCCACTTTTTTCTTTCCCCTCCCCGCCTCCCCCTATCCCTCATCACCCTCGAAGGCAGGCAGCGCACTTACGACTCTTGAGTTGCAGGTGTCCATGGACGGCGGTTGTCTGTCCCCATGTAGTAATAAAAAAAACAACTCATAATCATGAAGTTTACCTGCCTTTGCACCTTGTAAAGGGTACAGAAAAAGAAGGTAGGTAGGAAAGGATCCAGCTCAACTCCTGCTTCCAGCAAAGCCAACCTGGATTGATTATCGAAAGTACGAATCCGCGTCGTGCTAATATCCAAAAACTGGTAGCGTATCACAATAATTTGGGTTCAATAATAAAGATATGCCATGCAGTTCTTTCTTTAGTAAAATTGGGTCACCGACCATCTACATGACAACACGTACTGGCATGAGGAATCACCGTTTGGAGTTGAAAATATACGATTTTGAACTAAACGGTTAGGCTCTTTCTTCCTGTGCCAGTCGGTTAAAGCCTGGAACTCTAAACCAGCGCACGTGTTTCCCTCCCACTTTAATCCCAGGACTTTTAAGTGGGGCGTGAAAAAACATCTCAACAGGCCGCCATAGTGTGGGTCACCATGCTGCATTGAGTACACTCGCAATGAGGATGGTGACCACTCTTAGGCTCCACTTGTTGCTTTCCAACAGGCAGTGTTGTCATTATGGTAGGCTTATATAATAAAAAAATAATATATAATCGGACTCTTCTATATAACAGACAGTGCCCGGCTGACGGCAATAGGCTTGCAGCCTATTACGTTAAAAGGGGGTTATTCTTCTGCCAATTTCTTCTGGCTATAAAGTTTATGTATTAACTAATAAATTATACTTTTGAGACGCATCTCACAAAAGTTGACTAAAGTCGAATGCACGGACGGCGTAGCGGTTTATGTGGTCACCTCCCCACTACACTGCCGCGCCGAGTGTTGTGGGTTCGATCTCCGCACGGGACAACAGTTTGTGTTCTTCTTGTAAAGTCTCCCGCGACACAGGTATTAGAAACGTCTGCTCGTTTGCCCCCTATTGCATAAAAAAAATGCCTTTCCACCGAATAGAGAGTAGCTTATATTTTTACAAATTGCATACATTCTTCTTACAGCCTCTGACAAAGGGTGCAAACAAAATACTAAAAAATTATAAAATGTTTCTATTTAAAATACATAACCATATTTTCCCTGGCATCACGATTCCTTTCAAACTCCTTCAGGATATAGGTATTTATTGTCTATACCACGTTTAAGATAATTTTGTGAATTATTTATCTTTATATAGTATAATTAGCATTTTCTACAGCATTCTTCATTCTTTAAGTTTTAGAGGTGGAAAACGTTCTGCAAAATTAATTCGGACTAACCTGGAGCACTACCTTATCAATCAAAATAATAATGACTGAAGTTAGTTTACAAATGGCAAACATACACAAAAAAAGAACATTCAGTCAAATGAGAACCCCCTATTTTTCATGTAGGTTAAATAACCCAACATTCGTAATACGATAGCAAAAAATACAACCTACAATAAAGTGGCACTATCTCTTTAAACATAAACCAAAGATTAAAGAGGATGATCGTATTTTCGATTTTCAAATATTGTTTTTTTTTTACATTTGACACTTTTGAGACATGACATTTTTTTATTGTTAATTTTTAAGAATATAGTTTTTGTTTTATATATTATTATATAACATAATGTATGTACTGTATAAAAACATGTCAAAAGAAAATATTTGACAAACATAATAAGATTAAAATTGGCGTAGACGGACTACGAAATTCGTAGTCTTGTAGCAGTGTGACACTACGTTTGGTTATTCAGTAAATAATGAGCTTATTTAAGTACTTACCTACCACCATTACTGTATTCAAATTACTTAAAACACACATATATTAAATAAATTTAAGACGATAATGGTGGTTTATTATTTCGCTAGAGTTTTACTATGATCAAAAAAATAATATACTCTAAAATTTAGAGTCTAAATTAAACGTATCTATTTTGTGTTGGAGGCCAGCTTTACTGTGCTTATCATATTAATCAATAAAAATGAACAGGTCTATTTATGGAACAAATCATTTTCTATTTTTAGACACTGCTTGCTTTTGATTTTGTTAAATATAAAACGTAAATATGGCGACGTGGTCTTCGACTTTTAAATATGTATACTGTTGAATGAAAAGTAAAAAATAAAGATTATTATTATTATTTGGGTAGTTATCTGTTATTACAAAAAAAAAAAATAAGATGCAGTTTTCTGCATCAACCTTCTGAGGAGAAGGAATCAGTCTGAGATCCAAAGAATAAATTGTTGTAGAAGGTTCCTTCGTTCCGTATAAACTTACTGAATTATTAAAAACACGCACAATCTAATAATAACACTAGATTCCGCATACACCGTTTCTGCACGTCACTAAAAAATCAATATAAGCAGTTTTAATATCACTTCAGTTTAACACAACACACAGCTACGTATCCGAAACGACGTACACTAGATATGATCCCGGGCATTTTATTTAAATTATTTTTATTTAATATTTTAATAAAACTGTAAAATATTACATAAGAATTTGGGTTGAAATTTTATGTTTTCCGTGCGGGCCATGTACGCTCCCCGCTCGGCTACCCTCGGATAACTTCGTATATTTTCGCTTAGGGGTGAAACGAGTGAGTCATTAGCCTTCGAGGGGTAGCTCAACGTTTCATTCCACGCTTAATACAACAAGTCGCTTTTATAAATTGCTGCTTTTATTTTCTTCTTATTTTTAAAAGTATTTTGTTGTTTTGTGTAAACTAGTGTAGATAAATAGTACTTACACTGCAATTTATCACACAGTAAATTTAGCGTATGTCAACAGTCTGAATCTTAATACAGCGCCATCTAATATTAAAAATAGAAATTAGATAACTAATGTACCAACATGACAGCAATGTGTCCGCTTAATACTTCGCTAATAATAAGATAATCTTTCTTGGTTCTAAACTGTTTGATTTACTGTAAGTTTGCGTTTGACCCACGATTACTCTAAGTTTTCGATTCCCACACGGGACAAACATTTGTGTCATCTACAAATATTTGTTCTGAGTATGGTTGTTCATTGTGTACGACACAAAAAGCGACACAGGAATAATTCCTAGGTCAGTAGTTGTCTTTTCTAGAGAAAAGAAAAGAATCAAATCTCACGCCTGTATCCGTTAAAGGGTGGGCAGTGTATTAAACACCCATATAAGCGGCGGTACCGTAATGGCTAAGGCGTCGGACATACGATCAAGTGGTTGCAGGATCGAACCCTGTCATTGCACTACCGACTCCTAATACAAGCATTTAGCTTTGCTAGGGGGGCGTTAACGAGAATACTATTAGTAATGTGTGACCTACGTTGCTAGTATCATTTAAAAAAAAACAAATTCGAAATTTAAACTAAGTCAAATAAAAAAAAAACAAATTCGAAATTTAAACTAAGTCAAACGTCAAACTAACGTAATAGGGAGCCAGCCTATTGCCGTCAACCGGGTACTGTTTGTAACAGTATATATATATACTGTCTGATACACATCAGTCCAGTCGCTTACTCGCCCTTTACGACATCACCGGGAATAGATGGGGTAGATGTATTCTACTCCAACGAGAACCACACAGCTTCTGACATGAAAGTATCTACGTTTTATTGCAAGGTCCTCCACCCTTTATAGTCCGGCGCGGTGAGGCGAGGCCTAAGCCATATTATGAGGATAGTAGGGTAAACTAAAACAAAAAGTAGAAGTTAATTATGGTTGGCATAATCCACTTTAAAAAAGTAGACAATCGACTTCAATGCGTCTATCATAGAATTTAAGAGAAATATGGTTTTGGACCTAACTCTCATCTAACTACCCTTGAAGTACATCCTTTCCAATTAAAAAAGAATCAACGAAATCGGTATACGTGATATTGAGTTATTCATCCATTTGTCGAGCACACACTTAATGCAAATTTAAGACTTATATGATTTTATCATGGATGCCATTGTCAAAACTTAACCATTAAAATGAGACCACACGGGAAGCACCAGCTTTAAAATCTAAAAAAGTCATCAAAATCGGTTCACCCAGTCGAAAGTTATGAGGTAACAAACATAAAAACTTTTTTAGTGGTAGAGCCATGCTTAGGCACGAATGGGCCGGCTCAACCGGTGCGATACCACGGCCTCACAGAAAACCGGTTGTGAAGTAACGCTTGCGTTGCATTTCCCCGAATTGAGTTAGGTTTCCGGAGGCCGAATTCCCCCTCCCCCCTTTTCTCTCCCCTCATCTCCTTCATCCTTTTTTCCATCTCCTCATATCTCCTCTCTTCTTTCCGCTCCCTGCATCCCCCATCCCTCATCACCCTCAAAGGCGGGCAGCGCACTTGCGACTCTTGAGTTGCACGATGTCACACACGACGGCGATGTCACTTACCATCAGGTGACCCGTCTGTTCGTCTGTCCCCCTATAGTATAAAAAAAAAAAAAAAAAAAAAAAAAAAAAAAAAAAAAAAAAACCTCCTCGTTTTTAAAGTCGGTTGAAAATGTGGGCTTACGTACACGCCTCTGCCTACCTCTATGGAGATATAGGCGTGCATATTCGAATTTATGTATTTAATATACAAACATGCATAAAAACGAACTGTTTTTACATAGGTGACGTTTATGAATTAATCACAACCGTACACAATTATTAAACGGAATTTTGAAAAAATCCATTGTTTCGATGCTAATTCGTATACGTAAATGATAAATTTGTTTTATTTATCACTTAACCTTTCAACCCCAGGAGTAGTCAACCTTTTTGTTTCTTATAAAGTTTATTGTGACAACTATTAAGCCTTATTCTACTACAAAGGTCCACAAAACTGTTTTAAACAGTTTGTCTATGGACTCGGTCAAGTCTCTATATATGTATGTATATATAACATTATAAATATCATGCGGATATACATATATATGATGTATATGTATACGAATAACCTGATATGTAATATATATTTATATCTAATGATGGCTAGTATTTATATTATTATACACTTTCAAATGGATATTTCTTTAATATTCTTTAAAGTTTTTTTTTGTTAGGTTCTTGTCCAATAATTTTATTAGGTATCTTATGTATTCATATTTTCACTTCTTTTACATAAGAGCAACGCTCTTGTCGTCTCATTACTCACTCTCAATCACTTTTCTATTCTGCGATGACTTTGACCCCTTGATACTTGACCGATACTACCGATTTTGATGATTCTTTTTTTATTGGAAATAATGTACTTCAAGGGTAGTTAGATGAGAGTTAGGTCCAAAACCATATTTGTCTTAAATTTTATGATAGTCGCATTGAAGTCGGTTGTCTACTTTTTTTTAATCCCATTATTTCTCCTACTCTTTTCAGACGAAATTGTCACTTATCGGGTTTAGTCAAAGGGCCGACCAATTTTATCTTTCTGTTATATAAACTTCATTTCATAAAACTTTTCCGTTTTTTCTTCATTTTATGAAATATTTCTATTGAGATCCTTTATTGCTATTAACTTAACAATCTAGCATACAGCCCGACTGATGGTCAGTGGTTATCAGCATCTTTATACGCATTGTTGATGAATAGAAATGAAGTAGTTAGAGTACATATATACTTTTTATTGTACACAAAATAATAGGATGCATCCTTCTAATTTTTTTTAAGTGTGTTCTTCCAAAATGATTGGTTTACTTACTACGGATTGAGAGTAGAAAGAATGAATATGTATAAAAAGAAAACAATTTTTTTAAGTGTATTTGAATCAGCCAGTTAGAATTGTAGGTATGCGACCCTGACTCGTTTGAGTTATTGCTTATACTCCCCCATTCCCCTGTACTGACAATATCTCTTTCCGTATCCTCCTTTGGGCGTCAGTGTATGTACTATTTTTTCTTTCTTTTTTTAAAGACGACTCCCGCTTTAAGATTAATTCCTGTGTTGCGGGGGGCTTACAAACATTAAAGAAACGGACACAAAGAACACCAAGACTCAGAACAACAATTTGAGGATTACACAAAGTGTTGTCCCGTGCGTAGATCGAACCTACAATACTCGGTGCGCCAGCGTAGTGGCGAGGTCCCCATTATAACCGATACGCCACCCGTGCAGTCCATAGCGAAGATAATACGTATGTATGTATGTATTTTGATGATTGTGTAACAGAGTCCACACGAGTCGAGTGCTTTTTTTTTTCCTTGCTTTTTTTTCTTTACTATCTTTAAATATCTAAAACATTATTATACAATCATACAGAAAAGTCTTATTATAATACTGTGGGAGACTGGTGCCTAAGACAGGCTCGAGGCCTGTATTTCAGGGCACAAATTATATAAAAAAAACTAATGTAAATAATTATTATATTATCGTCGCCTACTTGTCGAAGGTTTCCCATCTGCGGATCCAGCTCCCATGACAGGGAGTGTTATAGTCATAGGTCTAGTAACGACTTAGAACAGGTTAAAATCGATGACAAGTAGTTAAAAGAAAACTTAAAAGCGTCTTTTTAATAGCTAACCGTCTGTAAAACAATGCTTGCATTGTGTGACCGAGTGAGTGAGGTTACCGGAGGCCCAACCCCATTTCCCCTTCCCCTCTTTTACCCTCCTCATTTCCCCTACCCTATAAGAAGGACAGCGCTCTTGCGGCTCGTGGGTTGCAAGTGTTCATAAGCGGCGGAAGTCACTTACTATCAGGTGACCCATCTGCTCGTCTGTCCTCCTATATTATAAAAAAAAGAGTATAATATATTATTCCAAGGTGGTTTCAAAAATGCCGAATAGTATTAAGTAATTAGTCATATACTTACCCCTTCCATTTTATTATACATACTGTGTTCATATTATACATAAACTGTTGAATACCCCTGACTATATAAATCGTAGTTGAAGAAGTATAACTCTAAATGTACTTAGATTTTTTACTGTAACTCATTTAGTAATTATTATTCTCACAGTTCACAGGTCTCCTCAATAGTAAGTCCCTAGAACTAATATTTTATGTAGTTTAAAAATATTAATATAAAATTAGACAAGTACATTATATTTTTTTTCTTAAAATGTGTCGGTGTACAAATGTTACATACTTTTTTATTGTTATATTATTGTTCTAAGGAGATTAGCTGTTAAATAAAATATCAAAATCATTTGTGACATAAAATAGCTGTAAGTTTTAAAGTCATTTAGACTAAGCCAGTCGTAAAGCTAGTAGCATTTTCTAATACGTAGATCATATTTAGAACAACAGGCAAAAAACGTCAAGGACACTTTTAAAAAAAAACTCAATTTTCTCGTGTGAGTGTGAAGACAATGCATCATTATGAAATATACACGAACTCTAATATTTACTACTCGTATAGGTTAACTTATAGCAGTTCGGAGATGACCAGCTCCTATAACCAAGTTAACCACATTAAAGGAAGCCGTACGAACGCCACAATTGACAGGACTTATATTTATTTTGAAATTTTCCAGAAAAATGGCTTACAACTTTGGAAATGTTGCTCCTGAACGTCATGAGTTGCTCAAGAAGCGTTACGCAGAGTTTGGTGCGAGGCTCAATAACGTTGACATGGAGCCCGTGAAAGTCTTTGACCCTTTGAGTCAAAGGGCTATTGAGGAACTCTATCTGATAAGGGAGGTCAGTGCGGACCTGCAGTCCAAGAAGGAGGATGAGATAAAGAGAGTCGCGGTAAGTATTTTTGTTTTTGAAATAGGGGCCCAGACGGACAGACAGATCACCTGGTGGTGAATGACAACCGATATCCATAAACACCTGCGACTTAAGACCGCCTTTGGGGGGAGGGGAGCGGGAATTGGGCCTCCGGTACCCTCACTCACTCGGCAATACAATGCAAGCGTTGTTTGTCTACCGGTTTTCTGTAAGACCGTGGTATTCATGAGCCAGCCCATTCGTGCCTAAGTATGGATCTCCTACGACGTGTTATCATAACCACAATTTAATTTCACTTATATACATACAATATCACGCTTATATCCCTAAAGGGGAAGCCTTTTGCCAGCCATAATTTAAAGGGGGCCATCCTTTCTTTTCTTCTGGGGGTCTTAAATGGTGACTAAGGGCTCGAACTGATATCTAGCAGACAAAATAATATATACAGTGCCCGGACGAATGAAGCTGAAATAAACTATTATTATTCTTATTACTTAATTCCTCCTATATATTATCATGTTTTCTTTAAATGGAAAGTGTAATAATATCGTCTCTTTAAACTCTGTAAAAGAATTATTGAATACCCAACATCATTTACACAAAATAAAAAAGGTTTCATCTTCTCAATAGAAAGCAAATAATCCTGACAAAAGACCTGCTGTTTGGTGTAATGTCGAGAAGAAAGTACATTACCGTTTTGAGACTAGTAATTGTAGAAAAAAAAAATGGGAAAAAGTGTAATAAGACGCATTGTTACACAAACATAATTTCAAGTCTTTATGCCTTCAGGCAGAGACAACAGCTCGCCACTTAATTCTATTCTAACATACCTCATGAGTGTCCTATACTGTCATCAAACCTTCCATACAATACATCATATACACAGTTTGTTTTTAACTATCATTACAATATTATTGTGGGTATTTTAATTTTCTTCCTATAAAATAGCTTTTTTCCCGAATGTGTTATGTTGTTTATGTTTGAGAGTGTATCTATGTACTTACCTAAGTATGTGTGATATTCTGATTTTACTTTGCCACATTCCAAATGACAAAGGGTATAAGATTTTAAATATTTTTTTAGGTACGGTAGCGACACCTATATAAAAGTACACATTTTCATATAACGAGATGGTTTTCCTTCACTACTTGCTATAGGTGTTTTACTATATCCTATCAACAATGAAATTGTTCTATTACAGCAAGCAGCTATAGAAGCAGAAGAAGAAGCTGCAAAAGAGGCAGCCAGAAAGAAAATAGAAGAAGAAAAGACTGAGACAGAATAGACACCCAAAGTTAAACCAAAAGGTTTTCCATTCATTTTGATTTGATAGTACTGTTGTTTAATTAATGTTGCTAGTTTAAATAAAGTATTTTATTACTGAGTTGGTAGACATTTTTATTATTATGTAGTATATATATGTACTATTATGTAGTATTTGTTGTTTAATCATATTTTTATAACGGAAAGGAAATAAGTGATGGCCAGAAGGACTACTGCATGTTCGATATAACTAGATTATAATTTCGCATCACGAAGATGAGTGACGGCCTGACGATTAATGTTGGGTGGTTACACATCGTTAATAACTCAACTTGTTGTCTAGTTTGTCTGGTTGTTTTGTATTAGCTAAGAAGAGTATTATACTCAGGAAATATCGCAACCAACGTTAAAAATTTACAATTTAAGAGTTTACTTTTCAAGTAATTCTCAATAGGTTACATTGCATATATAGACTAGAAGCACCCTATCCGGGGTAGTTTCATGTTTCGCATGAGGAACGAGACTGTTTTGTGGTTAAGCCCATCAACGTCAAAAACTAAATTATGTATACAAAAACCGGCAGACATAAAAAGTGAGTCTTGATCATTTCATTAGTTTAAGCATCATATGTTCAATGTATTACTAGTATTAACACAAGATTTAAAATGTATTAACTACTTGACATTGCCATGACATAAAATAAAATTATTTCTTTCACATTTATTGTTCTGGCAGCACCGGACAGTACATAGAAAACAATTTACTTTTAATTTGAAGTTTTATTTAAACAGAAAATGTTTAAAACAAATATTATATATTATAGCATTTTTTTTTACTATATATATTTATCATTTAGTCTTCCCATCAGACAAACTCCAAAACATACTAGTGAACTGGTATTACACACTTGTATACAATTAAACTCAAGGATTTTTACTGCCTGTCTTTTAAAATAGGTACCTTCTCAACTGTCGCCAGTAATAACCTTCCTACTGTATTCATATATATTTGTCACACATTTTTTTTATTTTGTTAAATTGATGCAATAATATCTAACAAAATTAGTCGTTTTGATTTATATTTAACAAAGCATTACTTTAACGCTAAGTAAAATATTGTTTATGGTGTAATCAATTTAAAAATGTATTGGGTAGTCTATTTTACTTGTAAATATTAACATGAAAGTAAATGCATGCAATGTATTATTTCTATTATGTTCTTAGTTTTTAATTATTAAATTTAGATTAAGATAATTGTATTTCAACACTGTAATAGTTTACGAAAAAAAAATGTCACATCCCCCTCCGTGATTATATGGTATTGGATAAAACAGGGTAAAGAAACACTATTTAGCATAAAAAAGTATAATTATTTCATAGTATATGTAATGTGTAGCAATATTCTATGCATACATGAGTAACTAATTACTAAGAGTTGTCTGTCATGATCTCTTCTTCCTCATCTTCTGGCTCCGCAAGATCGGGATGACAAACTCTGATATGAAGATTAAGATTTATTTTCACAATAAAGCTTTTACCGCATGTAGTACATTTATGCGGACGCTTCACATCATCATCCAGATTAGACGGGTGAGCACGTGCTAAATGTGTTCTTAGTAAGGAAGCATGCATAGTCCTATCACACTGAGCACATTTAACATGACAGTCTATGGGCTGTCCCTCATGTGTTTGTCTATGTTTCTCCATAGTGATTTTAGATACAAAAAGCTTATTGCAGCAATCACATTTAAAATTTTTGACTTTAGAATGCTTTTTCATATGGATTTTCAAACAATTTTTTGTAGGTAACATATCATCACACTTTGAACATTTGAATTTCTTTATATCATTATGTAGCTGCATATGAAGCTTCAAATAAGCTTGCCCAGTAAAACTTTTATTACATATTTCACAGTTTATAGTACTTGTAGCTGAATGAGTTTGCATGTGGCTTTTAAGGAACTGGGCAGCGACAAAACTGCGGTCACAAACTTCACAAATATACTTCTTAGATGCAGCACCTTCATGTTTGCTTCTGTGAATGTCAAGGTGGTATTGGGAGTTGACTTTGACATCACACTGATCACATTTAAACTTCCGTCTCTTTTTTGGGCCTACTTTCACCGGAGGAGGATCAGGCTCCATAGTGGGCGAGTCTTTGTCATTACCATGAAATTTTTTATGTAGCATCAAGTATTCCATACCTTCGAAAGTCAAATCGCATACATCACATCGGTACCTCGTTTCGTTTTGCTGCTGTTTCATTTCGTACGTTACATTTTCACTGCCGTTATAAGCTTCAGCCATTTTCTCGCGCTTTACAGATGAACGATTATCTTGCTTGTCGCTGGACGCTGGCTCCATCATACTCTTCATCCAGTGGTCTTGTATACCAACGCCGGATTTGGTCTCCATTTGGCGTACCCACGACCGACGCTATTCAGCGCATATTAAGTATAGTGAGATATTGATCCATACATTACGGTCGCTAGCTTACAATTTTGTGTAAATGCACAATAATATTATGTACAACACTAATCACGCATTGTTTACGCTTAACTTTAGTGGATTTCACGTTAAAATTATAGCGGTAACACAAAAGCGAGCCTTGTTACAGTACCATAAATTCCAAAAGAGAAGCGATGCGCGTTGGTTTTTTTCGGGTGGTTCATTGACAGCAACAACTTTTTTTATTCTTGACAAGTGTCTTGTTGCCAAAGTAAAATATATTTTTAATAGAAAGATTGTAATATATCTGTGTACTTATTTATGTTTAGTTGAGCAGTTGATGCAATTCATAAATATATTTTTATATAAGCGTATAACGGATAATCAATTTTACTTAACCATTTATTTTGAGCTTCTCATATACTACTAAGCATTGGTAGACTTCTAAGTACAATATTATTTTATTACTATGTTAAATGTTTGACAGTTTGAAAATGGCGTCTTTGGTAGTAAGCGGTGTTTATTTTTATTTATATCCTTGAAAACTTGTGTTTTATCGCGATAATGTTGATAATGTTTTTTTAAAAACAGTGACAAGTGTTGTATCTATCGATATGGCATCTAACGCAGAAGCTCATAGCTCAATTTACATCGAAAGTTCATCTGATGATGAATGTCTTTCCGTGGTGAAACGTAAGGTTGAAACCGAAGATGGTGAGAGAAATATTAAATCTGAGGACAGTGACGACGAACCCATAATGCCCGGGGTACTAGTTACAGTGGAGGTAGAAGAAATGGATGACGACTTCACATTGGAGTTTAACAAAGTATGTAAACAATTCAAGCCTGGCATAAAAATCTTTATATTAGACATAAATTTTACTTTCAACGATTTTATTTTTTTATATGTTATGCGTACATTAAAGGTGTTAGTTTAGTTTATCTCTTAAGCTATATATGTATGTTAAATATTTGTTATTTTTTTATACATAAAACATATATACTTGATCAATATAGATTTAAGATAAAAGAAAATAATACAATTATAATAAATTTATGTTTACTTAAACCTTTTAAAATATTAATTTATTTTTTACCATCAGGTGACCTGTCTGCTTGTTTGCCCCTTAATCAAGTAAAAAAAAAAGTTTATTGTTTTATAATTTATGTTCTAATTTTGGTGACATCATATGCTAGATATCTTTTTTTAAGTTATTTGTAATTGGAATGTAAATTATAATGTTGAAATGAATGTTTATATGAATATTAAAAATCATTTCTTTAACACAACATTAGGACTAGAGATGTGTCACTTATTAAAAATATATTTTATTTTTGTTTTTTTTTTTAAACACTTACCTTTTTTTTTAATAACATTATTACTAAGAATATCTATAAAAGTTACACATTAAATACTTTCAGAATTCAAGACTTAAGAAGAGAAAAAAGAAGAAACAGCCGCTGAAGACAAAGAGGGGCAGGGTATTTCCTTGCAATGATTGTGATGCGGAGTTTGATACTGCAGGTGCTTTGAAGACTCATTCTTTGGAACACCAGGTCAAGACAAGGTAGTTTAAATAAGTTTAAATTAACCTATTAAGTACAAAACATTGATTAGGTCTCACAGTGGAAAACTGGATAGAGGTCTTTTAAGCTGTGGAATCCTTTTCAGACCTCTGTTTGGCCTTTAGCTGCTATATGTCTTTATAGACCAGACAAGGCCTATCAACATATTAATTTGTAGAATTAAAAACGTACATATCCTTAAGCCTATATGCCCAAAAGCGTAGATGTTTATCAAACTTACATTATGCCAACAATAATTAAATCCCATTTACGTAATGGGGCAAGCTTATAGCTGTCAACCTGACCTGTAGATTGCTTTTTACAACACCTACGGGAAGATATGGGGCTATTGAAAATCGGGATAGGTTCATCCCATAGTCATTACTGCACTGCTGATCATAACCTTAAAGAAAAGAACATAATCCCAACTCAAAGGCAATGAACATGCAACTTCTGAGTTGCTGGTGTCCATGGACAGCGGTAGTCATTTACCATCAGGTGGTGTCGGGAATTTAGTTTATAGTGCCATTCAACTATTCATTTTGTACTAGACTTGGGTATGGGTTTTCTTTGCTTGTTTTTATTACACAATGGATGGGAGTGGAGGGAATGCTGGTTACTATGTATACCTAAATTATAAAGATTTTAAAGAAATTGCCTTCTTAATCATTATTATATTAGCAAAATGTGGGTGTTTATTACATCCCTTAGGGAACATACCCATACTACGTGACCCGTATAAACACCAAGCTCGGTGTTTTTAATGAGACCCGAGGGGATCATTAAAAACACCCCGCTTGGTGACAGGGGGGTGGGGGTCATCTTAGGCTTCACGTAATCTCGTGGTAAGGATACTCAAAATTGTGTAAAAAAATTTAAAATAAAATACTTTTACTTTAGTAAATTAAGTTCCTGTCCAGTAAGTGTCCTGTTGTTAATATTTTTTTCACTTGTAGATGTAGGTATGTACGCATTCTGGACGTCACGCGGCGCTGTATTACTAAAGACAAACGTGAGCCGACATATGTATGTTCTTTTAACTTTCTGTTTTGTAAAAAATATTTAACCCATGAATTACCAACTGAAAAGTCGAGGGGAAGGGGGGGTCTTAGCAAATACTACGGGTGGTCACCAGGGGGAAGGGAGGGGGTTAAAAAATTATAAACATGGGTCCCATGGTAGGGGTACATCCCTTTATTATAATATAACCCTTTACAATAATATTTTGTATATATATATATGTATATTGTACATTTTGCTAATAAAAATTTAGTATCACTCATGTAATATACGGCAAGCGTAGTGCCGTCATCCGGGCACTGTATGACTGTATACTACTTATAGAAAACAGTCCGATCTTAAGGGATAGTAAATTATTTAATTAAGTAAGTATGTTTAATTAAAAGGTTTAAGTCATTATTTTCTCATTTTTACTACAATCGAATCATTTTTTTTTTCTTATAATTATTACATAACTGTAATTTCATAAAATCATGACATTTTTACAGTGGTAGAGCCATGCTAAGGCACGAATGGGCCGGCTCCACCGGTGCGATACCACTGCCTCACAGAAAACCGGTTGTGAAGTATCGCTTGTGTTGCATTTCCCCGAAATGAGTGAGGTTTCCGGAGGCCCAACTCCCCCCTCCCCTTTCCTCTCCCCCCTCCCCCTTTCCTCTCCCCCCTCCCCCTTTCCTCTCCCCCCATCGCCACTCTCCTCTTTCTTAACTCCTCTCATCTCTCCCCTCCCCGCATCCCCCATCCCTTATCGCGACGACTCCTGAGTTGCAGGTGTTCATGGATGGCAGTTCTCATTTACCATCAGGTGACCCGTCTGTTCGTCTGTCCCCTTAGAGTATAAAAAAAAAACTCTATTTTATTTGCAATAATAATGGTGTACTTTATTATTATCTGTTATTTCCTCCTCATTGTGTTTTTTTTTGTTTTATATAAGTGTGTGTAAAGTGCATCTTAAACATTTGCAAAACTGAATAGTTACATATGTTGAAACTTTTTTGCATTAATTTCTGTCAAATTTAAACACTTTATTCATTCAGCATCAGGTTAGTACTCACTTGCAGGGAGAAACCAGGGTTCGGTGAATTATTAATTTACGGGGGCTTTAACTGGGTTTATTATTATATATATATATACATATATATATATATATATATAATATTATATTATTATAATTTGTAAAGCAAACACTGATATTTATTTTAGGGCATCAACCCTTCTCTATGGCATCTGTCCTCCAACCTTTTTTCTTTATTGACATTTTCTAAATTCACATCTACTTACAATAATTCAAATTATAATATAATACTATCCAACGAAGGTATAACAAATGCCCACATAATCGAAGAACAAGCGTAGTTTCTTTTTTCCTGTGCCGATCGGTGAACGCCTGGAATTCCCTACCAGCGCACGTGTTTCTTTCCTACTTTGATCCCGGGTCTTTTAAGCGGGGTCTGAAAAAGCATCTCACCAGGCCGCCATAGTGTGGGTCACCATGCTGCATTGACTAGACCACCCCAATGCAATGAGGATGACCACCACTCTTTGACTCCACTTATTGTTTTCCATCAGGCAAAGTGGCGTCACTATGGTAGGCTAATATAAAAAAAAAATTGTTGGGTAAAAACTAAAGGAACTATATTTCTTTCTTTCAGGCACAGGTGCGATATATGTGGTCGGTACTTCAAGAAATCGTTTAGCTTAAGGATGCACTCTCGCGTTCACATGGAAAAGGTGTTACCGCAGTGTACGTTATGTGGTCTCAAATTCAATCAAAAGAATAGTTTGGTGAGTCACTAATAATAAAGTAATACGTATGTATAAATTAGCTAATTAAATAAATAAAAGTGCCCCAAATTATATATACAGGGTGTCCCGAAATTCAACGTCAAGCGGGTACAGAGTCTCGAAACCCAACGTCAAAAACAGGGCTAAAGGCTAGGTTGCACCAGTTCTGTCAAAAATTAAAAAAGTTCCATGTTACTATTTTCAGTGATAATTTTAATATTTTTGAAAGTGTTGAAAATCAACACCTTATGTAGTTCTAGTATCTAGGGGTAGGTACTGTAAGTAAAAACCGCCAAAGTGCAAGTCGGACTCACGCACGAAGGGTTTCATATCATTATATATAAAAACGGCATAAAAATCAACGTTTGTTGTATGGAAGCGCCTCCTTAAATGGTTGTATTATTTTAATTAATTAATTAATTTATAAAATGAATATATAACTCAATATTCTCTGAATATTTCAAACGTCTACCTGTTGCTGTTATCAGTATCTAGCAACACAGAGCAAAAAGGTCACGTTTATTGTATGTGAAATAATAAATATGTATGATATTCTGTTTTTTAGTATTTGTTATTATAGCGGCAAAAGAAATACATCATCTATGAAAATTTCAACTATCTTACTATCACGGTTCATGAGATACAGCCTGGCGACAGACGGACAGACAGACAGATAGATGGACAGCGGCGTCTTAGTAACCGCTTTTTTAGGGTCCAGTTTTACTAATAATAATATAATATTATAATTTAAAAGTATGTTTAGGTAGGAATTTATATAAATAGACTTTTTAGTATGTAGAAGAACCATGTTTTTCAGTGGTAGAGCCATGCTTAGGCACGAATGGGCCGGCTCGACCGGTGCGATACCACGGCCTCACAGAAAACCGGTTGTGAAGTAACGCTTGCGTTGCATTTCCCCGAATTGAGTGAGGTTTCCGGAGGCCCAATTCCTCCTCCCCCCTTTTCTCTCCCATATCTCTTTTCTCCTTTTTTCCATCTCCTCATCCCTCCTCTCTTCTTTCCGCTCCCTGCATCCCCCATCCCTCATCACCCTCAAAGGCGGGCAGCGAACTTGCGACTCTTGAGTTGCAAGTGTCCATGGACGGCGGTGTCACTTACCATCAGGTGACCCGTCTGTTCGTCTGTCCCCCTATAGTATAAAAAAAAAAAAAAAAAGAATGTTTCTTTTTTAACCATTTGAGCTCTTCTATCTTAAGTTTACCTAGGTGCTTGGAAAAAAACGCTATTGTGGCTTATAATGACTTATTTCCTATTGCATAAAACATTTATTAATTGTTTCTTAGTTTTTAAATTTATATATTAGCATAATAATATATATGAAGCTCATTCAAAATTATCTCCATAGCCCACGTTGTACTCCGCTGACTAATTAGAAAGCTTCCATAGAGCTTTAAGCATAGACTTGGTAATTTTTTATCTGTGAGTTCCTTTTGCATGCCGCTTATGTAGTTGTTTTAATTTTATAACCTTATTTATTTTTAAATTATCGGTTAAATAACGTCCAGTGCCTCGCTTAGAGGCTGCAACTCGTAATCTTTTAAAATATGAGACATTTTTCTTGGTGATATTCACTACCCGAAATAAAATCTTTTGCATTCGGACAGGACTTCTTCAATTCTTTCCTTAACTGCTTTGATCGCCATTTTTCGTTCTAATACTACGTGGACGGCCAGATCTATTTCTGTCAGATATAGAGGAGGTTTCATTGTATTTATCGATAGCCCGGTACACAAACATAAGACTAATACCAGCTCATTGGAGAATTTCAAAAATAGCATTTCGGTCCATACCTACTTTGTGTAATGCCGAGTTACTGTGATAGCAACTCGGTTCTCTGTATCACCCCACTTCATTTTAATATCACAAACATATTTAACACCGAGTTACGGAAAATGAGAAAATACAATCCATATTCACATAAGAATGAGAGATTCCAAATTCAAATGTAATATTGTTTTTTTTAATTGTAACAGTATTTATGGCCAGACTGAGTACTTAAGATTTCTAATTTAACGTTAAAAAGTGATGTACAAAGTAAAAAAGGAATGATTTTTTTTTTAAACCATGAGGCAAACCTCATTTAAAATATGAGGCATTCAGACATTTTGCTGCATGTTTATCTGTATTTTATATGAAGTAAATAAGTTTACCATCATAAGTAATAACGTTTTGGTACAAAAATTACTTACGTACAGCGTTTTAGTTTATTTACTATGGTTTTAGGTGAAGATTAAAGTTTTTTTTTGTGGTAACAAAGATATTTACTTTGGTTAACTTGGTTAGGTGATTTGTTATTGTAGACGTAACTGCTTTGACTGTATTTTAGTTAGTATTATAACATATTTACACATTCAATATTGAATTTCTGTTTTTACCAACTTGCTTTTTCTATCGTGTAAATCATGAAATCAAAAAGGTTGGTTAGATCCCTGTGTTCCTTATAGCAAGCCCGTTAAAGCTTGATATTCAACTAAAAAACGTGAAAAATGTGTTACTACGTTTTAGGGCTTGCACGGGAGTACTGTAATCACACAGCTCCGGTGAGGTGAGGAAACCCGGGGGGGGGGGGGGGGCTTCCACAGGAACTTTTACCTTTTTTTACCATGTCGTAATATTTTTTTTTTGTACTAATCTGACAATATTAATTATTAGATTTGTGACTGCTATCAATAGTATTGTTATTGAGGATTACTTTTACAAATCACTGAAGAATTTGAACTGGTACCATCTTGTTTATCGCCCCGTACCCGTGACGTTTACTTTTGGGACACCTGTAATGCCATGTATACATATACTTATACCTGTATCCCCGGAAGAGTAAGCAAAGGCGTAATCAACGTAACCTAAATTATATGTACATATATTAATTATCTTATTATTGTACACGAAAAGTCAAATACAGAGATGATTGCATATACATACACTATAATAATTTGCGGTCTTATTACTCACCATGATTTCTTACAGATACTTACAAACCTTTATACGGATATTATTACATCAAATTAGGGGTAGTCTAAAGTGCACCATTATAATAAAATGAATATATGTTCATAATATGATATGATGTATATAATATACATATATTAGTTACAAAAAAACCTCGGTTCATCGTATCCTAACACCTATTATTTATTTCTGCAACACCCTGAAGTTGACCGGGAGAGAATGCCTCATATTAAGTCGGCCTTTGTACAGACAATAGAACTTTGTATTTTCTTTTAGGCTAATTTGAGTGAGAACCATATTTTTGTGTGCAGATTCGTCATATGGCCGGATCCCATGAGAAGAAAGAAGAGTGTCAAACATGCAAAAGTAAATTCCACACAGTGAACCAACTGAAGTACCACATGAAGCAAGCCCATGCTAAACGCAAACATGATGTACTTACTATGTAAGTAGTTTTCCCATGTATCAGACACCATGTAACCATTTATTGGCCAGTTGACCAACAGGCCAACAAATGGGGATAAAACTTTCTGTGATCCACAAACAGTTGTCCTGAGTCTGGGAATATATGACCATTGTTGAAATGTTTGTGAAGTCTGTTTTCGCTTTGACTTTGATTTGTAATTCTGTCTAAGAAATACCGTCGTTAAGTCAGAGTACTGAATTTAACAAATTAAGTACGTTATATTATTAAGCCTAAGCCTAACCACCTTATTAATAAAATAATTTTGAAGAAATAAGCATTCAATTTTTAAAAAGTTTTTAGCTCTTTATTTACGGACTCTTATACAATCCTAAAATATGTCTACACCTGTCTATATATAACAAAATACCCTGTATAAAAATTACAATTTTCCAGTTAATCAAGAACAATGATATATATATTTTTATTTTCTTCCAGAACACTAAAATCCACAACCCCATCTCCAAAAGCTATGAATTTGAGTTCAGAAACCGAACAACCAGATAATACACAGTCAGACAAAGAAGAAGAGTCATATAGATTACAGCCTTTTGATTTGTTTGATGATTACAGCAATTCTCTTAAACGAGAAGATCTAACCCATCCAACGCAGTGTGCTATTGTAAGTAAAATGCACAAAGGACGATCCGTGGCAGATATTTGTAGGTTATATAATTTGACACCGGAGATTGTGAATGAAATATGGGAAGATAGAGAGAAGTATGCTCTACCTAAGAAGGCTGCTAAACGTACAACCAGATATATGAACACTATATTAGATAAGAGAATAGTGGAGTGGTTTAATGCCCAAAGAGCTAGTGATATTCAAGTATCAGGCAAGATGCTCCAAGATACAGCAGAAGCGTTTGCTAAAGAATGTGGTTTTGTTGCTTTCAACGGTAGCAAGAAGTGGTTAGATAGGTTCAAGAAAAGGTATAATATATCATTTAGAGGCACTCCATGCAAAAGAGAGTATACCAATCATATGGAATCAAAATGGAAGAATCATTTCTTCAAAGAGCAGTGGAGTGATGCCCGTTTAGGTATACCCGATGAAGATATTTATACAGCAGATGAATTTGGCTTTTATTATAACCCTTCAAAGGGTCGTATAAAGAAATTAGCAGGGAAAAAATATATTCAAGGGTATGTCCAAGATAGATTGGCTGTTTTCCTATGTGCCAATATGCCAGGCACTGACAAACGAAAGTTGCTTGTCTGTGGTACGGAAGATCCACTCATACATTCCTATAGAGATCCTGATACTTTACCAGTAACTTATATTAGGCATTCACAGGCCCATTTTACAACACAAATGTTCGAAGAGTATGTCAAATACTGGAACCGGGAACTCAAAATGAAGAACAGAAAAGCTATCCTTGTTTTGGATAGGGCTACAATACATTCTAAATTACAATTATCTCATTTGAAACTAGTTTTCGTCCCTTGGAAGGCGACAAATGGTCTAATACCGATGAAAAACGGTGTTTCGGCCAAATTTCGTGAAGAATTTCGCCGATTGGTCATTGAAGAGAAAGCTCTGAACGTTTTAAGAGGGGTAGATAGAAATTTGACATGTTTAGAAGCATTGAATATGTTAGAAAAAGCTTGGGAAAGAACACCGCCCGAAGCTATCACCAAAAGTTTTCTTGACACAGGATATGACGTCACGGTCCCGGAAGAGGTTGCGCAAGTTGAAAAGCCAAAAGTTTGCGAGAATGATGAAGAGATTTTATGTAATATGATGAAAGATTATGATGTTGAATCCTATTATACAAACGTCTCAAGTTTAGATCAGTATTTGACGGTAGATGAAGAATTAGTTACCGGTCAAGGTACTAACGGTTCTGTCTTTGGAGGGAACCACAAAGTGGTTGAACCCCTTCCACCTGTTGAGAAAGATAAAGAGGAATTACTTCCTCTTGCTACTGAGAAGCCAGAGTCAGATGAAAAGGAGGTTTTAGTCAAGAAATCCAGAGCGTTGCAAGATTTGGACATTGTTAAGAAGTATTTACATTCTAATTCAACATCGTACGAGACATATTGTTGTTTTATGGAGATTGAGAAATTTATAATGCAAACAGTTATTGGATAGTGTCACGGGGGTTAGAAAATGATCATCATATGACACTAAGTTACATCATCACCTTCATATCCCAAATTTGTTTGGGGTCGGTGCAAATTGTACATTGTCGCAGAGTTTTAGCTAGTTTCTTTTTTGGACGGCCGTCTGCCTGACACCAACCCTCCATGGGAATGTAGTCGTTTTTAGAAAAAACGTGGGAGGGACAGGAATTTAGGGTAAGTGATACCGCAGGTCTCGGGTGAGGAAAGGGGACTGAGACAGAAACTATGGTTGCGTATACGTATGTGCTATACTTCCTGTGACACAAACGTGAACACCTGCTGGCTCATTGAATAAACTTTTCTGTGAGGCCGTGATATTACGCCGGTTAAGCTAGCCCATAAGAGCCTAAACATGGCTGGTCAATATATCATTGCTCGCAGTTATCTACATTCCTTCTTATCTTACAATGCTCATTCTCTTAAAGATTATAACTTTCCATTCACACGAACACTCGTGGTTACTCAACATGCGGGTAGTTTCATAAAAAAAATTGTATCATCGTATGTTATGTAATGTTGGTAATGTATGTTGATATCTGGATTCTATATAAAAAATACTTTATTACTTAAAAATTATATATCTATATGAGACAATATAAACTAAACATTTCTATTAGTGTATGTATGGTAAGAATGGAAATGTGTAGAGAATTATTTACTAAAAAAAATGTGTCGTATGTGTGTGCGTGTGTGTGTCTATATACTTTCAATAAAAGGAACCCGCATAGTACAATGACTTTTGATAGTTATAAACAAGAAACTCTAAAATAAATCAATTTTCAATATTTTTGAATAATTTAAAACAAAAAAAACATGACTTCTAATAAACATTATTAACTTACGAGTCTCATTCAAATGTCAACTTTAATGTATTGTTACAAAATACATATTTGCTTATCAATGAATATTATGTAAGAATACAAATTTGTGCAAACAAAGTTGTCCAAACTCTTGCGTGTTTTTGTGTCCATTGTTTGTATGATTGTCAATTCCCACGCGACTCAGATATCATTCCTATGGAGGGAGTTGTCTATAAAATTAAATCTGTTTTGGATAATTCTTGTAATATTGACGTTTTCAAAAACTTTTAAACAAATCTTTAAACTTTAATAAATTTAACTTTTTAGATGTATTGAATATAAGCTTTGTTAAACAAGCTAGCAAAAAGTTTATCACATTTTTTGTATATCTAAATAGAATAAATGTGTTACTCTATTTAGATATTTTCATTTTAATTTAGACGATTTGTAAAATATGAACGAAATATATTCAGTAGTTAAAAAACCCATTTTTAGAACAAATTAAATACAATATAGTAATATTTGAATTGCAACACCGTTTTACACATTATTTCACTCACCTGTGGATTGAATCATGAACGGCAAGGTCGCAAATAATGTTGACGGAATCAAAGACAAGCAATGAGCGACCGATTCAATCTAATTAGGTACTTTAATTTCGCTGACACAAAAAAAAATGAGACAGGATTATCGTCCTTATACTGTTTGCAATATTATTTAACTTGCTTTGAAAAAAATAATACTTGTGTTATTTTTGGTATTTGAAATTGTTATTTGTCTATGATAGCGCCGATAAAGATATCTTATTTTTTTATTTTTTTTTTAAACAGGATTATCCTTCTTGTGCTATTTGTTTTGAAGAAATTGTTACTTGTATTATTTTTAGTTGAAATTGTTACGTGTTTTATTTTGTATTTTTGGTTAATTAATTGTAAGAGGGGCACCGTTGATGACCCGCTAACTTATCTCGTAAAGGTCATTGACTAAATATTTAACATGTGTTTTAAATAAAAGGTGTTGAACAATTATGTGAATAGAAACATACGTTTTGTTATTTTATATATTTTGCAAATCGACTAAGGATGAATTATTTTATTTTGATAAAGAAAATGTAATCTTTTTGCCACCTTGTATGGAGGTCGCCACTGTACTGTCTCGATTCTATTCCATATTGTGCCAATAACCACATTAATTGTCTATTCGGCATGATCATTTGTTCTGAGTCTGGGTGTTATATATCAATAATATGTCTGTATTTAGAAATATATAAATATGTTTAATAGTAGTCAGGTTACCGTAGTACTGCTGGTATGATCAGACGGACGTGTTTGAGATGTCTTAAGTTATTATTATTACACAACATACATGCATACACTCGTGCCTAAGGGGAAGGCAGATGGTCACGTTTTGCCAACCAGCCAATTGTAATTCAGGCACTGACTGTATATATACTGTCTGATAGTTAACAGTCCGTTTACTTAGTCGCCTTTTCCAACACCCACAGGCTGAGATCGCGTGGCCCTATTCGCTGATTGGTCTCGCGGGCTAATATCCGCAACTCGTCGTTTTGCGTGACATTATGAATAGCTGTTATTGCCATCCCAACTCCTTAAGATAATTTAGCAAACCTATAGTGTCGCCAATGACCTTGGGTCTCATCAAGGTCATCGGCGACACTAGAAGTCCTTGGCGATCCCAGGTGTTTGGCCCGGTATGTGTTAACTCCTGTGCACTCCAGAAGGATGTGGGCAGCCATCTCTTTCTCCTCCAAGCATGCTCTGCACAGGGAGCTGTAGGTTACACCTATATTAAACAGATGTTTGTTAAAAGGACCATGACCCGTTATTACCTGGGTTATTATCCGTAGTTTTGGACGTGGGAGTTTTAGTAGCTTGCGGTAAAATATATTTATATATTATATTATAAACTATTTATAAAACATAATAATATATACATATGTAAACACCCAGACCAACGAATATACATATATGTACCTACGTATTCGTAAAAATGTATTTTTTTTGCACAGGGCGGGTAAAAATCTTCGACCCATGATGCAGCAGTCGATTTTTTGTTGGATACGATAAATTTACAAAATTCGGCTTGTTTCATATTTCCATTTTTTTTCTTTGGTTGGAAACCCCCTAGGGTCAGCGCTTAACCAGAGCTAACTGTGAGGAATAGGAATCAAACCTACTGAAATCATACAAGTGAGTTTAAATAATATATAACATTTTAATTGTATTCCGTTATTACAGACAGGTATGTACAAAGGGCGGCCTTATTGCTAAGTGCAGTTTCTTGCAGACAAGGGACCCGGGCCCTGATAAATTCTTCCAGGAATCCCCTCAGTACTTGGCCGCCCCTCAGCAGGCAGCCACATATTGGAGTATGTGAGGCCTTGTCTCCATGCAATTTAAATAGGTGTGCGTGGCAGTTCCATTTATTCCTGCTGGTAGGGAAACCTGTTTTTTTTCCAGCCAACCTGTAGGGGTAATTGGTAATTTTATCTACATTTGTCCGTATACGCCAAGATTGTACTACTATATAGAAAAAAATCTTATATCAAAGTAATTCCATTACACGCACGTATGGCATAAATTTGAAAGAAATAACCACTTTTTATTTAATTATTTCTTTATTGTCATTGTCAATACAGAATAGATAACATGGACAAGTATCTCTGCCGGTATGGATATATGGAAAATACATTTATTTGAAAGATATTTATTAAACAAGTTTGTAAATCAGAGTCAGGTCATGGTTATCATAAATATGCTTGTCATCGGAATTGAAGGTCTGCAATATTTCAGTTCAATCAGACTCCTTCCTTTTAATAAAATTAAGTCATTATTTTCTAATAAGATCTTGCCTAATTTTGTTAGTTAATAAATAGGTATGTACATAAGTGCATTGTAAGAGAAGATTAAATGTATTTGTATCTGTAAATATTTTGTTAAAATCGATTCCAATTTTATTAAAATAAATATTACGGTTTATCGTAGATAAAGTTGAGTTACTATTTGTATTTCAAGCATTATTTCCACGATTCTGTCATACAGTTTGCCTTTTCAACACAATTGTTACTTTTTTGTTGTTGGTTTATACTTAAAGTATGTAACAGAACGCAACAACGCTGTTTGACAGGAGCTTTTGAATCTTAAGATTGTCATCAACCGATCAACAAGAACCAGTCAGAATTTTTTATCTGGAGAATAAAGTAGATATATTTTGGAAAAAAACTCCTTTTGCCTAAAATAGTTATTATATTAATTAATATTAATATATAAAATAATTATTACAAAAAAAGAGAACGCGATTTGATTGACCCTTGTCACAAAGTCCAATGCATTCGATCCGTATCGCTGGCCCGAGTCTGGTGGGCCCAGACTCGGGCCAGGGTTTGATATTAAACCATTGAAGAGTTTAGCCATCCCCCGTCCCGATTCTAACATAAAATCAATTCGATGGAAGCTTGTTTTTCTATTGTAGGTGGTATTACATATATTTACATTTCAAATTGGTACGACAATAAAACACGGTTAAAGATAAATAAATATATACAGTATTTGTTTTCATAGCAGGCGTGTAAAAAAGGCGGGAAATTTTAGTAGCGTGGTGTGGGTGGGCTGGGGATGCATTTCTGAAACAACTGATTATAATTTTAACTGTTTATTTCAAGAAGTTTAAATTTTCAATAACAAAACTGGAAAAAAAAAGTTTTCA
The DNA here is from genome assembly GCA_947561695.1 of Tyria jacobaeae. Lineage (NCBI taxonomy): Eukaryota > Metazoa > Arthropoda > Insecta > Lepidoptera > Erebidae > Tyria > Tyria jacobaeae. The sequence goes on along the minus strand of OX387236.1, from coordinate 1,494,413 downwards.
CATTACTGTATAAAACGACAACTACGAATATAAAATACGACCACAACTTTCAGAAACACGACACGACATATTAAAGTACGAGGATTAAATTTAAAAAAAAAACAAACCCCAATATTCATATTTTATTTTTTACCCCAATATTCATATTTTTAATAACAATTTAAAACAATATTTACATCTCCTTAAGCTTGTCTTAGCAAAATATAACCTGTATTCTGTTCTCAATTATATTCTACTCACTTTCTTTTATTAGTTATATGTTTAATATTTATACATATATGTGTATCTACAATTAAGTATATATACACCCAATTACTGCGACACCCGACAGTTGAATGGCAGAGAATGCCTTGGGCATTAAGTCTCTTAACTGAATAATAAGTGCATAAAACTTAATATTGGAAATAAGAAATAATGACTATTTCTTAGCAGCATAATGAAAACCATTTGAAATTTATTCCATTACTAGCGTTTCAATACAGGACGGTATATTTTAATTATGATGAAATGAAAGTTCACCAATGTCCTTTTATATACAACTTGCACGCAAAGTTTTATACCCATCAGTTCAATAGTGAAGACGTGATAAGACAACTAGACACACTTTCCCATTTAGGTCTCACTATATCGATATAGACAAGTTCTGTTTGTCTATCTGTCTGAATGCGATATACTCATTAACGGAACGGATTTTGTTACGTTTTTTACCAATGGATGGGGTGATTCATTGGAAAGGTTAGATGTAATTCATTAAAGTTTTTGATAGGGGGTTCGGACCTCCAGGCTATATTTAACTTCACTTAAAAACATCACAGAATACTTTTTTTTAATAGTTATACGTACGATTAAAAAATAATAATTAATAAAGTATAATAGATTGAATAAAAAAATGCTGTAAGACCATTAAAAGTAAGTACATCCAGAAGCAAAACTAAATGAACAGCACATAGTCTCCATCTGATACAATAACTAAAGAGGATAATTGACAAAAGAAATAGGAACAAATGAATACCGACAACAGATGAAGAAGTCAATAGAAGTATTATTAAGGATCTGAAACCTTAACATACATCTTTACGGGTTTTTGAAAAAAGCAATTATAAAAGGAGAAGTTGGGATTAAAAGTTTAGTTGATAGTGAAGTAATTAACCATTGCAGTAGGTATAGATAAAATCATGGACATAGAACTTCTACAAAACCTTATACTCCGACAGCTCACCAGCGGATGATTAGAGAAGCAAAGAAAAACATCACCAATCAGCTGTTCTGAAGTGCACAGAGCACTTGCTACTATGCCTTATAGCAAGTCCTGGGGAAGAAAGATGAAGTCACAACAAATCTCAAAACGCTTTAATGGCTGATCTTACAAAACTTTTTAATACCGTATTAGTCAGGAAATGTTATAGGTAAACAGTATATTCTGCATAAAAAGGCGATAAAAGTTATATTGGCAATTATCGTTCAATAAGCTTAACATCACATATGTATTTACTAAATATTTATTAAGATCAACCATCATCATATAGACGGCAAATTGTATAAACAACAACCACCAGAACAAGTCAGATTCCGCCCTGGCTTTTCAAAAATTGATCATTTGCAGGCACTAAACCAGCTTCTAGGAAAATACTCGAAGTTCAATAAACCGTGTTACTTTGCCTTCGTAGATTATACGGAGGCCTTTGATAGCATATTCAAGTCATTAGAAAGCCAAGATAGACAAATACTAGACACTAAACAAATTCTACATCCTTTTACTAAAAGCCATATACTAAAACCGTAGCGTCAACATTAAATTGAATACAGATGGACATTCTTTCTAAACAGAAAAGGGTGTTAAACAGGGCGATCCGTTATCTCCTGAGCTATTCACGACAACACTTAAGATATTTCAAATTCTGGCAGCCTCATGGAACAATAAAGGAATTAAAATCAGTAGCAAGTAACTCATAAACCTATGATTTGCTGACGATATAGTCCTATTTGCCCCCACGGCCCCAGAACTGCAGGCTATACTCCAAGAACTGAGTACAGCTAGCCTTAGGGTAAGACTTACGGTGAATCAGTCAAAAACCAAGGTGATGGCCAACAACACAAAACAAATGGTCAAGGCAGATGAGGATGATGATTTGGCGTGTCCAAATCATCTTGCCATCTCTTTTTCAAGGACTGGCCTGAGGTGGCCCTGAAGAATATTATGTTGAAGGATATAGGCCTTTGCTCAGCAGGGGGCGGGTGGGTGTATAGGGTAATCAAATGAAAAATGTATAATAAATTATATTATTAGTTTAAAACTATAAACATTAAACATTTTTCTGAGGTAAGTATAAAATTACTTGATTATATTTATAAGGTTTTTCAACTGATATTTTTCTTCTTCATCTTCTCATTTGAAACATTATTATCTCTTCGGTTATAAAATTCGTTTAAAGAAAATAGTTTTTATGTGACTTAGTTCCCCATAAGTACAACTCTTTTTCTTAGAAATCAGTAATTACACCAGTTAGACCTACTCTTGTTATTCTACGAGGTAAAGTTCAAATAATTTATAGTCTAATTCACTGGACTGTTTTAAAGTAACCTTAAGGGTAAGATCGGACAGAGGGTGGAACGGGACGGTCAGAAGGCGTAAGGAGATTGTAATGCATTGTTAAGTCAATAGCAGGCTCCACTCTCCTAACTAACTAAGTTTTTATTTTCTAAATGAATGTTATGCTATGTTCTTAACTGTACCTCCTGTAACATGTACTTATAAAATTTTTATCATTGGTTTGATAGGTAAGTTGTGAAAGTGTAACAAACCAAAGATTAGTTAGGTCTTGTGGGTCTATTCTACCAGACATTATGTATACAGTTATAAGGTGCCCGGATGACGGCAATAGATTTGACCCCTGTTAGTGTGGGGGTAAATTACGATTGCCAAAAGGGAGGTGTTTCAGAAGCTACTGCCTACCCCTTTGGGAACATAGGTATGAGCATATGTATGTATTAGTTAGGTTGTCACATCAACGGCACTAGTATCTGTCAACTGCTCTCGCGACATCACCATCCTGTACTGCTCGCTGTCTAAACCCGTCTTATTGATAGTCTATCTAATTCTTTTGTAAAGATGGTGATAAATTTTTGCCAAGCACATTCTCCTGGTATTTTAGTTTTTGTACAATAGTAGGATCTTTGAGTGCTTCCTCATCTGTTAAGTTGCGTTCTAATCTTTGATCTTGGACTGCTTCTGGAAACAGAAGAAAAGGTGAAATGAATTTGTGTCCGTCTATGGGTGGTAGGTGCCATAATATGTCCGAACTATTCATCTGTCAAAAAAAGCACATATCTTAGTAGTCACTAACAACTAGACGAAAGGCAAATCAATGCACTGCATCTATTGTTATTAAACCTTTCATACAAGTCAAATCTTTGAGGATGTTTCTGTGTGTTCAATAACTGCCATCTTAAACTATTTTTAAATCTACTACTACTTCAGGAAAAAAATACTTACTATTATAAGGTGTATATCTGTCTGATATCAGGGCCTCTAGATTGTATCCGATAACACCAACTACAGCAGCAACAGGTAAGGTAAGATATGGAGCATTAGTTCTCAGAAAATGCATTATGAGTGGCCACATCTAAAAATATCACACATCATAACAATTAACAATTATATATATGTATAAAAAAGTTGTTAGTTGAAACGCTGTTGTCCATAAACAATAACCTATAGTAACTAGAGCAATGTTTAGTAAAACAGCTACCAAACTATATGGAACTAAAAATCGAGGGACAGTTTCTCACATTGTAGTATATTACTTGTTACTGCTTCCACTTTCCTTTTCTTTTATAAACAAACATGTTTATGTCTGCTTAAAACCAAAAAACAATATATTTGTAATGAAAACTCTTTAGTCACATAGAGAATAATACATAAAATAATATATATTAACACAACTCCCACATTAGTAATTATTGCAGTGTTGTGAACAGACACAAAGAACACAGGCTTATGACAACTACTTGTGGGTCACACATATTATTGTTTCCTGTGTGTTAATCAACCAAAAACTTCTGCCTCAGAAGTCAGAACTGCTAATCACTAGACAAACTATAATAGAAGTGAAAACTAGGTAACTTTTGAATCATATTGTCAAGCTACTTGATTATACCAACGAGCACTTACACAGTATACATATAGCTAATGGGAAGCGTATAAAGCTTATGTTTACAAAAAGCTTTTTGTTCACCCAAAAAGTACACATATATACAAAGTATACATATAGCTCATGGATAGCGTTTGGAGGCGATGACGCGAGTTCCATGATTTTTGTTCAAAAAGTGCTCAACGCGCTTAAAGAAGTTTTCTCTTCAAAAGAACTTATCTTCAATCATCTGTTTGCTCTGTTCTGATATAACATAGTTAAAAATATTTTGTGTACCTACTTTGCACTTCAACTTTGATAGGTATCAATTGGGGTAAACATGCAATGGTTCCACGGAGACTTCTAGATATAGGAGTTTAGGAGGCAGTTTTTATCGTATTTTATACTTTAGTTTAGGTTAAATTATATTGACATTTTAGTAAACATCTTATGTTACATAAGCAATAATAAAGAATAGTATATGCATTGCAGGTTTGAGTAGCTAACTTACTGTGTTTAACGTTAAATGTATTCTATATCTTTAATTATTTCTTGTAATAAGTATTACAACCGGATTGTCAAATATCATTCAACGAGCAGCTGCAGTTGACATTAAATGACAGAAATAATTTGTCAACACCTTAGTTCACTAAGTTTGTTCAGAAATGTTATTCTGCGATTGCCAGTTTTCCTTCAAAACGTAAGAAGAGTTGAAATTACTTGTTAGGTTATTATAGTGATTCAAATAGAATTATATAAAATAGTAAGAAAGAAAAAAGAAAGCAAGAAAATGTGTTTGTTTTGTACTCATACAAGGACTTGACATGTAACAGAAACTGATCATAACAGATATACAAACGAAAAAGGAACTTCTGCGAGTCTGCATGAGCCAAGTTCTTAGCTCAGCATTGTGCTTCTTACTAATTTAAATTTACAAACATTCTGCTTAATTTCGAATCATTATAATGTGTGCTTCATTTAATTAACATGGATTAAATATTCAAAACTTAAAATAATGTTTAAGTACAAATTCAAGTGCTAAATCAAAATTTAGATTCGTACCCAAAATTTATATTACTGAACCACAATTCCAAACGTCAATTTACAATTTCAAAACATAACCTTTATACGTGATAAATGAAATATTTCAATTATGTAAACAGCTTTAAATAAATCCAATTTTATTAAAATTTGTAAGAAATGTCCCAAGTACAGCTCTTACAGGGCCTTTCAAGGCTCCATTTGGCAAAGAACACCCAAAAATATTTACGTAATATACTAAGTCGATGTAGTTCCTCAAAAGCTAAACAAAAGACAGCTAGCTCAGTTTATAGGACTATGAATATATTCGATAGGAAAGCTAAGATTTTGCAACGGGAAAGGAGTGCACAAAGAGATGACTATCACTTAGCGGAGTACATAAAAGAAGAAGTTGGTTGGCGAACAGCTGATAGAGTTTTTGACATAAAAAGGACGTTCAAAAACGCTGTGGAACTCGGTAAGCCATTAAATTAGATAGGGGTACATATAAAGAGATAGGGTACATTTTATAAAGATAGATAGATGGTTACCCTTTATTGCGCAGCAACAAAGTAATATACAAACTAAGAATAACATGAGTATTAATACAATGGATGATCTTATCAATCTGCAATCTCTTACATTCAACCATTGGAAAGAAAACTCTTGTAAAAGAAATAAGTATAAACTTTAATGGAGAGAAGAATATTTTTAACACAAGCAATGTTCCCGGCAAAGTTTTATAAAACTGGAACTCAACTTAAATTTATTATTAATGTCATTGAAATAATTCCATAAACTCTTATATTTCTCTCTTTAGCCTGCTACTTGCTATTTTTGTACTTAATTATTGTATTATATCTCATTAGATCTAGAAATGTGGAGGAGCAATTGAGCATTAAAATAATAGTTGATATCTAATAAATGATTATATGAAACTATAGAATGTACACATTCAACTTCATTCAATGAAAATTCTTTGTACTGTTTACAATTTTGGACACTTCAACAGCATGTAATGTTTCGTTACATCTTATTTAGGAAAAAAGATGTCAACCATCCCGAACCATCGCTAGTAACCTGCCATCCTGGGTATGAGCCTGTAGGAAATAGGCTACTGTATTTAAGTTTTGTTGTTACGATACATTGCAGGTGCTAGTCGCGGTTATGTCTCCCGCCACTTTCTACCAGACAGTGTAGAGAAAGTCACATTATGTGATACATCACAAACTCATCTTGATAAGGCTATTGTTGGTGAAGGAGTCCAGGTTGAGAAGAAAGTCATGGACGAAGAGAATATTGATGTAAGTACAAATGGAATTGTCTTCAATATATATATATATATAATATATATACCCTATATGTATAAATTATCATAATTAGTATACACAGAATTTAAATTTTTATTTTATTTTAACTTTACAGAAAACTTATAGTTAGTGTGAACATTGAAAATAACTAGTTTAAAAAGGTCAATTAAAAGTTTTCGCATGTCATTTTTGCATAAACCATTATAGGACATTATAAGAGTCAGTAAACAGTATACCAAGTATAAAGAAGGACAGTATAAAATAAGGGTAGTTAATAATGAAAAACAAAAAGCAGAAAGCACACATATATCTCAATGTTGAGGCTCCACATTATCGAAGAAATTGTTGCTTAGGATTGTTTTTAATTGGTTGATGCTGGTATTGAACATGATACAAATAATACATTCCACATACTCTGAACAAGTAGGAGTTACGTCTATAATTACAGGTTGTCCTCTGTACGTATAACCCTCTACCCCTCACCCCCCGACCCATCAAAACCATCAAAGCGGGTAGCACACTTACGAATCTTGAGTTTGCAGCTGTCCATGGTCAGCAGTTGTCACTCACTATTAGAGAACCTGTCTGTTCATCTGTTTCCTTATATCATAACAAAAAAAAAAAAAAAAAATGTATTGTATTTTTCGGTAGTTGCCAGAAAACAGTGTGGACCTGCTGGTGTCATCTCTAGTACTCCATTGGGTGAATGACCTGCCGGGATGTTTTGACAGAATTATGAAATGTTTGAAGCCTGATGGGGTGTGTATAATATAGTTAATATTTACTCTTGAAAGAAGCAATGTGAAGAAGCATTGTCTTTGAAATAAATTCTTAAATTTATATGTGCGTAATGCTAATGTTTGTTACCTAACCTTGAAATTTTTTGTTGCGTATTTTTATTTAATTATTATTTCTTGCAAGAAATATGTACATGTTAAAAGCAACACATCTCTATATAGTTAACAGATATTAAAGAATTGTACAAAGATTACAAATATATGATTTCAGAACAATAAAAGAAATACATAAGAGATTTCAGTTTTTTATAAAAATTTTAGTATAATTTTCTATGGGATAGGTTCACACGGTAAATGTTATAAAAATAATACTAAAAATACAAGATTTATTACCTTGACGTCGAGTACTTTCAAGTCTGTCTCGGTCTGCTAACCTAACCTGTCGATATCGGGGTGCCCTATGGCCCGTTCGACTCATAGATGTCAAGGTAATAAAGCAAATACGAAAAATTCAACAGTATAACATTCCCCATACGTTCATTCGTGACCTTAGCCCTTAAGATATTTTTTTTTTTGTGTGGAAACTCACTGGAGCCAACGGAGAAGTGGTATGTCGGACTCGAACCGAGTTAAATCACACGGGTTCCGGTGTTCACAAAGGGTCTATTGCTAGGGACCCGGGAAAACCCTAACAAGGAAGCCTCCGGGAACCAGCCCTTAAGATACAAAGTGCAAAATAACATCATGTCTGTATCAAAGCAGACAATTACAGTGTATAAAATGTACTATCCTGCTTGCACGATTTAGTAATAAAATAGTTTCTACGTACTCAACACTGAAGTTCTATTTAGGTATTCATGGCATGTGTCTTTGGTGGAAATACACTCCTGGAGCTCCGTCAGGCTCTACAGTTGGCAGAGAGCGAGCGATGTGGAGGCATATCTCCGCATGTGTCCCCCTTTACACATATCAGAGATGTCGGCGGTTTACTTAATGCGTAAGTTGATTATACACGAGGAGAATTTACACAACCGGAGTAATACCACGGCCTCACTGAAACTCCGGCTTGCATTTTATTGCTGAGTGAGTGAGGGTACCGAAGGCCCAATTTTCCTTATCTTCTTTCCCCTCCCTTCATCAGCCTCAAAGGGGGGCCGCGCACTTATGATTCTCGAGTTGCAGGCACACATCTGGACAATCAGCTATCGCCTATGGGGTTGCTTAGTTACTGAATGGTGATGCTTGCGACTTCAAGAAGACGGCTAGAAGTGGATGGATGCGTACTGCCCAAGAACAGTATAGTTGGCGCTTCTCTGGGAAGACCTTCGTCCATCACATTTTATTCTGTGTCTCATGCGACTTTACGGAACTTTAAAAACGGACATAAAAAGAACACTGATTCAGACCAAACAATTTGTGTATCACTCAATTTTATGTCCTGAAGGGAAACGAACCCACGACTTTCAACTCGACAGTCAGGATCACTAACAGCTAGACCAAGAGGCCAGTCAATGATGCTTGTCTATTTACAGGATTTATTGGTGCAGAATAAATATTGTTTTAGTTTATTCGTTACAGGAGCGGTTTTACGCTTCAAACCGTGGATGTAGATTCCATCACTATCTGGTACCCGACGATGTGGGACGTGATGCGTGACGTCAGAGCTCTGGGAGAGTCAAACGCCGCTTACAATAGACCATTGCGGTTGTCCAAAGACACGCAATTTGCAGCTGCAGCGATCTATGATGAAATGTATGGAAAGGTAAGAATCAGGTTTAGATTACTTTTTTAAAGATGAAAGCCACCGAGAGCCAGACGGAACATATAACTTGAATCGTGACGGAACATAATTTATTGATCATGTTTGCTGAACATAAGGTCCTGAGTTTGATAGCCACCCAGGCCTTATAATTGTAAGACGACCACGATCTTTTGTTCTGTCTAGGTGTAATTTATCATTTACATGTATGTATTTAGAAATACATAAGTGTGTACATACATCAGCAGTATGGTTTCTAAAGTTCAGGTTCTGCCCAGTTCGGGATCAAATGTGTACCTGTGTGCAATGTCTCCAAAGATTTATTGTGAATTATTTTTTGAATTCTCAACACGTTTTGCTCATAAAAAATTACAAAACGTAAGTGTTCTTGGTTATTAAATGTAAGGTCACCAAATAAATATTTTTAAACACAGTACAAAAAGACAATAAAAGTAAACGTCAACGGGATACATAATGATAAAAAATTAATAAAAAGTCGTTAATAGAAAAAAACAGTAATAACAAAATATAAGATAGGTACCTACTACATTTCAAAAATATTAGATATTTTTTCCTTCCTGACTGTAAACAGTGTTAACTTTTGGGCTTTATGAAAAGGACCTAAAGTATTACCTTTGAGAATACCTTTAAAATAGCTAATATAGTATAATTTCCGTAACTCGCGGGTGTTGCCTGGTATAGTTGTTATGATTTAAAATCCGTTGCCCACGCTTAACACCTCTAGATTTTAGTTGAACACTACTCCCTATACCCCATTGGTCCATGATAATATCAATAAAAAGCCTAGGCAAAATCTACAACAACCTTTCTGGAATACAGGAAAAGCTTGAAAATCATACTGTAATTATAATAAAATACCATATATAAATGTGAATTTTAATTTTCGATAGAGTCATGCTTAGGCAGGAATGGGTCGGCTCGACTGGTGCAATACCACGGCCTCACAGAAAAACGGTTGTGAAGCAACGCTTGCGTTGCATTTCCTCGAAATGAGTGATGTTTACGGAGGCCCAATTCCCCTCTCCTCTTTCTTCTCCGCTCATCCCCCTCTCCTCTTTCTTATCCCTCCCCGCTTCTCTCTATTGACTTCTAAATATTTTGTTCAGGAGATGCCGGACCGTGGTATGCGCGGCGTCCCAGCTACATATGAAATTATAAATTTTCTGGGTTGGAAGCCGGACCCTTCGCAACCGAAGCCAATGGAAAGAGGAACCGGACAAGTGTCACTCAAAGAGTTGCATCGAATAGACGAGATCATTCAGGATACTAAAAAAGTACCACTTACAGAAGAAGATATGAAATAATTATGTTTTAATGGAGAATGTGAACATGTGTAGTCTAATTGTCTAGTAAAATATTTGTTTTATTTAAATCGGGCAAGTAGTTTGAATATTATAAAATTCTCAATTTTCACTTTTTCGAATCCCCGTATGACGTCACTTAACGAGACTCGCCGCTGTCACTGTAATGTTTCACTCATTCATTGTCAACGAATATTCCCAATGTTTAATCACAATATCGTTTCCAGTTTGTGGCATCAATATTTTAACCCATTTTTGACCAAAAGTTGATACAAGCAAGCCAAGCTTGGAGATATCGTTGGATAGTGAAGTCACAGCAGCGGGCTTCGTACGACGTACTAAAAAATATAATATATCTCTGAAAGTATATTACGTATCAAAAAAAAAGGTTTAAGTGTTTAAGTTTAAAATGTTTAAGTTTTGTTTTTAATAGTGTACTTTTATTTTAACAGTGTTAGAGCCATGCTTAGGCTCGCCCGTTGCAATACCACGGCCTCACATAAAACCGGTTGTGAAGTAACCATAGCGTTGCATTTCCCCGAAATGAGTGAGGTTTCCGGAGGCCCTACTCCCCCCCCCCTCATCCTCTTTCCCAGCTCTTCATCCAACCTTCTTCTTTCCCCTCCCCGCATCCCTCTATCCCTCATCACCCTCGAAAGCCGGCAGCGCGCTTACGACTCTTGAGTTGCAAGTGTCCATGGACGGAGGTTGTCACTGACCATCAGGTGATAAAAAAATATTAAAATCTAAAATTTGTAATATTCTCCATGGGCCTTGGTCACAAAAACTTTGTATACTGTTGATTGTTGGCATTTGGTACACATCTTGAGTAAAATCACTTGCATGGTTATACAGTATTTATTTAATAAACCTGACCGGTTTCGCCTAAGCCTAAGGTATAAGTATGTACATATATGAATTTATTTATTCCAAAATAACTGCTAAATGCCTGAGCAGATTTGGATATATGAGATAAAATCCCTACATTATCCCTAGTGGCAAAGGCTACAATTTTTTTTTATATTAACTATGGCCGCACTTTTTTTATAATTTAAATGACTTATTTCTTTTTTTCAGTAGAACTTTTTTGTGATGTGACTTGGGATTGACTTAGATTTTCGTTTCGTTAGTTTTTTAATATTGTTAAATTAAATCCAAATAATATCAAAATATTATTTTATTGTATAAATTGTATCCACGCGCCTCGTGCGTGGGTACCTAGCCACGGAGTGGAAGGTCGCGAAAGAATGTCGTGTTCCCGCGGCCCTCGACAGCAGGTGCGAGGAAGGAACACCGTGGCGGTTTTAGCCGGTCAAGTCCGGCACACCCCTCCGCCGATAACCGACGGAGGATAGAGGATATCCCCACATAAAAAAAAAAAGGAGTGGAAGGTGCGGCGGGGGGCACCGTGGAGTGATAGTTGCGGCACTTGTCGCCGCGGAATAGCCCCACCATTTGACAACCGAGCGGCGCGCACGACACTCACAGGCAACCATTTTATTAAAACATTATTATAAACAATATATTAAACGCATAAAGTACAGTCCACTATCATTTCAACTCCAAACAAGATCCGAAGCTCAAACAATTATGATATCGGGGTACAGCATTTTTTTTTTTGAACTGACTACCAAAAGCAGGAGATAGTTGTACCATAATATACCAAAGTTGTAATATTTTATTATAATAATAAAACTAAAGCGATGAACAATACAGTTTATTACAATATAACATTATTACAAATTAAAGTCTTTACTAGTCATTTTTTATATACTATAGGGGACAGACGAACAGACGGGTCATCTGATGGTAAGTGACAACCGCCGTTTGCGAACACCTGCAACTCAAAGAGTCGTAAGTGTACTGCCCGCCTTGAGGATGATGAGGGTTGGGGGAGTGCGGAGGGGAAAGAAGAGAGATGGGAAAGAAGAGGGGGCATGAGGGAATGTGAATGAAACCTCGTTGAGCCGGCCCATTCGTGTCTAAGCATGGCTTTACCACTGTTGAGCATGCATACATGGCTCTACCACTGTTGAGCATGCATACATGGCTCTACCACTGTTGAGCATGCATACATGGCTTGAGAAGGTTCTTGTTTACTTTTCTCAATACAATTCTTATCAGTCTTATGCGTATCTCCTTTTGTAATAACACCATAGTTTCTGTGGTTGGAGTATAATTTTAGTTAAATACATATTATATATAAAACAAATCCCTAAATTGTGTTTATAGGCAGATACCCTTAGATACATTTTTAATTAAATAAAACAAATTACTTATTTTATAACAGCGTATTTACAAAAATCTAAAAGATATAAACAATATATAAGGCGAGTCTTAAGCATTAAATTCTTTCTCAAAACGCCATCAGCTCGATACTTACAGTGATGCCAACTCCTACAGAATGTTCTCCCTAAGACCAACTTCAAATTCCCCTAAATAACGATTAAGAACCCCTAAAGTTTTTGTTGTTCACTCGGTTTGAGAGGTAATTTTAAATATAAATTAAAAATACATTGAAGTAGTATAAAAAAGCTATTGTATTTATGCGGGTGCATTTTACACATTTAATAACCTAATAATATTAATGATGATAATTGATAACAATCAAATAAATAAATAAATGTACTTCCTAGAAAACCCCCCGGATATCTTGATTCGGCCTAAATTTGAGGGGAAAACCCCCAACTTTGCATCACTGTACTTACATGACAGGTAACAGTTTATGTTACCATATGCAAATCACTATATTAAAAAATCGTGTCATGATGTTCTGTTAGACCATCTTCGTAAGTTCAATTTATAATTTACGTGTTTATAAATTATTGAATAATTATAAATCACAATGAAAAGACTTAATGTTTAGATATGACAACTAATTATTATAAATATTATATTGTGGCAGAGGTTCATATGTCCAATATTCGTCATCAGTTGAATCTCGGCGATCATCGTGGAAAAAATCTGAAAAAATAAAAAAAATAAAAAAAACCTGTTTACCCGAAATCGATGTCTCGAAAGTCTCGAGTGATAAATGTCTACTTATTTTTTTATAGGCCTCTAAAATATGAGCGGTTCCCAAAAAAAAAACAGGGCTGTCTTGACATATACTTATTTTTGCTTTGTTTAGCAAACCATATCATTTTCAATATTTAGAAAATTATACGATCAAACTGTATTAAGTACGTACAAAGCAATTGGCAACTAAAACCAAAAAATAAGGCTTGGTGTTCTTTAAAATAGTAAAAGATATATCGCGTGCATTATGAAAGTAATGAGCATGATTTTATTGTGAGGCGACTATCCATCACCGTGCGTTCGAACAGGTTTAAAAATGTGGTGGGGGATCTGTTTTTGTTTAGATTTCGGAGTGAAGTATAGAAAATATAGAAGGACGTGTCTTCCTGCTCCGAAAGGCAAAAGGTGCGTTATTTTTTAAATATTTCTTACTTACCTTCTTGTTCTAAGGTTGGAGGAGGCGGTGTGTGTGGTCTGGCATTTGGCTCTGTAATTAAAAAAAAAGAAAAATAATTAAAAACGAACAATACAAAACGGTTAAGCCGTTAGAAAAAAAAAAAAACAAATCAAATTTTGACAATTACTTACTTGGTTTTACAAGTGGCACTTTTTTCAAAGAACTAGCATCAGGAATTTGACGTATTGGTACTTGAACAACTGTTAATAACATAAAAAAAATAAATTATTTTTACTAATTTCACACTTTAAAGCCATAATTAACATTAAAAAAGAAACTGGCAGCATACGCCATGGCTGACATTAATGACAGCCCGTCATTGGTCATTGACCTTCAATGTAAAATGCACTGTCAGCTGTAGTGATAAGACACGTTTTAGATTGTAAAGTGTAATTGTGCAAAGTTAACTTATGGTAGAGTGCGCGATATTAATATTGACCTTAATTTATTTCAAAGTTATTTACTTTTTTACTATCTTAATACACATACTGCACAAAGGTGGACATAATGGCTAAGGCTATGTAGCAGTGGGTGCAAAGACGTGTATGATTTAGAAGAGAAAAAAATTGATATAATATATATATGTATATATATATATATATATATATATATATATATATATATATATATATATATATATATATATATATATATATATGTATCAAAAGCTACGAATTCACAGTTTTAAGAATAATTTGGTTACTCTAGTAGTCAGCTAAATATACACAATATGGAATATACATACAATAGCCATAAGTCGTATTTTCTTAAAACAACTGTTTTTGTGTTATGACACTTTTTTGCGGGGCAGCGATACATATAGAACTCATACTCATACTAAAATATAAATATAAACATACATTATTTACACGTATAAAGATACATTATTTACACGTATTATTAAATCTATAAGCTTAAATATCACTTTAATGTTTTTTTATGTATTGGGTAAACAAACAATATCACAATAACAAATGGTTATAATAGCGTTAAACTATATTTTATTACTAATTGTGACATCCCCACCGTTTACCACGAGTATGATGAACACATTACTTTTACAAATTGATAGTTATAGTGTGTTTCTAAAAATTATAGCATTTGATTTGATCAACATTCTTTGTATTCTTTTATTTGAAATTAATATTATGAACTAACCTTAAAAATGAATACAAGTGGTGACATTAATATGTATTATTAAAGTTAGACTGAGGTGTCTCGTTTAAAATTGGTTATGGTGTTAAATTTAGGCTATTCTTAGCAATGTAGTTCTGTACCTCTTGAACTAGTTTAAGCTGTATGTCAGGAGGTGGAGGCTAAATTACAAATACGTGACGCTTAGGCGTGTTGTGGCCTGTAGGATGGTGTTAAATTTTAAAAGTATGTTTCCGCCTTTAGTCATGATACCATTAATATATGATGCCCTGAGTTTAGCGGTTGGATAATTTCCACTAGTTAACAAAAAAGGGTACTGTTATGTAAAGAATATATGTTGTTATACTTTATTAGTAGATACTTACCGTTATTGCGAGGGGGAGTCGGTTTACCCTCTGAAAGAAAAAGAAATGGTATTTAATAGTTAAGTTTGCAATTAAGAATCCTACGTAATTTGGAGTAGAGCTAATGTGTGTGGAATAGAAAGTTATCTCATGCGCCGCCAACTGCGTTTAAGCGAACATGTCGCACGGATGTCACCACCGTTTTACTCAGAGCTAGAGTAATGCAAGCGAAACCACGGCGGACAACTTCTCAGGTTCCGTGCGTTCCGTATGCTTAAGACTGAAGGCACGTTCAATTGAACCCTCCAATCTTGAAAACCTAGTTGCCAAAAGACCTGAATGGAGAGCCACAGTCAAAAAGGAGGGTTAATGATTTTGAGACGGATCGCCGTGCACCCCCGATACCCACTATATATTATTTTATATTATATATATTTTTGGTGTAAAAAGGTTGTCAGGTAGCTATTGGCTGATAGGACGAAGAACTAAAGAATCTTTTAATATATCTTTGAATGGAGAAAAACACCATATTGCCAGAGGGCTTCTGGGTATTTATCAAATGAATAACACTTCTTATCAAAAGGAGTAGTTTATTTCACTTACATACATGTACAGACAAACGCTCTCGTCTATATCTCTAGAATGCAAAGGTTTATTAAACACCTACATTTTGTCAATTACAATTTGAATGTCACAATGCTTTAACCGGTAACCGGGCACTTCAAGAATTAAAAGTGGGGAGATATGTGAAGGTAGAAATAAGGGAATACAATATAAGGATGAAGATATTACGTACTTGCCCAAGTTTAAGCAAATGGGCACGAGGACGTCGAGGTCACATACCTTTAACTTGAACTGGGTGTGGCCGGAGGACAAGATCCCCTACTTAAATGAACGCTTATTACATTAAAAACTGTTAATTATAACTAAATTTAAAAGAAACAGGGGTTGTTAAGTACATACTTGGTACTGCAGGTTTATGCAGTTGATTCATTCCTGGTGGCTTTAGACCATCCATCGGTATATTAGGTAAAGTCTTTCCAAGTTTTTCTCCAAAAGTTTTTGAAATTTTTTCTGGTCTCGGCCTCGAAATAACTTCTGGTCTAGACTTATTTACAACTGCGGGCTTTGTATTTTTTTCAGGAATCGCGCCAATCCTACATGGTAGCACATGTTTTCTTGTTGGTTGAGCTGAAATGAGACGTTTGTCATAAGAACGGTTAAAGATAATACATATTAATGAAGATAGGTCATTTATGCTAAACTTGCTTAAAATGTCTGTAGCTATGTTTCAGCGACAGTTACGTGATTAAAAGGAACCCGATGAAATATCATTCATCAAAATATGTACAGTCAGGATTCTTGCCTATGTTTCATAAAGTACATACATACAAGTGAAACACATAGCTGCTTTCTTAGCTTTGCTGCATTTGGATAAAAGACCAGTAAAACATAAATACATACGTGTTCGTTCAGGAATTGGTGGTTCTTCGTATGTCTCTTCTTCTTGACTTTCTGAAACATAGGTATGTGACGTCATTAAAGAAGTTACGGAAACAGATCGGTGGTCTCTGGTTTCTCCCACTGACCCCCATCTTATTGTTTTACCTGCCAAATGAAATAGTTTAAATTTGAATGGAATCACTCTTATGGTGGAAAATTAAGGTATGAAGTATACGGCTTATACGATTTATCATGACGGTTATAAGTGATTTTTAAAATGTAAATTTTATGTATAGGACATAAGAATAAAGGATTCAATGAGTATAGTGTTTCTCCGATTTGTTTATTAATATACGCATTAGCATTGAGACTAGCATTTGAGGTTACATGACCATATTTATGTTGCTCCTATAAGAAGATACCCTGGCTGACTACCTTTGCTTTAAAAATTAAAAAAAATATATATATTAGAACTGTCAGTCATGTCATTTACCTGCGTAAAATTCTTCTTGAGGTAAAGGCAACGGTGGTCGTTGGGCTATTGACATCTTCGTTTGAGCTTCTTTGTCTAAAAAAAAGTTATGAATGATTCAAAACTTAAAAGAGGGGTTAAAACAATAAACTTGCTATACAAAAACAGACAATAAATGAATCAATTTTAATTGACTTAAATAAATTGTAGAAGTGAAAAACCTTAAGAAATGGGTAACGTATAAATTGAACGAAGTACATCACCAAACATGCATTGAGTCCTAGGTTGCATTACTCAACCGTCACAATAACGAGTTAATTTTGAATGCTGTCGTTACTTGTGGTGAAAAAAGGGACCTTTTGCTCCAATCGAAAACGCTCATCCTAGTGGTTAAACCAAAAAGAAAAACAGGCCAAAGCTTGTCTCTAGGCGAAAGTTGACTTAGAAAAAAGTACTGGTCACTGTTTCGTGGACCAGTGCTGGTGTCATACACAACAGCTTCCTAAAATCTGGCAATACGATTACGGCAGATCTGTATTGTCAACAATCGCAAACCCTGATGGATACGACAGACGGTTACCAAGGGCGTCGCCGGGGGGGGGGGGTAGGGAGGGGCAGCTGGCCCCCTTTAGAGATTCTAAAAAGTCCCAAGTCTTTGACTTGACTTGCTTGATCGAACTCGTGAAGCTTTACAAGTTAGACTCTTTACCGTTAATATTACAATCGCTGTAGACGTAAGAGCTTCAAAAAGCTCAAAAAAAGCAAACACATGAACACAGCGTCATGTGCTTTTTTATACTATAGGGGGACAGACGAACAGACGGGTCACCTGATGGTAAGTGACACCGCCGTCCATGGACACTTGCAACTCAAGAGAGAAAAGGGGGGAGCCATGGTATCGCACCAGTCGAGCCGGCCCATTCGTGCCTAAGCATGGAAAAACTACCACTGAAAAAACTCTCTCTACTTTACCTACAATTCATACTTTTCTCATTCTCCATATCAACTTGCCACGCCCTGGGCCATGCGACGCCCTTGACGATTACTAAATTAGAGGAGCTGCGATTGGAATGTCTCCGACACCCACTGTACTCCCCGGACTTTGCTAACGAAGGTGCGTACCTGATTCTTACTACATAGATGTAAATTAGCTATATCTATAAGACTGCTTTGTCAGTTCGAATCAGCAAAGTTCAAAGTCAATAAAATGCATGCATTTATAGTGTCACCGTAATGTTGTATTGTAAACACTAAATTTGTCTTTTATAGAACTTCCAAAATATTATTTTCGTATTTATTTTTGAAAAGTTTGTAAACACTTTTAGTTTTAAGGCATTTTATTCTTTAAGGTACTAAGATATATTGAACAACAACCACAACGACTATAGAACCATCACTCGGACACGTGCGTTCGATTCCCACACTATACATGTTCTAAGGTTCTTTCATTGCGGGTATAGGTGATTATTAATACGAATGAAAATGTTATTAGTGAGTATATATAAACGAATAACTCCCCAGTAGTATATTTATGTAATTATAATATGAGTCTAAAGTTTAACTGCAACTTAACATTATCGACCGCATGGATTCGTTTGTACGTTTTACAAAATGATATGTTGGTTTAAATACTTTTGATTAATAGCTTTACATATATATTATCTACATTATATAATACTGTTTTATATGAAAATATATGTATCTAATTAACTTGCGTGTTAGTACTTCTTTTAATGTGTACGTCTGCTGATTGCTGATTTTTACAAAATACGTATATTCTATTTAAAAGTACATATAAATCTATTTAAAAGTTAGGTTTTTTGAATATAAAAGTTGTATATTTTGTCATTAGTTTGCAATGCCGTACAACGTATTATTAAGAGAGCTGGCACAAAAATAAACAGTCAGGCATCAAGTCTCCTTAACTTCTTGCTAATATTGCAAGACGACGCTTTATTTCAATTATACATAATGGCAGGCTTATAAGAAAAAGCGAAGACAAAAGAGCACATAATGCGAGATGCATTAATAATTAGTTATTAGCCAACTGATGCTTGAAATGCGTAAAATTGGCTCGGATATTATTAAGAAAGAGTTAAGAATTTAAGTTGAATTATTATTTTTATTGGTCACTGTACTTTTGGCAAATTACCCTAAGTGATAAAAACAAAAAAATGGGAGACGTGAAAAAAAAAGAACAATCTCGCTGCTCCTAGCAATCGGAGCTCAGGGAAAACCCTTAGTTTTGCTGTAATTGTAAAATTGTATAATTACGTCAATTGCAAATTTCCTTATTGCACACATGTGTGGGGCACTAGAAATACATACATATAGTAACTATACCTATGTAAGACTGAATATGACAAATTCGATCGTTTTCAATTTAATTGTTTCTTTTCGATTTTCTTGATAAAATAAAGATTTTATTTAGCCGTGTGGTTACCGATAGGTGTCGTAAAGTGCGACTAGGGGTTCGGTCTGTTATCTATCAGATAGTATATATACAGTTACGCACTGCCCGAACAAGTGCGTCTAAGGTCTGTTATCTATCAAACAGTATATATACAGTCATGCACTGCCTGAACAAGTGCGTCTAAGGTCTGTTATCTATCAAACAATATATATACAGTCATGCACTGCCCAAACAAGTGCGACTAAGGTCTGTTATCTATCAAACAGTATATATACAGTCATGCACTGCCTGAACAAGTGCGTCTAAGGTCTGTTATCTATCAAACAATATATATACAGTCATGCACTGCCCGAACAAGTGCGACAAAGGTCTGTTATCTATCAAACAGTATATATACAGTCATGCACTGCCTGAACAAGTGCGTCTAAGGTCTGTTATCTATCAAACAATATATATACAGTCATGCACTGCCCAAACAAGTGCGACTAAGGTCTGTTATCTACCAGACAGTATATATACAGTCATGCACTTCCTGAACAAGTGCGTATAAGGTCTGTTATCTACCAGACAGTATATATACAGTCATGCACTGCCCGAACAAGTGCGACTAAGGTCTGTTATCTATCAGACAGTATATATACAGTCATGCACTGCCCGAATAACGTCAATAGGCTTGTCCCCTATTACTTAATTGCGACTTAATTATTGTTTGAGACGCGAGATGGTTTTGTATGTATTATCGTAGTAGAGCCATGCTTAGGACCGACTGGTGCGATACCACGGCCTCGCAGAAATCCAGTTTGAAACAACTTGCGTTCCATTTTCCCGAAAGTCTTCGGAGGTCTACCTCATCCTATCCTCTTTCTGCTCCGATCCCCATCTGTTCTTGTATCGCGCAATGAAATTTCTCGCATCGTGGCATATAGCCACCACGGAAACATCAGCAGTTGGGATATGATCTACTTGTCACTGTCACAAATCTTGGTTTGAGGATGGCTTAAATAATCAGGCGAGGAGGTGATGATTACAGGTTATGATCCCTTTATGTTATAGTGATATAACAACCGCTTCTGGATAAAAAAAATATGCATAAAATGACTTACTTTAATTAGGAAACTAGGTAAAGTACCTGTTGCCTTTGATCTTGGAAATGTCGGATGTGAAGACGCATTGCTTTTCAGGGTCATAGATGAGGAAGATGGTATTCTTAAAGTGGAGCAGTTACTTCGATTTGGTCTCGGAGAAGCTGCAAAATAAATACGTACCCATAATACTCTGAAATGAGGCAATCTTTTGGCTTGTGAATACTCCAAATCATTTTGAAAAGACTACATATGTACGGATTTCCAGTAACGTGTATAAGATACTTACTTGGAAGTGCTGGGGGAATTGAAGACACTGGAACAAATAAATTATTTAAAATGTATTTTTTGAATATTAGAGTGGAAAAATAAACGTAATGCCATCAGACGACATGTGTTGCATCGGAATTTTCAACCGAATTTAAAAAGGAGGTTCTCAATTCCACTATACGACATAAAAGAATATATATATGTATGTGTGTATATATTCTGTTTGTTACCTCAGAACTTTCGACTGTGTGAACCGATTTCGACGATTTTTTTTATTTGAAAGAGATTCTGACAATGGCATCTAAGAAAAAACCATATAAGTCTAAAATTTGCATTAAGCTTGTGCGCGAGAAATGGACGAATAACTCAATATTATGCCAACCGATTTCGATGATTTGTCTTTTTATTGGAAAGTATATACTTCAAGGGTAGTAAGATGAGGGTTTGGTCCAGTTGTTGTGACAATGGCATCCATGAGAAAACCATATTACTCTTAAATTTTATGATAGACGCATTGTAGTCGGTTGTCTACGTTCTTAAAGTCCGATTATATCTGTTTATGATCATAGAAATCTCTACACAAGTTTTTAGGTTTCGTGGGGTTTTAAATAATTAATACCCCACACATCTCACACATGGCCGTCTGATCCCAAACTAAGCAGAGCTTGTGGTGGCTTGTGACTATGGTAACCAGAGAGCTGATAAACATACTTATATATTTCCAAATACATACATATTATAGATAAATTACACCCAGAAAAATTATCATGCTCATCACATAAATATTTGTCCTGGGTGGGAATCGAACCCACGACCTTGGTGTAGCAGTCAGGGTCACTAACCGATCAACAAGCCAGTCTTAGTTTTAATAATGTGATCCACCTTTACACATTTTAGCACTTTTATATTTGCGTTTAGATATAATCTAATCATTAGTTAAACTTAATAAATCGTGAATATTTCACACCATTTAAGAAGAGAGTCGTATCGTCGGTAACCTTCTTTGCCCGTGTTACTACCAATATTACTGGGTACGTCTCATATTCTATAAAGTTACTTGGTACCTTTTCATTTCAATAACTTCCTCAAGACATTATAAACGTGAGATATACCAACTGTTGATATAATTATTTACAAATATATAATATTTATGTACTCTAAAACTTATTTCGTATAACGTTTATTAAATCGAAAATCATTAGGTCTATCGTTTCAAATATATATTGATACCATCATGATGGTTAACACCCCGACTCAGAGCATTTTTTAATAACCACTCAGAACTAGGAGCTGGTCGTCGTGCTCTCTAAGCAGGTGGATCAGTTACTTTGTGTTTTTAACTGGGAGTTTTTATCATATTAGACTAAATGATTTATTCAGTGGTAGAGCCATGCTTAGGCACGAATGGGCCGGCTCGACCGGTGCGATACCACGGCCTCATAGAAAACCGGTTGTGAAGTAACGCTTGCGCTGCATTTCCCCAAATTGAGTGAGGTTTCCGAACGCCCACTTCCACCTCCCCGCTTTTCTCTCCCCTCATCTCCTTTCTCCTCTTTCCTATCTCCTCATCCCTCCTTTCTTCTTTCCGCTCCCTGCATCCCCCATCCCTCATCAACCTCAAAGGCGGGCGACTCTTGAGTTGCAAGTGCCCATGGACGGCGGTGTCACTTACCATCAGGTGACCCGTCTACGAGTATTTTACTTACCCATTCTACTACCAGAAGTAACACGGGTGTCTTGTCTTTCCCATCTCATCCCTCTCTCAGCATCCCTCCAAGGGGAGGGGATAGTACAGAGGGGAGTTAGGCCTCCGGAAAACTCACAAACTTCTCACTCTCACTCACTTTTCAATTTGTAAACTTCACAGCCGGTTTTCTGTGAGCCCGTGGTTTCGCACTGATCGAGACGGCTTATTCGTGCCTAAGCTTTTATTCCAACTTTCTTCTTTCCGCTCCCTGCATCCCCCATCCCTCATCAACCTCAAAGGCGGGCGACTCTTGAGTTGCAAGTGCCCATGGACGGCGGTGTCACTTACCATCAGGTGACCCGTCTACGAGTATTTTACTTACCCATTCTACTACCAGAAGTAACACGGGTGTCTTGTCTTTCCCATCTCATCCCTCTCTCAGCATCCCTCCAAGGGGAGGGGACAGTACAGAGGGGAGTTAGGCCTCCGGAAAACTCACAAACTTCTCACTCTCACTCACTTTTCAATTTGTAAACTTCACAGCCGGTTTTCTGTGAGCCCGTGGTTTCGCACTGATCGAGACGGCTTATTCGTGCCTAAGCTTTTATTCCAACTTTATAAATACAGTTGCAGACATTGCTATGTCAATGCCACTAGGTATTATATTATATACTATTATATATATATATATATTGTATATATTGACAGTACATTTTTTAATAATCTAACCTTCTCCACCACTTAAAGATAAACAATTTTCACAAAAATATTTTCTAGTTTTGAAGTCTATGGATAGTGAGTTATAAAAGAATACATTCTTGGGGAGTGTCGGCTTGAGTTTTATGTAATTAGTAATAATAAATCGAGGCCGTTTCTACTTACCCCCCAAAGTAATTTGTGGGTCTTCGTAGATATCGCTGTCACGATTCTTGTTAATGATCGGGGCGACTTTCTTGCCCTTCCGAGGATTCGAACAGTAGCGGTCTGTAAAATGATTATTTAACTCTATAATTATATCTTTAAGTTGTGGAGCATGGATAGAACAAGTGTAAATTTAAAGATTACAAAACCCTCTACTAAAAATGCTATAAAATTAGATAATCTGAAATCAAACAAAACAGGGATTTGAGAGTCGTAAGTGCGCTGCCCGCCTTCGAAGGTGATAAGGGAGGGAGAAGAGAGGGGGATGAATTGATGGGGAAAAGGATGGGGAGTCAGTGGAGAGGAAAGAGGAGAGGCGGAGTTGTGCCTCCAGAAACTTCACTCATTTCGGGGAAATGCAAAGTGTTGCTTCACAACCGGTTTTGTGTGTGGTATCGCACTGGTCGAGCCGGCCCATTCGTGCCTTAGCGCGGCTCTACCACGTACGTTAAGATCACTCGATAAAATAAACAAACAAAAAAGTTACTTTGAAGCTTTCTCAACTTTTATACAAATTAAATGTTATATAATTAGGACCAAGTTATATACAAAAATACAACAAAATTAAATAACAATATTTTATAACGTAAGGTTTCGTTTGTATTTAAGGTTTTTGCAATGGACGCGTAATGTGTACGAAAAATTATAAATATCGTTAGGATAGAAATACCTACCGCGACCGCACGCTAATAAACACGTAAATAAAATGATATGATTTTTAATTTAAAAAAAAATTGTGACAACAACGTGATCCTTAGAAGTTTATAACATTAATGTGAAGAAACAATTGTACTTTACCATGTTCGTCTGTTCTCTCCGTTCTTCTTTCGAGATTGATGCGTTTGCTCAATAAATCAGCTGGAAATAATAACTTATTTTTAATACTTTCATATCCACAGAAATATTTTTTTTTTTCACTCACTTTAAAGTTATATTTTGGAGTGACAAAACAAGAAGGCTAAAATACATTTAACATAATTTAAAATAAACATGGAACACATCATCCCTATTTTAATTTTATTATAAATATTCGAACATTTCAGTGAATAATGATAATGAACTATACTAACTTATTTATAAAAAATGGGCTTTAGGATTAATTAAGATGTTGTAAAGAAAAGTTAAAATGTGGTGGATTGGAAGCCACTTGAGCTTTTGATCCGTCAAACTTTACTAAGTAATCTGATCATCTTTTCGTAGCCCAAATATGAATCTTAAATAACCATTTTGAAGTCACTTGAGCTTTTCAATTTGTGCATCAGTAAGATTCAGATAGCTGACATCGGCATAGTCAACAATTGGAAGAAGCGATTTGGAGCGATTTGGAGCAAGTGGAACCTTAGTGGCAATCAGAAGAACACTGCGTAACTTTCGTAGAGACCCTGCTGAAGCAAAGAACTTACGGCTGACTTCTTGCTGCTGTGGCCGCCAGGATAAGGTACTCCATGTAGATTCCTAAATTTTTGGTAGTATTTTTGATTTTTAAAGCAGTGCCGTTAAATTGAATTGTGAACAGGTGTGACTAATCCTTGAAACTAAAGGACTACCAATAACACATACCTAAGTTTTTAAGCGATTAACTTAAAGTTTATAATTTTGACTCCATTTGAAAAAATGCGATAGGTCAGCATTGACTATGTCAATGGCTTCCTATAACATGCCAGCGGAGATGTGTATATACATATATATTAATCATCAGCGTAAAGATGGTAGAACGAATGTAATTGTTTAGAAATGGTGTTGTTTAAAAATGGCGAAGAGTAAGGGAGATAGAACGCCACCCTGCTGTACACCAGCAGAAATACCACACCAAGAAGGAACCGAGTCTTCAATGCGTATACGCTGTCGGTGATCAGACGGTAACTACGAAATCAATAAACAGTTATTGCAGACCTTAAAGCATTGAAAGCGTTACTGAAATCAAGTTGTGCCCAGTCTAATAGCGTCCGAAATGTGCAGTGCCGAACTAGTGCAGAAGTCGTGCTGTGACCAGGATGAAAGACAGATTGGAAGGGATTTAGTAAGGAATTCTTAAACAAAAAGTTACTGAGATGAGAGTTAATAAGCCGTTTAAGGACTTTGGAAATTAAAGGTAAAATGATATTGGACGGTAATTAGAAAAGGAAGAGGCCTCTTTTTTTTGGTAGAGGTGTCAGTTGAGCGTCTTTCCAGGCATTTGAAAAACACCACTTGAGAGGGAGTGGTTGAGAATATTACATAGGATGGTTAGGATACTCCGTCCTTGACGAATCAAGGACAGGGAGTATCATCGGCTGATACAGTCACTTTCTACTGAATTGGATGAAATAGCCAGTATAGTTTTGTTAACATCACAACCAGGCAGCTAATCAAGTAGAAAAGGAGTATATTTGGGATTTGGGATAGAAGAACGACTACGCCGCGCGGACATCACTTTGTGAAATCTTGACATTATTGTTCAGAGTCCGGGTGTCTTTGTGTCCGTTGATTGAATGTTTGTAAAGTAGTAAGTGTCGCGGGGTGCAAACAGGAATTAATCCTAGTGGGGGAGGTATGTATATGTGTCTTTTGAAGAATTTCTCAGCAATACATATTTATTCCAGCTAGTGTCTATAGGTCTGCATATGTATTTATTTTTATCTGCAGATTTTTAGGCAAAATCTGCCGTATCTTTAATTACCTTTAATTTTGAGTTTTGTCTTGAAGACCTTTAATAGTAAGACCAATAGCAAGCATATGCCGTGTCTGACTAGCATGCTGTGCGTTCTGCGACAAGCGCCTGCATGCGTGCATGGGTCGGTGGCGAGCGTGTGTGTGCATTTACGTGTGTTTGTATTTATTTTGTGTATGCTTACCTCGTCTTTTATAATACATAATGGTAGCAGCTAAAGCAATTATTATAATTCCAGCCAGAACCCCACCAATTGCTGTATATGTATGCCAAGGCTCTGTAAACAGAATAAAATAATACTAATGAACACAACAAAAAGCATGTATTGAAATTAACAAAAACTTCCGTTGTGGAATTTAGAGCTCTTGAATTTTTTTTATGTTCTAGGACAAGCAAAAGGTCATATAATGTAAGTGACTGCCGCCGCCCATGGACACCTTCAGCTCAAGGGCCAACTTCAATAGATATCTACATCTGCAAGTAGCATTATATAGGAGAATATATATAAAAAAATGTAGTTGGAGGACTCTGACTTCCCGGCAACAGTCAGTGAACGTGACATTGCGCTGACTGCTAGTGCATCATAATTTATAACCTACAGAAATGAACGGGCTTACCCGTACAGTATGTATGTTTTAACATCAGCTTTACATACATGTATTGAAACCAGACCAATAACATTAATCCCTATACTGCTTTCTCAGTGATAAAAAAATTACAGAAAATATTAATGAATTAATATTGACAAAGGCTTTTGACTTTGTTTGCATCAAGACACTGATGTCCAAACTATACAACTATGGACTACGTGGCACTGCATACTCTTGGTTTTAAAGCTTTTTGGAAGGCAGGACTCAATGTTTTTAAATTACTAAAACTGATCAATATCAACAAAAACAATTTAGATCTTCATACCAGCACAACAATTACGGTGTCCCACATGGGACTATCCTAGCTCCGATTCTGTTCCTACTTTATATTGACGACCTTTCAGAATCAGTAAATCAGGAGTGCATCTTATTCGCTGGTGACACGATACTAGTTATTAAAAGCAAAGACGTAAAAATACTAGAAACAGAAGTTAACATAGGTATTGATAAATCTATAGCTTGGTTGAAACAGAATAACCTACTGATAAATCTGAAAAGAACAAATATCATTCAAATTCAAACATAAAAAGCAAATATACCAAATTTACTTATAAAATACAATAGCTACAACATAAATAATATGAATGAGTGTCCTTTAGGCATGACCGTAGAGAAATTCTGTAACTGGTAGCCACATATGAACTAAACTCTTGAAAAAATAGACCAATTTATATTCGTATTTAAAAAGATACGAGAAACAGTAAATATATAGACTGCAATAATAACATACTACGCATATGTACTCCTAGCTTCCATTCTCCGTCATAGGTATCGTTGTATGGGGCAATTCAGTGAAATTACTAATTTGTTCAGAGGACACAAGAAATGCAATCGAGAAACGCTTGGAGCTGAATACACTGATAATCGTAAGCCTTTATTCAGGAAATATTAAATCCTTCCATTCAGAACACACATTCAGACATTCAGAATTATTTAAGAGATACGAAGGTGTGGAAAATAGTCGAATTAGACACGAAAACAGACTTATAATGAATAAAATTAACATAGATATATTTAGAAGAAACTATACTGTGTGGCCATTAAATTGTATAACCATTTACCAGATAATATTAATATGTTAACTATAATATAGTACAATTTCGCAGACATAAATACTCTTAAGACAAATTATCATTTAATTTTGAAATTATACACACTCTGCAGTGAATTGTTTACATGTTATTTGGTATTGCTAGCGTCTGCTGAGCTGTCTGTAGCTAATGTTGGTAATAGTGGTATTGTATAACGTACTATATTTCCGCGCCACAAGTGGCAGAACATGCTGTTCCAGCCTATTTATAAAAACATCTAATTATGTATATTGACCGTGTTCTTGGAAATAAAGATTACTATTATTATTATTAAAAAGAACTTAGCAAAAATGAAATGATTTTCTGTGATGGGGTTAGCTATATATCTTGGGATTTTTTCTAGAATTTATAAATTGAGACAACTTACCTAAAAAATGTATGCATTTCTCTAATGGTACCATTTCATTCGGAGCGGAGTCTGAAAGAAAATGAGAAATAAATTAACTAAACAAATTGTTCTTAACTTTCGTGTATGTTTTAAACTAATAAAAAATAATTTTATTAAAATTTTGTAAAACTGTTTCTTTTGCTAATTTTCTTCAGTAGCTAGACAGACATAAAATACCAAATTGCCTAAAGTTTATGACACAGAATTTATGGGACACAAAATATAAAGCAAGGAAACATCGCGTCAATAATATCATAAAGGGAGGCTTCATCGCTTAAAGAGATTTTTTCCAGGCAACGTTAGGATGGGCTAGAAGATTTGAATAAACTGGAAGTAATCAGTAGTAAAGAAAATAATTATGTAATTGCAATGTATAACTAAATTGATGGTTACTTACATAAAAACAATCTTCTATACTAAAAGCGGTCAAAATTAATAATTGTTGGGATTTTGACCTTAAAGGTTAGTGTGGGATGACCATGATAAACACACTTTTATAGGTTGGGTAAACTAGAATTTATTTCAGCAATTCCAATTCAAATGCAAATGAAATTTCATTATTTTATAAAATTGCTTAAGAAAAATTTTAAAGTTTCTCATTAATAAAATATATTTAATTTAATTATTATAAGTTGTTTTTGGGCTCTCTCTCGCGTGTATATTTATTTATTTTTTTTATTTATTTAAACTTTATGCACAGATGTTGCAAAGGCGGACTTAATGCCGTTGGCATTCTCTGCCAGTCAACCTTAGGGCGATGCAGAGCTAAATATGGTAGATGCACGAAAATTCAAAATGATATGCTAAAAAGTATATTTAACGCAGAGATTCCGCCAATGTCAAGTATTTTGAGAGAAAACAACAGTCTATAAAAATAAAATCGCACGAATCACTCTTTCTCATAATAGAAATTATAGATCAATACAAACAGCATCACCTCAACTATATTTTTGGTCGACTATACTAACTATTACTCAACTTTACTATGGTTGCCTTGTCAAATGTTACATTAATATTAAAAATACATATAAAATAATAAAATGCCTGCTTGTATTGATCTGTAACCACCCGTTTTCAAATCGTTGAGGCTTACGAGTAAAAATATATTCACACTAATAATAATATATTCTGATACATTATATTTTTGTATTATACCTAGAAAGCAAGATTTTACCTACCAGTAATACAGCAGGGCAATCTTTTCTAAGCTAGTTATGAAAATAGCTTGAAAAAAAGTTTTTTTTTTTTTTTTATGCGGTATGGGGCAAACGAGCAGACGGGTCACCTGATGGTAAGTGACTACCGCCGCCCATGGACACCCGCAACTCAAGAGTCACAAGTGCGTTGCCGGCCTTTTAGGTAGAGGTACGCTCTCTTCTTGAAGGTTTGAAGGTCGTATCGGTTCGGAAATACGGCAGGCGACAATTTGTTCCATAAGCTGGTTGTGCGAGGCAAAAAGCTTCTGGAGAAGCGCACAGTGGTGGAGTGCCAATCGTCCAGGTGATGGGGATGGATATTTTGTCGCGTAGAACGATGGCGGAAACCAGCAGCCGGCATAAGTCCGAACAATTCCTCTGAACACTCCCCATGATACAAGCGATAGAGGATGCAGAGTGAAGCTACATCTCTACGCAACGCCAAGGTGTCAAGTCGATCAGAAATATCTTGGCAGTCGATGATGCGAGTCGCTCTCCGTTGAATGCGGTCAAGAGGCAGAAGTTGGTACTGGGGTGCACCTGCATAGAGATGAGAACAGTATTCCATGTGCGGCCGAACCTGCGCCCTATAAAGTTGCAGGCGGTGGGCCGGAGTAAAATACTGTCTCGATCTGTTTAGCACACCAAGCTTCTTCGAGGCTAATATGGCCTTACTCTCTAAGTGACCGCGAAACTGGACTTCGCTTGATATATCGACGCCAAGGATTCCGATACTGGCTGATGCAGTTAGGGAAGTGCTCTCAAATTGAGGTGATACGACCAATGGCATCTTTTTAGCGGTGAACGCGCAAACCTGTGTCTTCGTGGGGTTAAATTGGACTAGGTTAAGTCGACCCCAATCTGAAACTTTTGATAAAGAAGTTTCGATTTCAGACACAAGTTTGGATCGGCTTTCGATGACGTTTACCCGAGAAATGTTAGCGCGGCCGGTGTAAAGGGCATCACTCGTGCTATCGTCTGCATAGCAATGGATGCTGCTAATCTGCAGCATGTCGTTGATATGCAGAAGAAACAGCGTGGGTGATAGCACACAGCCTTGTGGGACACCAGAATTAACAGACTTCGAGTCGGAGCATGCACCGTCAACAACGACCTTGATGCTTCTGTCTGTAAGAAAACTGGTAAGCCAATTGCACAGTTTCTCGGGAAGCCCATAGGAAGGAAGCTTCGCAAGGAGCGCTTTGTGCCAGACCCGATCGAAGGCCTTCGCCACGTCCAAACTAACGGCCAACGCTTCCCCCTTGGTCTCGATCGCCTGTGCCCACCGGTGAGTCAAGTATACGAGAAGATCACCAGCTGAACGACCCTGACGGAAGCCGTATTGTCGATCATTGAGGAGCTGGTGGTCTTCTAAGTACCGGAGGAGCTGGCAGTTAACAATGGATTCCATTATCTTGGAGAACAAGGAGGTGATGGCTGTGGGTCTGTAGTTGGACGGATCCGAGCGATCTCCTTTTTTAGGGATTGGGTGCACTAGAGCTGTCTTCCATGAGTTCGGGACTACGCCAAGAGAGTAGGAAAGCCGATAAAGGCGCGTTAAAACCGGAGCTAACTCTGGAGCACACGTCTTCAGCACGATAGGAGAGATTCTATCGGGCCCACTCGACTTATGAACGTCGAGGGAAAGAAGCGCTCTACGCACTGCCCTTTGTGTAAACCGGACTTCCGGCATGCGGGTCTCGCACTGCGGTATGGTCGACGGTGCGTTTCCCCCGTCGTCCAGGGTCGAGTTGGACGCAAAGAGTTTGCCCAGAAGATCGGCTTTTTCTTTAGCGTCGTGGGCCAACGAATTATCTCCTATGCGTAGAGGTGGAAGGGATGGCTTACAAAAGTTCCCCTGGACAGCTTTAGCAAGAGACCAGAATGCACGAGTTCCGGAGGGGAGACTCACTAGTCTCTCGCCAATTCTGCCGATGTGAGCCGACTTCGCCCCAGCAATTACTCTTTTGAGGGACCTGGAGGCAAAGTTAAATTGCTTCTTTAGTTGCCTCGTAGGCTGCAATTATCAACCCGTTTGGCCTCTTAACACACAGAGTTACAAGTACACTTGAAACAATCCAATCTCAAGTTTTCTCGCGTTAATTTACCCGGAGGTCAAAGACCGATTTGGTGCTGAACAGCAACAAAGAACATTTGACCATACCTACCACCGACTTACCGCGAACTGGCCTTCAAAGCACAACACAAACTAAGTCACCTCCGGGCTGACTACTACGTAACAACAAGAAAAATCATGATTTCAAAATTCTTCTTGCCTTCTATGAACAAAGATGTACAACATGGGCAAGGTCATGCATCGGCTGTCAACGCGTGAAAAATTCAAACGCACGTTATCACTTCGCTCAGCAACTTGCAACAGTCGTCTCACGATTCGAACATGTATACGTCGACATAGTAGGTCAGCTGTCTCCGTCGAAAGACTATCGATATTAAGTTAAAATGATCGACCGTTGCACTCAATATGTTAATCGCGAAAGCCGTATACGATTTGGCTGTCCTCTACGAATCACTATGGACAGACAGATCGAGTCAGCACTATTCCACGCCCTAATGAAAGGCTCGGCGTTACTCGCGTACGTACATACATATACATATGTATATACGAGTATGTGTGTGATTTTTAACTTACCGAATAATACTTTGGTGTTACACATAGGACGAACATCTTGTTGAATCCTAGAGTGATCCATATGAAAGGCGTGCTCGTAAGAGAATTTAAAGAATAACTCGTAAGTAATGTTACTGCTTGGTATCTGAAAAACATACAAATTTTTGAGCGATACTTATGACCAGAATAATACCACTGTCTCACAGAAAACCGGTAGTCAAACAATTCTTGAGTTGTATTTCACTGAGTGAATGAGGATACCAAGGGCCCAAATCCTTTTCTCCTCATCCCCAATTCAAATGCTGTGTCCGTCAGCGTTTGCTACTTACCGTCAAGTGACCCGTCTGCTGGTTTGTTCCGCTATACCATTACTATAAAAAACAAAAACGTAAGAGAGCTCGGATTTATCGTCGACTTTGGTAATTCGAAATGGGAAAATTGAAAATTATACGGATGGCTAGAGATACTGTCCTACTGGCCTCTCCAGTCAAGAAGCTATGGAATTACTATCTCCTGTAAGCTACTACAGTCTCAGCCACGTGTCCTCATTCCCCAAGTTCCTCTTATCTATCTTACTTCTACTAATTTTTCTTTATTTTTTTTCCGTTTTAATGTGACTACATTCTCAGAGAGAGTTGGTGTCAGGCAGGTATGAATGTACATATTACATCTACCACAATTTTAATGGTATAAGCACTGTTTTAGAGTTAAAAATACATAAATATTTTGTTTGCTTCACTTACGTATGCAAATCCATATGGTGATTTTTTTGTGAATTTGAAAGAAAAATTCCCATTTTCTGTCTGATCGTCTGAATATTGATGAATACTGAAAAACAAATAAAAAACTTATAATTGTATTATTTATATAGATTATTATTTATATAGCTGGTGCCTCGTTGGTCTAGCGGTTAGCGCATGCAACTGACAAAAGGCCTTAGGTTAAATTCCCGGATTGGGCCATAAAGCGCTATTGGGAGAGCCCGTTCAGCCGTCGGTCCCAATTGTCATGACGATCTATGACAGTCGATATTGGGAAGTGATTACCCTTAAATATCCTGACAACTAGTTCAACTATAGAATTCAGTTAGCCCTCAGGGTTGCGGATGTCAGATGCCAGTCGCTCCGTGAAATAACTGATATTTAGGTAATAACTACTTGGATTAAAAGCCAACTCCAATAGACATGGGAATATTAGTGCTAGGACGAAGAAGAAGAAGACTAGCTGGTGACCGCGACTTCATCTGCGTAGAATTAGTACTTCGGTACCTAATTTTCTTTTTTTCACTTTCATTATCTGAAGCCACGTCCATGCCACGTTATGACCACGTCTGAGCAGATAGTATATCATGTATAACCTCCTACCGGCTCATATCCCTAAACGTAACAAATAATTTGGTCTCCCATATAAACTTTGAGTCCCTATTTGGCGACTTTCAACGTTTGGATACACAGATATAATAGGACAATACATATTTTATCGGATCTGAGATCTCTGACAGCCATCCGTTGATGGCCTGTACTGTGTAGCGTTGGGTGACAAGGCTACTCTACATTTTTCTTTTAAATACATATTTTAAAGTGATCAACAACAACACAAATTACAATTATCAATGTGTAATATCTAATGAGACATTCATTTTAGTTTAATTAACGAAATAAAACCGGATTATATAAACACAGTGAAAAATAACAGACACCAATTAATTACTACATGCACATAATCGAGTCAGCAAAGATGCTTTGAGCTTATTGGAGAACCCAACAAATCAGTAACTCTGTTCTCAGCGAACATGCTAATCGCACTACACCTGCAGGGCAGGTTTAACATAGCCGAAACAGCGTTATTATATACACGAAAAGCTTTATAAGCACTCTTGGTGTATCTACACCAGAGCTGGCTGGTGTAGAACGACTGACAGTAAGCGTTGAACAGAGTCATTGCGACTTGGATAAAATCGTCATAGCCAACATGTTACTTCGACATGCCATACTTCTTCGTTCATTCCAGAGCATCGGATAGGAAAGGAGGATATCAGAAGGAAAATTTAAGGGATCAATCCTTAAATTTTCCTTCATTATATGACCAAGATATTTAAATTATTTTACAATATTTTAGACCGTACCACACAAATTAACCGATAAAATATTCTCAGGTCCTTTACCGTAGCTAAATATCGCAATCTCCAATTTTTTTACCTTATACACCAGATGATGTTCCAAAGCATATTTCTCGCAGACTGTAACAAGTCTCCTTAGACCGTTGTCTGAGGGAATGAGCAGCGCCATGTCATCGGCATAACCACCCCCACCACCTACCCACCGGTATAAATACAACACGCGCAGGAGGAATCATCAGAGTGTTTCGGACTGTCGTGGCGAACGGACGTGCTTCGGACCACCATCGTACATCGTACGGGCGCCCCTAACACTGCTTATTTTAATATTTAATATTTGTTAAATATTATTATTTGCACCCGAATTGTACTTGTACATTCGGAGGCGAATACCTTCCCCGAGAAGGCCAGCGTGTAAACCTTCGCCGCGGGGTGGGGTCTCCGACCCTAACCTCAACGGTGATGGCAAACATGCCAAGGCACCACGAGGACGGATCCACCAGCAGCAAGAAAACTAGCAGCGAAGAAAAAGGCTCGACCGACGCAGTGCTGCAGGACCAGCGACAAAAATACCAGGGCGACCTGAGTATTTTCAACTCCCTTCGAGAGAAGGGAGAAATGTCGCAGGGTCTGCAGCGCTGGTTGGAGGCCTACTTCCGAGTGATGGAAGTTCACATAGGAGAGAAGAGGAAGGAGGACCTCACTGCACAGGATGTACACATCCTGACAGCGGTGGGATCAGCACTGCCGCCTACCGCAACGCCTATACCAGGCAAACGGAGGCGGGAAGAAGACTCGGAGCTGCAAACGGCGAAGCGAACTGTCATAGAGGCTTCCCTAACCTCGGACTCCGAGGAAGGGGATAGCGAGGAGATGGACGTCCAAGTCCTCTCCACATCGCCCGAACCGACTCCAGTAACACTGGAAGTCGAACGGGCACCTACGCCTACACCCAGGCCAAGGACAGCAGCAGCTGTACTTGCCGCACCACCACCCCAGAAACCCATAACAACAAAAAGGCCTATAACAACACAAGGCCCTTCCAAGGCGCCCACTACCCAGACGTCCACAAGGAGACAACCAATCCTTGTAGTGGACCGTCTGGAGAACTGAACGTCCCAAATGAAGGAGTTGACCGCCAAAATCGGTCACCCACACAGCGTGAGGCCCTTTGGGAAGGGATTTAAATTCACTCCCAAAGAAGACGCTGAATTCCGAGTCATTCAGGCTCACCTGGATGACCTCGGACAGGACAAGGCGCCTTATTCGCATCGCCCCACCGCACCAGAAGCCCCTGAAAATGGCTATCCGGGGCTTACCTGGGGACACTCCCACAGAAGAAATAGTGGAGGACTTGACTAGCAAGGGAGTGCCAGTCAAGTTTGCGAAGCATATCCGTGCTCGCACCAGCAGACCCGGATGCATCTTCTTCGCAGAAGAGTGTGAGTGGAGAAGAGCCCGACCGCAGCCAAGGCCTACAACATTGACGAGGTCTTGCTCATGCCAGGCGTCGTCATAGAGGCCTGGAGGGGCAAGAAAGGACCCTCTCAATGCCACCGCTGCCAAGGCTTCCGCCACAGTTCCCAGAACTGTCACAGGCGCCTAGCTCGCCTCGCTGTTCTAGTGAAGAGGACAGTAGTGCATCAACCCGTCGAACCGAAGAGACTCGATACCATGTATGCGCTTGGAATCGATGTCCAAATCGGCAGGCGGGAGATGCGCCTCTACGCGGCCTATCGAGCTCCGAATCAGAGAGCCCGCGTCGATGAACTTCGGAGCCTTCTCCAACACACAACGCCGACCATAATCGCGGGAGACCTGAACACAAAGCACCAAGCATGGCACAACACCACCAACAACGCAATCACCTTATGCAAGAATATGCATAACTATGAAATCGCTGGCCCCAGAGAACCCACTAGATTGGACCCAGCGGGCTATAGTGATAGCGTACTGGACATCATAGTGTTCAAAGGACTAAGAGCACCTCCGGCACAGGAAGTGCTCGAGGACCTACCATTGGACCACGTAAATCACTCATAGCGTTGACACAACTGTTCAACGGTATCCTGAGGACCGGCCACTTCTCTAACATCTGGAAGCGGGGTCGGGTTATCGTACTACCGAAGCCCGGCAAGGACCTCAGAAAACCGGAAAACTACCGGCCCATCACAATCCTCTCGACGACGTCCAAGGTGTTCGAGCGCTTACTGCTAGTAAGGGCTCAACCCCACATCCGGCTGAAGCCCGAGCAATTTGGATTTCGTCAGGAGCACTCCACCACGCTCCAGCTGACTCGTGTCCTAGACGAGATGGCTACGTGGTTGAACAAGGGCGGGAGCACGGTGACCGTGATGCTCGACATGGAGAAGGCGTTCGACAGTGTGGCATGAAGGTCTCATCCACAAGCTGTCGACATCGTCTCTACCACGAAAAGTAGTCGCGATCATCGCATCGCTCCTGACGCAGAGAACCTTCCGTGTGGCTATAGAGGATACCACATCGGAAATCAAAACCATCAGTGCCGGAGTCCCGCAAGGGAGCTGTCTGTCACCTGCCTTGTACGCCCACTACACGGATGACATCCCTGTAGTCGGAGACGTCAAGCTGGCACTGTTTGCAGACGATGCCGCGTACTTGTCAAGTTCACGCAACGTCGCACACGCTGCACGGAAATTGCGCCCCACACTCGAAGCCCTTCCGGGCTGGCTGAAGCGATGGAGGCTCAAGTGCAACGTGTCGAAGACCCAGGCGATGATAACCGGTATGGCACACCACCCGCCAAACCTGCGTCTGATGGAAGAGGACATCCCATGGACCCCAAAGATCAAGTACCTGGGAATCACCATCGACAGATCACTGTCGACGAATCACCTATCTATGATTAGCTATCTGCTATCCTCCAGACTACCAGTAAGTGCCAAACTAGGCATTTACCTAACATATATCAGATCGCGCCTCACCTACGGTGGGCCGGCCTGGTACAACTTGATAGCAGGGGCATCGCGTCAACGTTTGCAGGCTGTAGAGAACAGCTGCCTTCGCATTGTGGTCGACGCCCCCAGGTACCTCAGGAATGCAACAATCCACCGAGAACTCAAGTGGGAACCTATAAAGGAGTTTGTGAGTAGACTCGCCACGGGGATGTTTGAGCGGGCTTCCCCACCTGGTAGGTATTGCTCCGCTCCCACATCCAGACGATACAACACTCATCCGGAGGCGACTCAAACGCCGCGCTCGGGAGCTCATATCAGTTCCTTCGAGCGGGGCATTGGCTTCGCCATCGGATGCAGATAGCCAACCACCGGTGGCCGGTGAGCTAACTCCAATGACCGGCTCACAGAGGTGAGCTGCGAGGAAAACCACTATAAGGAGCCCAGAGCTTAAAATAGTCTCCCCACCCCCCTCAACAGGGGTGAGATGATACCAGATGGTATGGAATCGTCAGTCTGCATCCAGTATCGGAGATGGAAGGACCTCTGAAGAAGCTCGCCACTCGTGCTAGCTAAACGTTAGGAAGCATTTCCAACGGACGACGGCCTTTAGACCCGAATAAAGCCAACGAGTCAAATAGGGCATTGTTCTATTTCACATGAATTACATTGATTTGCATACCAGTATTGTAAAATATCAACAATTTTTGGTGGCACTTTAGATTTTCTTAATTTATTCCACAATAATTCATAATTGATAGTATCAAAAGCTCGGCTTAAGTCTAGTAAGCATGCATACACACTAGTATTTCTGTGTATGTATTTATAAACTATGTCCTTCCAAGCAAAGATAGCTAAGTTAGTAGACAGGCCCTTACCAAACCCAAACTGGGCGTTATATATGGGAAAGTTGATTTCGCTTATATGAGTAATAACTATCACTTCGAAAACATTAGAAAAGATGTTCGCTAATGATATAGGGCGGTTCTATTCTTTATTATTGGTGTAACTTGAAATTATTATGTAAATAACTGTGGTCTATACAAGCGTTAAATATCTGAGCAATTCTGTAAAATATCAGTTCAGGAGCGTACAGAAGGTGTTCCACACTGAGCTGATCGTGGCCCGGCTATTTGACGCATTTTATACTGTTAACATAACGAAACAGCTCGTCCGTAGTGACGTGCAATACGCTATCGTCATGGGTCTTGGGCGTCAGCAGCAGTGGCGTCTTCGCGCCACCATGAGCTCGCCGCACCACACTCACACTGCCTGCTGGCGTTTTACACGACACAGGTGTAGGATTAAACTGATTTACATACATGTTTGCAATAATATTGGGGTGTCGACCTTACTATTTATATTAACTGGTATACTAGATTTATAGTTTAGTTTATTTGTTTGTTATCAAAAGTTTCCGAAGACCTTATTGTACCTGGGTGTGGCTATAATATACATTTTTATTGTATCTTCGTTAAATTTAATAGTGGTAGAGCCATGTTTAGACACGAATAGGCCGGCACGAGCGGTGCGATACCTTGGCCTCACAGAAAGCCGGTTGTGAAATAATGCTTGCGTTGCATTTCCCCGAAATTAGTGAGGTTTCCGGAGGCCTAACTCCCTCTTTCGTCTCCTGCATCACCTTCAAAGGCGGGCAGCGCACTTACGACTTTTGAGTTGCAGGTGTCCATGGACGGCGGTTGTCACTTACCATCAGGTGACCCGTCTGTTCATCTGTCCCCCTTTAATATAAAAAAAAATTGACACCACATAATTTGTTTTTATAAACTTTTTCACTATGAACAAAAACTTTTTTTACTTTACCGTGTAGCAAAATAGTAATAAATTCGTTTTTTCTTATGGCAAGTACTTTATAAATGGCAATCTTTCATAATTTAGTTTTAAAACTTAGTACTCCCTTCCTTAGTACTCCTTAGTACTCCTCGTACACACTTAAAGCATTGTAATGTTATTATTATTAGAATGGAATTAAAATTGTAATGTGTAATTTGCATACATATATTTAATACAATACTATAATTAGTATAACAGTAACTCATATACACGATATACACCTACATGCCTGAGCCGGAGGTCGTTTCTCACTGTTAGTTCACACGAGACTTAAATTTGTGTAATCCACACATTTTTTTTTAATAAATATTACCGAGTCAAGGTGTTTTGTGCGGGAGTTGGTAACAGGACATTATTTGAATAAATCATGGCCTGATGAAAGCTGCTTTTTCAACACAATCAGTGTATTGATTGTGGCATATTTAGAAAGATAGAAAGAAAGTATTTTATTTATACTTATTAAAGTGATTGCGCAGGCTCAGGTGCACTCTCTTGTACTTATCTATCTTTACCTCAAGTATATATACATATATAAATAAATGCTCAGATGCAGCTTCTTGCCGACAGTATCTTTGACCCCTGCTGTCTCGCTGTATACACCAAGATCCTTTGCTAATCAGAGTAGCCTGCGTCTACACAGAACAAGTCCGCTCGTGGGCAAAGGTGTTGCCCACGGGCGGCCGTGGAAATAGTCTAGTATGTGGTTTGATACTTACCTAGCAAGATTAACCTTTCTGTGGCTTTTGTTCTCTAATTCCACAACCACGCTAGAATCAGTTGGAAATGTATAGTTTTTTTCAACGACACATGTTTCATTATTATCGATTGTAACATGAATTTTCTCAAAGTTATCTGAAACAAATTTATTTGTAAAGAAATAATATAAAATATAATTTAGTATTTATATATTTTTATGATACACGGGGACAAACGATCTGATGGGGCACCTAATATTAAATGACAAACCGCCGCCCATGGACGCTTGCAACTCAAGAGACTTAAATGGGCTGCCCGCATTTGAGGGTGATGAGAAAATTGGAAACCGTCACTCACTCGGTGAAATATAAGCAAGCATTCCCTGACTACCGGTTTTCTGTGAGACAGTGGTATTTTTCGAATGGATCCGGCCCGTGCCTAAGCTAGGCTCTCCCACGGTTAAAATATATACACAACTCAAATATGTTAGCCTTAAAACAAACTGATAAGTCTGTATTAGAATGATTGCGAAAGGAATGATATTTCTTAGTCACGCCCCGCACCCTAAAGCCCACTTGATAAATATCGGCGTATGAGGTGTGAGGTGTCACTTCATTTATCTATTTAATTAGGTTCACAAAACAAAAAGTAGTATAATGAGGTTGAAATATATAAAACAACATACCCAAACAACCCTTGATTGTTTGTTATGTACTAGAGTATATTATAATAAATTAATAAATTTAAAATGAAAAAAAAATTGTAATAACAATGAAACAAACAAACACACATACATACACTCACATAACTTAGTTCCATTTACAAACCCGTTGCCGTCATCCGGGCCCTTTTGGGAATAAGATGGGTAAATTTTGGGGAATACAGACCCTCGCCTGAAGTTTTATTCTAAATTTCCAAATTTTGTTAAATGTTATCCATCAGTGAGTATCAACACAGTGCTCGGTTTACGAGAATGTGCTTGTTCACTATAACGTAAGAGAGTTGGCAAATTTGTGTGTTGTGTTAAATCAATACTAAATAAATACCACATATTCTCGATGTGGTATTTTATTTTATATACCTAACCTTGCCATAAATATTGTTACAAGGAAAATTGTTTTTTTTCTGATGCATAAAACACGTATAACTGTAATGTGTATTAATATATACATTTATATAATATTATTAGACATGTTTGTAGCTCGTTCAAAACGATGTCCATTGTCTATATGACCAATAGAAATACACAGTATCTCCATAATTCTTTAGTGCCAATCTTATGGATTGTTATATTGTCTCCAAATTATCATGGCGTTAAGAGCATGCCATACTCTCTAAAACTGGAGATAAATCATAGTCTAGTGGGTTAAGATCGCGTCGGATGACGACTAGTCTGATAAAGTCGGACATGAGCGCTTCCGATCACGCGTGGGTGGATCTGGAGGCTTAAACATCTTCTCAAGAATCGTATCTTGATACACTTGTAGCACACGTGCCGACCTTTATGACACTCTTTTAACAAAAATATGGCTCACTCACTCGTTGATAGCTAACACTCCACCAAACCACCACTGAAGACGGATAATGCTTACCTTTTACTTTGCTGACTAATTGGGAAGTTTCTATAGAGCCTTGAGCATAAACTAAGTCATTGAGCTTGTTGAAATAAAATCACTAAAGAAAATTATTCTGTGACGTCCCTTTGCGTACCGCTTAAGAAGTAGTTTTGATTTTACCACTACACTCATTTTTAAATCATCCGTTAAATAATGACCAGTGCATCTCCTATAGGCTACAAGTCGTTTACAGGCTACAAGTCGTCTACAGGCTACATGATTCTATGTGTTATATTCATTTCCCGACATAAAATCTTTTGATTTCGGACAGGATTTCTTTGAATTAATTTCTATACTGCTTTGATTGCCTTTTGTACGTACAAATAATACGTGGATCTTTTTTTTAACATTCAGAGGAGGTTTTATACCTATCAAGAGCCCGGTATTTAAACGGATGGTGAGTTCCAAAAATTGCATTTGGTTCCATACCTTGTGTCACAGCAATTCAGTTCTCTTTATCACCCCACTGGACTTTAATGTCACAAAAATATTTAATATCGATTTGCGGGAAAATTAAAAATAAAACAATATGGCAAGATTAAATATATGAGTCTAGTTGTTCAGTATTTTAAATACAAAGGGAAATTGTGGTTAGTCTAAAGTCATAAATATGTTCTTCATTACTTATATTTAGTAATGAAGAACATATTTATGACTTTAGACTCATCAATACATGCACACTCTGTAAGTCCGTTACCTATTCTACTCCATTGTGGTCTCTGTCTGCCGCTCTACTCCATGTTATATCCGCTACCTGCCTGTTATCATCGTCCCATCTTATTTGTTGTATACCTCTTTTCCACTTACCTTCCCTTGGGTACCACTTGTCATTTTCTCTAATTATGTGTCTCGAACACTTCGATTTTAGCGTTTTATTCCTAATCTTGACGTATCTTTTTCTATCCCCCCCCCCAACCCCTCTTTACTCCTAGCATGATTCTCTCATAAATATCTCATAATTCATAAATTACAGAAAAAATATATGTAAATATACACACGCGACTATGTCCCTGAAGTGGTAGTTAATGACGCATCAAACACCCACCCTTTAGTATAATTATGTACTTATATAAGTAATTCCCAGTTGGTGTATGTTTTTTTATGTTAGGAGGACAGACGAGTAGACGTGTTACCTGATGGTAAGTGACAACCGCCGTCCATGGACACCTGCAACTCGAGAGTTGTAAGTGCGCTGCCCGCCTTTGAGGGTGATGAGGGATGAGGAAATGCGGGGAGGGGAAAGAGAGGGGATAAAAGGCTGAGGGTCAAGGGATAGGTAAAAGGACAGGGGGAGTTGGTCCTCCGGAAACCTCACTAATTTCGGGGAAGTGCAACGCAAGTCTTGCTTCACAACCGGTTTTCTATGAGGCCGTGGTATCGCACCGGTCCAGCCTATTCGAGCCTAAGCGTGGCTCTACCACTGCCGAAGTTAAGCACAGGTATTGCTCACTGATATTTCAAACATAAGAAATATAAAACCAACTGTCCATTTTTAGTTCGATTTTTCTCAAGACAGACAGCAAGGCGAAGCGTATTGGCGTTATACACTTTTATTACTTCAGGCCTTCTAACACTCTGATACTCTTTTAAGCGTTTATTTCATCTTCTGGTTAGGGTGTCTGATAAGCAAGAGGATATCATAAGGACTTGCTTATTGTCAAGCTACTTTTACATCTGGCCTGCATCTAACTTATATGCTACTTCTGGCCTTCTTTATGAAGTCTTTATCCTCAGTAATATCACAAATCCTCGTTACTCTATTTTTCTATTAAGTCGCTTCGAATGTTGTCTCATCTTGATACACGACCATGTCTAGCATAAGTCCATCTGGATTTATCGCTACGTAAAATTTAAGTCCCAGTGGATTTGGTTTGTGTTGGTAGAAACCCAAAGATTCGCCTTTATTGTGGATATAAGTCTGATTGGAAGCGTCAACCATTTTAGTTCAAATATATTTAACTAAATGCGAATGCGCCGACGTTCGTCGTCCATTTTGTAAAGAAACTACACATTTGTCACAGAGTGACAGCTTATTTTTTTTTTAAACTATGCAATGACACCATAAACATAAAGATTAATCTAATACCTTCGGGTGTCAGGAATTTTTAACATTTGAGGTACTATGTAGGACGTATGGGGTCAGGAGGTAAATAATAAAATTTTATCATTATCTTTGACGTCATCGTTTGGTAGTCACTTATCATCATGTGACCCGTCTGCTCGTTTGCCCTCTATCGCTTATAAAAAGAAGAAGTAGGAAACAAGCCTAATACCGTCACCCGGGAACAGTAAGACTGTCTATATACTGTCTGATTGATAACAGTCCGATCCCTTAGTCGCCTCTTACAACTACTACGCACTATTCGATCATTTTCTTAACAATAAATAGTACATTTATCTATCTACTTATCTGTTTATGTGTATGTTTATCTGTTAATCTTGAATGAGGTACTCAAAACTAGAATTTTTTTAGACAAGCACTTCAAAGCACATG
Organism: Tyria jacobaeae; assembly: GCA_947561695.1. Lineage (NCBI taxonomy): Eukaryota > Metazoa > Arthropoda > Insecta > Lepidoptera > Erebidae > Tyria > Tyria jacobaeae. The sequence goes on along the minus strand of OX387236.1, from coordinate 1,450,560 downwards.
TATTGAACATTATACTAAGAAACATCGCGCAATACTGGACCATGTTTCAGTTGCAAGTCCCCAACAGCTTTCCAGTATGTCTACATTCTAACAGAGTACATTTAGGTGGCTCGAACATAGCCTTTCGCATAATGCGTCCCATGTCTATTTTTACTGGGAGAGATTTCTGAAGATTAATTGAGTGTTATTCTTATATTTTTAGTTTCAAAATGAAGATAAACAAATATATACAAAGCGACAGCATTCTAAATCATTTTATACGCGACTATAACTCGCTTGAGTTATTGTTTATACTCCCCAACCCATCTTTATAAGCAATTTCCCTTCACTTTTGTTTCTATCCTCGATTTAATGTCAATATACTCAATATTTAGGGGGTACCAAACACTAAGTGAGCGTATGTGTGTATGACTGCATTCCAGACATCCACAATTATGTAATTGAATATAATAAGTATATATCAGCTATGATTAATATATAAGGAGAATAATGTCTGTCAGTAGGTATACATATGTATGTATGTATATATGTGAATCATGTTTCAGGATATATAATATTTTATAATATTTTCCTTAAACGTAAGGCATATCCCCAGTCCATCATCCAATGACAAATACAATTTAACGATATTCCTGCCATATCTTAAATGTAAGCTTTAGTAGTACGTAATTTATTGATTGTAACAAAGAACCAAAAAAGACAAAATACTAACTGTCTTATAGATAACAATCCAATTCCTCTGTCGTCTGTAACGAGGCCCACTGACAGGCATATGGGCCCTATTCTAATTCACCTAGAACCACACAGATACATGTAGATAAATTAACCCAGACACCAAACAAATGATCATGCTCATCACACAATTATTTCTTACAGTTAGATACTGCTTGTACAGATGGATTAAGGAGTATAAACAATAACTCAAGCAAGTCAGGGTTGCTCACCTATAACTCGAACTGTCTTGGGCCGCGAGGTCAGATCCTAACGGATTTAGTAAATTGTTTGTAACATTCATTACAAGATGCAGCACAGATGGTGTAGAGGTTTAAGTGGTCACCTCGCACCACGCTGCCGCGCCAAGTGGTGTGGGTTCGATCCCGCACGGGACAACACTTTGTGTAATCCTCAAATTGTTGTTCCGAGTCTGGGTGTTCTTTGTGTTCGTTGTTTAAATGTTTGTAAAGTCCTAATGCTAGAGGTGTCTTTAAAAAAATAAATAATATGCGGCAAACGCAAAAGACCGGGTTCTCGGTGTTCTTGGGGGAGGCCTTTGTCCACCAGTTGATGAGTTGACATCTATCAGACACGAATGGGCCGCTCGACCGGTGCGATACCACGGCCTCACAGAAAACCGGTTGTAATGTACCGCGTGCTTTGCATTTCCCCGAAATGAGTGAGGTTTCCGGAGGCCCAGCTCCCCGAATCCCCTTTCCTCTCCCCTTATCCCCCCTATCTCCTTTCGAGTCACCTCATCCCCCCTCTTCTTTCCCCTCAAGGCATCGTCCCATCCCCCATCACCCTTAAAGACGAGCAGCGCACTTACGACTCTTGAGTTGCAGGTGTCCATGGACGGCGGTTGTCACTTACCATCAGGTGACGCTTTTGTTCGTTTGTCCCCTATATTATAAAAAAAATGACAGCATACATGCATTCATTCAGTGTCCGGATGACGGCAGTAGACTTGCCCCGATAGCTTAAGTGGGACTAATTGGGAAAATTGTGATTTGCACAATGTTCTCGTTTGAACCGCCTCTGCCTACACCTATGGATAAAGACATGAATGCATGTATGTATGTATGATTTGAACAAAATTAATGTCTAGGTATAAAGTGTATAAAAAATATCAGACAAAGAAAACATATTCCTGTACGTATCATATAAATAACACTAAATTATGAATATTACATTTAGTTTCATTTACAGTTAAATGTATTACATATTTCACTCACCTGTACATTTAATTACACTAATATTGGTCACTAAATATGCAAAAAATATTAAAATTAACATTTTAGTTATTTTATTTCACTGACTCACATAATCCACTGTTTCATGCCGTTTAACAATTATTACTAAAATGACCACCCTATTGCAGTGTCACTACGTTGAGACGATAAAACCCGGACACGTCACACCAATATATGATATTATTAATAACGTGTTCATAATATCCTTAAAAATATTACGTCCTACAAAATGCTAAAGGTTAATTATTATTATTATTATTATTCTCTTTATTTACATTATTCAACATACAAATTACATTTTTAAATATAAAATAAAAACAAAATATATTTAAAAATATAAAAAATAGTGCCCCACCGGTATCGGGTACAGGGACCAAGCTACCGGTGGTTAGGGCTCCAGAGACAGGAACCTCCTCACAATACGTGCCGTATCAAGAAGGACTGCCTTCTGCATTAGGCCCTTAACCCAGCTGTGTAACGTGAGCCTCTGCAGATGTTGGTCGAGGCTCTTGGCAATCAACCCATGAGCTGATATGACTATCGGCACAATGATTGCAGAACTCACATCCCACATGTCGACCACCTCATGGGCTAATTCCAAATATTTTATTTGTTTATCTTTTTCTGCCTTTATGAGGTTGTCGTCATGTGGAATGGTAATGTCAACAATCATTGCTCGGCGCTCTAGTCGGTCTATCACCACTATATCAGGTTTATTGGCAACAATAGTCCTGTCAGTGATGATAGATCGATCCCAATATAATGTTGCACGACTATTTTCAAGAACTGGGTCGGGCACATACCTATAATACGGTAACTCGACATCCACAAGGTTATATCTAAGAGCAAGTTGCTGATGGACTATCCTGGCCACTTGGTTATGTCTGTGCAAGTACTCACCGTTTGCAAGACGAGAGCAACCGGAAATTATATGCCTGAGGGTTTCACCAGGGCGATGACATGCCCGACAAATGTCAATTGTGCCATCCTTCAGGATATGTTTCCTATAATTGTTCGTCATAACAAACTTCATCTGTAATTGCACAGATAAAACCTTCAGTTTCTCCAAAGAGGTCACTGAAACGTAGCCAAGACACAGATGATAATAAATCTACATCGGGCCCGTTTAAGGCCCGATAAAAACGTCCATGCAGCTCTTTGCTCTTCCATATCTCCTGACGGTCTTTAACATTAAGTATTGCAGGCTTGCGCCAGTTCTCTTTTCCTAGACCAAGCGGAGTAAGTCCGTTGTCAACTGCCACTACATCCCGGTGTACCTCCACATTAACAGAAAGAAAGTAATCTCTAAGATTGCATATTTCGCGATTATGAAGGGTCCTGGCATTTAAGAATCCACGACCCCCACATTTCCGCGGAATATACAATCTCATTACTGATGAACGTGGATGGTGCATTCGGTACGCAGTTAGCAGTGTACGGACTCTTCTATCTAGGGCGTCCAATTCCGTCTGAGTCCATCTAAGTATGCCAAAGGAGTAGGTTAAGACTGGTATGACCCACCCGTTATAGGCACGCACCTTATTACCGCCCGACAAAAGACTTTTCAGTATTTTTTTCAGACGACCAAAGAAACGCTCCTTTAGCGATTGCTTCATAGTCAGTTCATTTATACCCAGCGCCTGTGACATACCGAGATACTTGTACGTTTCATTTGCAGAAAGACGTCTAAGGTGTGTGGAATCTGAAAGTTCAATTCCTTCAGATTCCACAATCCTGCCTTTGCTTACATGCATGACTGCACATTTATCTACACCAAATTGCATCTTGATACATTTACTAAAGGTTTCAGTCACCTCTAGTAATCTTATCAACTGGACATTACTGCAGGCAAACAGTTTCAAATCATCCATGAAAAGGAGGTGGGATATAACTTGACCATTTCTCCGCAAACGAAAGCCCAGCCCCGAACCCTCTAACACAGTGCTAAGAGGATTCAAAGCCAAGCAGAACCACAAGGGGCTCAAACTATCACCCTGAAATATACCCCGCTTGATATTTATAAATTCGCCGTCACCCTGAGATTGTCGACATCCTGGATAGCAAAGAACTGTTCTCCATTGCTGCATACATGCCTCCAAGAAAGTGCATAAAGTTGTATCAATCTTATACAACTCCATCACCCTTAGGAGCCACGTATGCGGCACGGAGTCGTAAGCTTTTTTATAATCTATCCAACATGTCGCTAAATCCTTTCGGTTCCGTCGAACTTGTTGGTTAATAGCCGTGTCAATAATAAGGAACTCTTTAGTGCCACGTGCCCCACTTCTACATCCATTCTGAGAGAAAGTCATTATATTGTTCTTAGAGACATGTGTTGTTATCTTCACTCTCAGAATGGACGTAAATAATTTATAAAGTGTTGGCAGACAGGTAATGGGTCTGTAGTTTTTGGGGTCCATGGCACTACCAGATTTATAGAGTAGGTGAGTTACGCCAGTTGTCATAAAAGCGGGCAGTGAACCTGCTTCCAAGCATGATTGGAATTGAGATGCCAAACACACATGTGAGCTATGGAGCCACTTTAACCAAAAGTTATGCAGTCCGTCCGGTCCGGCTGATTTCCAATTCGGCAACGAACGGACCGCACAAGCTATATCTGTACTTGATATTTCTACTGGCTCCATAGTATTAATGGACTCACATGAACGTTTAACATCTCTCATCCATTCACCCTCAGTATGAGCGACAGGCATCGACCAGATGTTACGCCAAAATGTATTAGTTAGTTCAACATCTGGGAGATGTGTGTCACTCAGTAAGTCAGGCTGATCCCATCTTCTGTAAACCTATTATATTTATATTAGCCTACCATAGTGACTCCACTTTGCCTGATGGAAAGCAATAGGTGGAGTCAAAGAGTGGTGGTCACCATCCTCATTGCATGTCTAGTCAATGCAGCATGGTGACCCACACTATGGCGGCCTGGTGAGATGCTTTTTCACGCCCCGCTTAAAAGACCCGGGATCATAGTGGGAAGGAAACACGTGCGCTGGTAGAGAATTCCAGGCTTTTACCGATCGGCACAAGAAAGAAGAGCCAAACCGTTTAGTTCGGGTACGTATATTTTCGACGCACAAACGGTGACTCCTCAGGCCAGCACGTGTAGTCCTGTAGAGGAAGGGAGAAGGTGGGACCAATTGGAAGAGCTCATCAGAACACTCCCCGTGATGTAGGCGATAGAGGACTGCCATAGAGGCGACATCTCTTCGCAACTGTCTGCAGTTTCCCAGTCTCTTGAGCCTCTGGGCTCAAGAGACTGGGTGATCTCAGGACAGTCGATAATGCGGACTGCGCGCCGCTGCAACCGATCGAGAGCGTCAAGCAGACACTGCGCATAGCCGTCCCAGAGATGAGAGTAGTACTCCACGCAGGAGCGAACCTGGGTCTTGTACAAAAGACACAGTTGCTCGGGCGAGAAGAACCGTCTCACCTTGTTCAAAACGCCGAGCTTACGCGAGGCCGCCTTAGTGACACTCTCGATGTAATCGCGCGGATTGAGATCCCGGCAAATATCCATACCCAGAATACTAAGCCTATCCTGCAGTGGCAGTTGAGTGCTCTGAAGAGTAGGAAGGGGAAGGAATGGAGACTTTTTGTTAGAGAGCACACACGCTTGTGTTTTCTTGGCGCTGAACTCGACCAGATTCTCACAGCCCCATTGGGAAATGCGGCTCAAGACCCGGTCGAACTCAGCGACAAGCTCCTGTCGTTTTTCCTCAACGTCTGCCAGCTTGGCAGTAGGATGCCCGAAATATCGCCCGTGCACTGTACTGTCGTCTGCATAACAATGTATATTGCCAAGGGTTAACATGTCATTGATATGCAGAAGAAACAGCGTAGGCGATAGGACGGAGCCCTGAGGTACACCAGCGCTTACCTCGTGGAAGTCTGAGGCCGCGCCGTCGCAGAGAACCCTAATGCGGTGCTTTTCGAGGAAGGCAGCAACCCAGTTGCAGAGTTTAGGTGGCAGACCAAATGCAGGAAGTTTGGAGAGAAGCGAGCGGTGCCACACCCTATCGAAGGCCTTGGCAATGTCGAGGCTGATGGCCAAGGACTCCCCATGCCTATCCATAGCCTCACCCCAAAGGTGTGTGACGTACGCTAGAAGATCACCCGTGGATCGGTTCGGCCGAAAACCATATTGCCGATCATTTAACAAGGAGTGATCCTCTAGGTGGCGGATTAGTTGGGTGTTGATGATCCGCTCGAACACCTTACAGAGTATGGAAGTGACGGCTATAGGTCGGTAATTGGCTGGATCGGAGCGGTCGCCTTTTTTGGGAATGGGTTGAACATTCGCTTCTCTCCAGGCCTCCGGAACAATTCCTGAGGAATAGGACAGGCGATACAAGCGCGTTAGTACGGGAGACAACTCAGGTGCACAGTTCTTAAGAACCACCGCCGGAATACCATCGGGTCCACTGGCTTTCCGGACATCGAGTGACCGAAGCTCCGCACGGACATCCCTCTGCCGGATGCGAATATCCCGCATTGCGGAGTCGCAGGACGCAATGGTGGGCGTGTGCGCGCAACGGTCATCGATTCGGGAGTTAGCCGCAAAGAGGTCAGCTAGTAGATTCGCTTTCTCTTGCGGCTCGTGGGCCAGTGATCCGTCAGGGTAGTTCAACGGCGGCAGCGAAGGTTGGCAATAGTTGGACTGCACGGCTTTGGCCAATCGCCAAAACTTACGGCTACCCGTAGGGTACGCGACGAGTTCTTGACCAAACCGTGCAATGCGCTGGGCATCTGCTCTGATGTAAGCCCTCTTGCATTCCCTAGTGGCTCTGTTTAGTGCTGCTTTTAGGCGATCAATGTCTGGGTCACAATGTGCGCGGGCCCTGATCCATGCGCGGTAGACCGACTGCTTTTGAGCAACGGCCCGGATGCACTCGCGATTGAACCAGGGACGGGTCTTCGTGCTGGCGACCTCACTGTAGGGGATATAATACTCCATACCGACAGTGATTTCGTCAGTCACGGCAGACACACTTTGCGACAGATCCCTATCTTTAAAGCAGCGTTGAGCCCACGGGATGGATGCAAAATATTCCCGCATTCCATCCCAGTCTGCTGACGAGTAGTGCCATAACCGCCGCAAAACCAAAAATATTATTATAAATAAAAAAGTTGATAACTTTATTATTAATTGATGGTGTACTTTTATTAATCGATCGTCGTCGTAAACAATGCGTGTTTGTTTACGACGCATATTTGTTACTTTTGTATTGTTTTTATATTTATTGTATTTTAACGTTCAGTTAGTATTATACGTCCGTAAACGTCCGTCCGTCCGTATACGGTTAGGGAAAAATTATTTTAATATTTTGTATGTATAAAATTAGAGGAAAATCTCTCTGGTTGTACTGTTTGTATCCGGCTGGTTTTAATATCAATAAATATAGGAGTTTGTTCAAAGAAAAGAACAAACACTTTCTTTCACTTCATGAAATATATAAAAGTAGTACACCACCGACATTGGGAACAGCAATCAAGACACTGGTGTTAGTATTGATCGAGGCTCTTGGCTATCAATCCGTGAGCAGATATGTCTATCGGAACAATTATCCATATAATAGATAGATATCCAGATAAATCCAAATAATTTATTATTTATTTTTTGAAGTGAAAACTTCTTTAGGCGCGTTGATCACTTTTGGGTGAACAAAAGGCGTGAAACTTGCGTCATCTTCACCGCACGCTTCCCATAAGTTATATGTATACTGTGTATAATATAATAGCTCAACAAGACACAATTCACAAGTTACTTCGTTTTCACTTATCTAGTCCCCAAGGACTGCCCGTGTATTTCTTATTATTATTATTTTTATTAAAAGAGACTGTCTCACTTATACTGAAATATATGGGGTCCCTAAGCTATCTATGTACTTGTCTGTATTAATATATAATAAATAACTATCTCCATCATTGTGTTTACAAAAACAGGACAAATCATTCTCATATCCTGATATTAACTGTATCCATGAACATTATTGTTACATTTATCCTTGTTGCTTTGGACAAGGGATTATTTATTATTTTGTTTTAAAATGATTTTTCAAACCTTCAAGAAAACAGCGTATTCCTACCTAAAAGGCCGGCAACGCACCTGTGACTCTTGAGTTGCGGGTGTCCCTTACCATCAGGTGACCCGTCTGCTCGTTTGCCACCTAACGCATAAAAAGAAAATTAGCGCTATCACCGCAACAACTTTTTTATACTATTAAGTTTTTTATTTTTAGTTCGTAAGTGGGACTTAATTTAGGCTGACAAAATGTTGGCGATGGAGTCGTAAGTGCGCTGTGCGCATGATGAAGGTATGCGGGGAGGGGAAAGAAATGGAGATGAGGAGATAGGAAAAGGGGTGGGAGGTCAGGAGAGAGGAATAAGGAGAGGGGAGTCGGGCCTCCGGAAACTCAATAATTTCGGGGAAATGCAACGCAATTGTTGCTTTACTACCGGTTATCTTTGAGGCCGTGATATCGTACCGGTCGAGCCGGCCCATTCGTGACTAAGCATGGCTGTACCACATAAAGCTTGGCTCTACCATGTCAAGGGTGTAGATAGAAGGATTGGGCTTAGACTGCCAGTTGAAGTTGAACCCTAACTAACTCGAGTTTTTATTAGTTATGAAATAAAAAGGCAACTCCTAGGAAGGGTTCCTGTGTTGCAGGACCTTTATAAACATACAAGAAACCAAAACACACACATACACACACACTGCTCGGACTTTTTTGTTTATAAAAAGACAATTCCCGCACGCGGGGGACTTTACAAACATATAAATAAAAGACACAGAACAACAATTAAAGGTTTACACAAAGTGTTGTCCTGTGCGGGGTTTGAACCCACGTTCGTAGCGTAGTAGCAAGGTGACGACTAAAAACTTCTGTGCCATGTGTGTGTGTGCAGTCCAACGTCGCTGTGGGCGTTAATGACCGTGCCAGTCTTAAACTGCTCCAGTCATCGACCTCATTGTTATAAATCTTTTGTTATCTATCAGACAGTATATGTACCCTGTTGATATTACCAAATCCTTATATCCAATATATGGGGGGGCTTGAAGTACTTCTGCCCACCCATTCGAGGACGTCAGAGAGTGAGTGAAGAGATATACGGATATAATACCCCTTTGGGGTAGGGCAGAAGGTGTATTATACACTCACATTTTGGCAGTTTCTTTTTTTACAACCCGCACTAGGATTAATTCCTGTGTCGCAGGGGACGTTACAAACATTCAAGTAACGGACACCCACATTCAGAACAACAATTTGCGGATTACACAAAGTGTTTTTTATGTGCGGGGATCGAACGCACAACATTCGGCGCGGCGGCGTAGTGGCGGGGTAACCACTTAAACTGCTACGTCATCAGTTAGAATTTCGTTCCACTTTCGTAATAAGCAGCAAGCCTATTGCCATCAACCGGCCACTATATGACTCTATACATACTGCCACATAAATAAACCTGCCCTTAGTCGGCTTTTACGACACGACCTCTGATTTACTTATGAACCTATGTATGTATATCATCATCATATCATATCTTATCACTATTTTCCAGTGCCCCAGTCATTCTTCTGCTGGAGTCAATTCCTCTTTCATTGTACAGTCCGTCCTCCTCTGGAACGCCCTGCCGCAGGAAATCAGGATGGCACCAAGTCGCTTGTCTTTCAAAACTAGGGTTCGTGCTCTCCTTGTCCGTAAGCTGGCAAAGTCATCAGAACGTTAGTACCATATGGCTGTGTACATATATCTTTATATATAATTATATATTATTTTATTTATATATATTATCGTATATATTTATTATTTATGTATGTGTATATCTGATGTCAATATATTTTATGGTTATACTATTTATCTTTTGTACAACTTTTTTTTTCTAAACATATCTACTTTCACGCTTCTCAGTGCACCTACCTCACTTATTTCACAACACCCTAAGGTAGACTGGCAGAAAATGCCTTTGGCTTTAAGTCCACCTATGTATATTTCGTGCATAAAGCATTAAATAAATAAATAAATAAATATATATACATCTCTCGTATCGAAAACATCCAAAAATTTTTTTTTTATGTTACAAACTACACATTAAGTATGAGCCTGAGAATTATTTAAATCTTGGCAACAGATTCCAAACCCTTCAGTAACTAATCGCCGCGTAATAACCGATGCGACTTACCTAGTGAATATAATTTCCTGTGCGGTTGAGTGCCCTAACCTTCTTAACAAAATTAATTTTAATGTACCGCCTAAAAGTGTAAGACATTATATGCTTAATCATCTTCCATTAGCATCCATAAATTATAGTCAAAACGCGTTTCTTTGGAGAGCAGGTGAAACGTTAAATGATTGAACCAAAACATATAACCTTGACGTTTTGTATTGTAAACCAGATTCACTAAATGACAGATGTTCAGTCTTATTTTTTTTTTTTAAACAACTTTTTGCCAAAATCACTGATAACCTCTTTCACACTTATTAATTAAATAGTTAAACAGTGTAACTCACAGAGTGTTCACACATTGTCTTCTCTACAATAGCTAAGCTAACCTATCTGTTACATACCATCATTAGTATGTTATTATATCTGCTGTTGGTCTTCTTAAGAATAAATAAATATTAAAAATAAAATCAAATAAAGTATGACATCTTAACTAAGAAGTAATTATCCTCGTATGCTTTTCCTAGACAGTTTTTTGGAGTATCCTCGTATTGAATTTCTATAGCCTTATTAAGTATTAAATAAAGAGAAAAATAAAGTATTATGAAGTAAATAAAGAGAATAATAATAATAAATGTATTTGTTAAACATGTGTTAGTTATAATACGTACATATTCCAAATGTCATGCACATGGATTTAAAATGTTTTGCTAGTACAACATGTTTAACTGTAGTCCGCGTAGAAATATATTAAGCAGATACAATTAGGCGGACAATTAAGTTAAATTAAATTAATTAGGTACATGATATTCATTTAAAAAACTCATAAAGTGAAAAAAATTATCACACACGTAACATAATGAATTAAAAAAAACTGTTTACAAATTAATATAATATTAGGCACATAGAAAATACAAATGAAATTTATGTCAATCTAGATATTAAAAAAGTTACACAAATATGTCACAGTGCATCATTAAAAAAATCATTAAGAGTATAATAATATTACTGAATTACTATGCTTTTTAGATGTGATTTTAACAAAGTCGAATTCAATTGTCTTATATTATTTGGCATCTTATTGAAGATCACAGGACTCGTTCATATAACACTTTTATGAAGCAGTGCTGTTTTCGCTGGATGTACTTGTAACTTTTCATTGTCACGTCGACTACCAACTAAATTTGTCTGATAGTCTTGGGAATAAGTGTAGATTATAGTTTACAAACAAAACTAATTCCAAGATATATAATTTGTTTATTGTGATCGTAATTGAGTTATTCAGCTAAAGAACCATAAGAAGGTAAAAAAATCTATATGAAAAAATTGTGCAACAGCGCCATCTATTTGCAATACTATAAAGCACTAGAAAATGGTTTACCCTCCGAACTTCTCATTTCCACCGACGAGGCAATTGTCACTGGTATCGAATATATTATGTCCTATATCACTACATACCAGTAGTAAGCTTGAATATTCTGAATTTAAGTTATGTTAAGTATAATATTGTTAATATTTTCATTTATGTTCTTCAAAGTAACAAACGAAGAATAAATTGACAGACTAAAATGTGTTCTATACATATACATGAACGAGCGGCATTTAGCGTTTTGAAAAAGGAACTATAAAATAGGCGCTAAGATTTAAATTGGTAAAATGTTGTTGTGCCATCTTTTTTTTATACAAAAACTGGCAAAGTCAAAAATGTAGTCCAAGGGTGTTTAAGCTTCCCATACAATCTATGTCTATCATAGATAGTATTTGGGCGGCCTAGAACGCATGCGCGGCAAGCCGGGCCTGCTCACCCGGCCAGATACAAAATGGCCACTCCACGGTTCGCCTACAATTGATTTTTTTCCCCACTAAACTAGTTAACACACATTTTTAAAAGCAGAACGCGTTAAATGTTAACATAATACTATATATATTCGCCGCCGACGTTTTTAGTGTAAAAATAGCTAGTGTTAGTTCGCATAACCTTTATGTGTTAAAATTGTGACCAAGTTTCAGTCGTTTAGTATGTTAAATAGTTCATTTTCCTAACAAATGCATAGACCTAAGTGCTTTACATCGCTCCACGGTCTCCGAAACATATGTAAGTACATTTATATCTATATTTTACACCGGCTAGTGTTAGTTTCAGTGACCTAAAATCTGCCTAATGCAGTTAGTAACAGTACTGGCTGAACGTAATAACTTCGCAAGGCGTTATTTTCTTTAGTGCTGCAGTAAAAAAAAAAAATTAAAAGAAAAATAATGACATTTAAAAGTATTATGACGTGTTTTTTAATTTTATTTAATGAAGTTCAGTTTCAATTAAGGAATTTTTGGGCATGCCCCAATTTGTAGACTTTTAAAAATGGATCACTAGAGTGACATAACATAAATGAGTAATAATATGTAACACATTCGGCAACCGAACCAATGCGTTTACCCAAATTTTAGGAATCCTCTTCCTATCTCATTTTATCTTATATATCTGTCCTTGTTTCCCGTCGTTCCTGAATGAGTTTTAAGCATGCGCTTTTCATCTGTATGGACGAAAATTTGCGATAATTTTTTTTTCAATTCACGGGCCCTTTTTGACAATGTCAACTTTACATAGATCCAGTTGTCTTTAATATAATATTTAGGTTAATCCTGTTACTGGATACCGTAACCTAATAATCGTATTATTTGTATGTTATAACCTCTTAGAACACTTTCTATAATCGATTACTTTTGGTTAGGAGGTATTTTAATGTCTCACGCTTGTCAATAAAATTGCTTGACGGCTTCGTCTTTTATTTCTCAATTAAGCTGACTTTGGCGTAATTCATTCGCAGAATTTATAAGATGGTTAAATTTTGTTTAAGAACAAATTACATCAAACGAATCTAATTGAGTTTTGAATATGATTTAGATTAGATGGCTGAAATAATAATATAGAACTGAACTTGAGTGAGACATGACCGGTAAAAGAGGTTCAGATAAGATTATCATAAATTTTAATAGAGGGTTTGGACTTCCCAGGAATAGCACGTTTAATTTACAGGTCTCAGGTATGCGTCCCTGACCTACTCAAGGTATTGGTTATACTACCCAATCTATGTTTATAAGCTCTTGCTTTGCCCTTCTCTTCATTTTCCTCTTTTAAAATGCTCCCAATTCCCATATTTAATCCCTAAAGTGCCCAGTTAACAGCAATAGACATGCCTATATTACGTGTCTTGGAAAAAATTAAACTTGAGAGCAATTAATTCATCGAGATACCTGAAAATCTACGGAATGCTAGCTTAAATGTAAAAAAAGACCAGAGGAACGATTCAAGCAAGCATTCATCGAAGAGAATGTGTGATATGGCAGTTTATCCGTACTTGTGTGGTGCGGAATTTCAAATGGTCAAATTGCTATAAACTTCCAAAAGTTAAATAATCTTCCAAATACACACAGTCAGGATTTCAACAGGATCAAGAATGCTTGGGACGATCTCGAGCATCTTTTTGTTACCAAGGTTCGTTACTGTCGATAGTAGTTTTCAAGATACGGGTGTTTCATCCCCCCTGGCTACCGCTTCGGGGATGCAGGCATTAGTGTATGTAATATATATGTATATATGTATATACGGGCATAATGAGTCCGGTTGACAACCACTGCTATAGACATACATACGTTTAGCCATGCTGAAACGAATACTACCTACCTATTCGATTGACAAGTGAGATACGTATTTTTAGAGCGTACCTATATAGTTTTGATACTTTCGAATAGTATTGTATTATTATTTTGTATTTATAACTTTATCAGTAGCTGAATTTAAATATTTTTTTCTTTGTTTTATATAAATCCGAATAAGCGTAAATTGAAATGTTTGCAAATGGTTCTTAACCATAAATGTTGATTGTAATTGATAACCTTTCCGTTAATTTAAAATTTAAGTTATGCATTTAACAAAGTATATAAAAAGTGTAGTTCATAAATCTGTCGCTTTGTCTGTCTGTTACATTTTCGCAACAAAACGGCAAAATCAATTCTTAATAAATTTGATATTGGGATACTTCGTCTGGTCTTATTTAATACATTTTGTATTCTTCACAATATATATCAAAAAAATGATGAGTTACGAAATATTATCTGTGAACTTTAGAAATAAAATTTTAAAAATTAAACCTTTATGAAACCTCATAGGGATATAGGTTATTTGAAATTAATTGGTAAAATTCGAATCTTTAATGCACTTCTGCAAAAGGATACGGGCGTATGAACATATGCATTTTTATATAAATTTATAGTGTACCATTTTGATTTTCAATTGGCAGGGAAATTATAAGACAATTTGTCCAACACTATTCATTTCAATCTAAAATTATATTAAATAAATATAAATATACTCTATTTTATACCGTGGCAAAATTCAATATCAAAAAATCGATTAAAAGTAACGTATTTTATTTAGTTAAGAACGCATGTTAAGGTTATCTGCAGTTTTATTTACTGCCAGCTCTGGAATGCAATGGGTAGCCAGTAACAAAAAAGAATTGTACACTGAAATCTTATTGCCACTTAGAAAAAAGTGGCAATAAAACCTTTTTATCCTAACTTGCATTACATCCACGGATACAGAGACGCCTATATACCTGAAGGACTAGGCAGAGAGCCAGATGATATGACAAAATAACTATATGTATATATGTAGTTATTTTGTCATATCATCTGGGCACTGTTATCTGTTTTACAAGATTTGGTGCTGTATTTAACAGACCCGAAATTTTACGCATTTGTGAACCAATAGGTAGACCCTAACTTTTGTTATTGTATTTTATATTCTTAATTTTATAGGTGTTAAATAGCCGTATAGTTCACGGGGAGAAGACTAGGGCCCACCCTATATTTTTTCGTGGATGTTGTACGACTGTGGGATCGAACTGTTATCTATTAGACAGTATATATACAGTCTTGCAGTGCCCGGATGACTGCAATAGGCTGGCTAACTATTAGGTATTTGGAACTAAATTTTAATTGGCAAAATGTGGTTGTTAGGGTAGGTTACGCTTCTGGGATTTAGGAGTGGTAAAGGTTCCAATTACTCCTCGCTACACATCTGACGTCATTTGTGTGTTGAATATATTCTTTCAAAGCTATGATCAGTACTGATACAAAATGATAAATAAAAAGTCGATAACGGCTTTCAATATCAATAAAACGTGTAATTTAAAGACTCATTCGACAAGTAACTTGAAACTCACTCCTAACTCAACTTAAGGAGTTGTTTATTCCACTATCAGATCTGCAACATGAGACGCAATTTTGTTATTATATGTGGTACAGACGATCAGATGGGTCACCTGATAGTAAGTGACAACTGTCGCCCATGGACACCTTCAACTCAAGAGTCGTAAGTGCGCTGCCCGCCTTTGAGGGTGATGAGGTCGTGGAAGGAGGAGAGGTGTGATGAGGGGAGGGGAAAGAGGAAAGGGGGAGTCGGGCCTCTGGTACCCTACCTCACTCGACAACATAATCAAAGCATTGTTTGTATAGCGGTCTTCTGTGAGACCATTCGTGCCTAAGCACAGCTCTTCCACGGTACTAATTCTTAGTAGCATTTGAAAGTATAAGATAAAAACATGGTAAGTGGCTATAGAAGGGTGAGGTCTTCAATCCTCCTCCTCCTTCAATCAAATCCTGAATTGGTTGCAATGGGACCACTTCAAAGTAAACTCTTTCGAACACAAAAAAAATATGAAATTAGCGGCTATTGCTTAACGCATTTGTTACTTTAATGTGTGTTGGTTATACATTAATATTATAGCATTAAAATATATAAAGCTCATTCAAAATAATCTTTATTGGCTTAAATACAGTCCTTAAAACGTTGAGGACAGTTATCAATAGAAACACGCACACTCTACATGGAAAAATTTTTCACTGCTTTTTTTCTTTGGATTGTTTTAGGGTGGTGTTTTTATCCGAATGCTAAGTAGAGGGATGAAGAAGGTTTCATTGTAATTATCAATAGCAGGGTACACAAACATTTGACTAATATCAAGCGAATGAAGAGTTGCAAAAATCCATTTGGCTCCATACCTAGTTTGTGTAATGCTATCATTGCATTTCGGTTCTACAACATATTTAACACCAATGAGAACACAATGAATATTCATATAAAATGACAGATTCCCAATTCAAATGTAATATTATGTCTGTTATTTTTTTAATTTAACAGTAGGTATTAATAGCCAGATTAAGTACTTTTAGTCGAACATAGAACGATCCGCCTTTTCGTAGTCTAACGTATTCGTATGATGGTTCTCCTTTAATAGCGGTGTGAAAATAAAGAATTCTCTATCTATTTATCTGTATTGAAAGGGAAAATTAAGTAAGAAAGAAAGTAAGACATTTACCTTATATGGATAGACAGTGGAGCAATAGATCAAGCAACTCAGGGTCACATACATACATATAACTCGAACTGGCGGGTGCCTGGAAAAACATTCCTCCTGTGTCCTATGTTTGCCTTTTATGTATTATATGTTACTATAATCAATGATCACACATACATACATAAAGTCAAGACTTTCCTCTTCGGGGTAGGCAGAGATAACATCCTGCTATTCGCCTCTATCCTTCCATTAAAAGTTTGTGTTATGAAAATGTTTCATAATATTAGATGTGACTTTTTAACCATTTAGCTGTGCGACATAGTAGTATAGATTTAGATAGTGACTTAAGCTTAGTAGTATCGAGGATTCCCAACTTTTTTTTTATAAAAACAAAATTGTTATTGTACTCATTCAAATAATGATAGGTGCCAAATTATCACTATCTAACTAATCCTTCTTGATACTTTGATTCCAGAAGATTACTGCCTTACTTAGGGGCTCTCCATAAATTACGTTCACATTTGAAGGAGATCAGTACTCATTTCTTTAAAGCTCTCTCTCTTCAACGAACAACGAAACTTGTATACGAGAAACAGTAGGCGGAATCATTATTTAGGTATTATCTTATGTCATAAGTATTGACCAAAAATTTTTTCGTGGCAGCAGGCGATAATTGGACAAAAAACATATCGACACCACGCATGTCACATTAAGCTAATTGTTCATAAAGTGAGAACTGAAACTAACTGCGTTCCTAGAGTTATTATATTATCTATTTTATTAATATGTATGTTCATTTTAAAAACTACACACATACAGCATTTTATTTTAGTAAATGATTAACACATCTATCTGTTATAGGACCACAATTTTATCATCTCTTATCTCATGTCATTCTCAATACACCAGAAAATACCCGATAATTTCTTACACTTCCCTTAATCATATTACAACTCCATCACATGAGTTCCTGTTAGAGATTATCTTTGTGCGATAAGACCACCAATTGTTACAAGTAACTAACAGTTTTAAGTAATACATTGCAATATTAACCTGGTGTTCAATACAGCTATTTTTTAAATATTATAAGTTATATTTAGCTGTTTAGGTACGTAAAACAAAATATTAAACTATTAGTATTATTACAACATTACAACAATTACATAAAAGAAAATCACAAAATTATATGTGTACTTTTTGATTACACACCCAAATATTTAGTGTATTTGTCCTAAATAAAACACAACAAGTTGCTGTGACGTAATATATATATGATCCCTTATATGAACATTAATGTCGTTCTAGTTCTATATAAAGGATGATTTAATTCCACAGGAATACCGCGGTCAGCCGCGCGACAGGCTGATATTATGTCATCCAATTAAAGGGGTATGAACTGCGTACACTCCGGGCCGAGTTAATCGACCCCCAACTTAATATTATATTCTTACAGTACATACTTACATACACTCACGTCTGTATCCCTTAAGGGGTAGGCAGAGATATCTCTAACGCCCTATTTTTACCAACCATAGTACATATATCTCTATTTTTTCTGTTTATGTAACAGGCAAGCTTATTACCATTAGTATTGATTTTTAGGGATCAATGGTTGTAAGGATAGGAAGGACAAGATTAAGATTTAATAATTAAGATAGGATTAGAATAAAATAAAATAGTAAAAGTTGGTATATATACAGATATATTGGGAAGTGTCAGCAAAAGTTCAAAGAGGTCAAAGCCCCATACCATTTAATAATAATAATGACAATAATATATTTATTTGCATAAAATGTGGTAAAAGGCTGTCAGATTAAAAATGAACAAAACGTGCATGACACATTTCGCCATTAAAAGGCATGTAAATAATAAGCTGTTGGAGCTACATGAAAAACATAAGCAAAGTGACATAATTGAAGTATACAGCTAAAACAATGCATTCCTAACATGAAAAGAACGAGAAACGAATTTTCTTAGGATCTAGTTAAGGGAGTAAAAGCTCTGTTCAATTTACCAGTTTTTTATTTCACGACAAAATTTATGGTATGTTAAGGCAACTATTTCTTCTGGTAAACAAGGTGCCATGTACACACTGTTTGCTATAACATCTCCAAATGTAGTAATAATAATAATAATAAAAACTCTCTATTATGCACCAAAAAAGTAAATATCAAAACAAGTATACATAATCTAGAAAATGCACAATGGGCGGCCTTATCGCTAACAGCAATTTCTTCCAGGCAAACTTTGGATGGACAGGAGTGTAATGGTTAACGTCAGTAGTTTTAGTGCTAAAAAGACAAAGAACTTCGTAAGCGTATAAAAGTGAATATATTCGTATCTTAATATATAATAATCAGTACTCGTATACACTCGTACATAGGTATATAAACATATACATATAAACATATATATATATACCAGAGGCATACATACAATTACGAATAAAAATAAAATATTTAATCTTTAATGTTAGACAAAGTTTATTTTACTTTAATATGTCAGATAGTAATCTTTGACCATTTTTTTGAACGTTGCTAATATTTGAGCTCGTCTAATATAGAGTGGTAGTGCATTCCAGAGCCGTGATGCTTCAACACTGAACGATTTATCAGCGAACTTTGTAGAATGCACTGGAATTTGTAGTTCTCTGATGAAGACCTTCGAATGTGTGTCACATATGAACACAAAACGTTCCTTGAGTTAAGATGGCGTGAGGGGGTTAAATAATATATTATACAGTAAGGAAAGGATGTGAGTATTCCATCGAAGGCGAATCGGGAGCCACTTAAGCGAATTGCGATATTCTGATACGTGATCAGATTTGCGCAAACCAAATATGAATCTTATGCAAAAATTTTAAAGTCGTTCAAGCTTATAGAGTTGCTCCTTTGTGAGATCAAAATAACTGGTATCATAGTCTAGTATTGGAAGTAAAAGCGACTGAGCAAGCGATCTTCGTAGCGGTTGGAAGAAAGTTCCGAAGTCTTCGTAAGGACCCCGCAGCAGCAAACAGTTTACGACTAATCTCTTGCAGTTGTGTAGTACAGTCATTTTTAAATAGGTTTAATTTATATTACAGCTATTTGTGTAACCTTTTATCTCAAAGAATCTAAAGTTACTCTTAACGAATTTGGCAACTTCAAAAATATACATGCTAGGGACGTTAACAAGCTCTCCGATCTAAATATAATAATTATTATATATTTTTCTCTCACCACAATGTAGTGAACATTACATTTTGTACAGGTACATATAATCCTGAGTATACTATTGTGGGACACTGGTGCCTAAGCTGGAGACCTGGTGTACACAGGCGAGGCCTGTGTGTCTCCACCCCGTGTATATTTACATTTCAATATTAACTATACAAAAATGGATACTACAAAATTGAATGCCTTACTATATTAAAAACTTTTTTCTAGTTGCATAATATTTTACTAGAACTGGCTAATGCCGGAAGGTTCGAGCCCTCAAACTGAAAAAGTATCTATGTTAAATTAAATTTCGTTCAGACGTTTTGCGCCTAAGAAAGATACATCCAGTAATCATCACTTTTACGTTTGTAATTTTAATGAAATAATAAAAACTATAGACATCTAGTTCGCGGCGTAATCTGCGTGTTACTATCGATCATATTTTAATAAAATTTAAGATGAGTTGATTTGCATTTCAATCCACACGTTTTTCTTTTAGTAAAATAGCATTTTTTTCTTAAGAACGATGTCAGTGCAACATTGTCCTGATGTTTCTTGACTGTCATCGTCACTTGATGAATCAGCGTCATGGCAAAATCATTGTTTTGGCATGGTTTTCTGTCATCACTCGACATCTGGTTGTTCTGTATATTTTGTAGCGTTAGCCTATATCTTCTGACATTGTTTGTTTTATTCGAGTTTTCACACAAAGATAAACTCTTCGTGTTGTATTCATTTTAGATGATGTATGAAATACTTAATAGTTACTGTGTGTTATGTGTGTTATTGCATATTTTACAATAAACCTTATCCTAGCCATGTTTATCTGGTTTAAAATAAGTCCAAATGTCACTTTGAGCCGGTGGTGATATTGTAAATCAACTTACTCAATAAACTATTAACTCCATAAAACACGTTCAATACACAAAAGTAAGTAAAATAACACTCAAATCTGAAATAAAATAAGCCTAACTAAATAAGTTGTCATTTACTTGTGCTTACGAGAAAGAAATACTGACCAATGACACACGTCGGTTCTATTAACTGAAACCTGCGAGCCCGTTGTCCAAGAACAAGAGCTCGTCACGTGCCACCCACAGGCCTCAAACAATTTATTTCTTTTTGCGACCTGCAATACATCTGCCTTCGCATAAACATCCGCTTTGATTATTTGATGCTGAAAATTCCGCAAATACGGATGCAGATGCGAATATTGGCAACATCCCTGATACATACATATATATACATATGTGTACATACCTACATTCGAAAAAGAAAACGCTCTTTCCTGCGCAGATGGTTAAAAAATAATAAATAAAGGGTTACAGTTATTTTGCACTGACTTGTAATTATAAATAGAGTCCATTAGTACAGTTAGCTAGTGTACAGAAGTAAAATGACATGTTTACACTTATTGAAACTTACACAGGTGCAAGCATTCGAATCCTCCAATAAACGAAAAGAGATCTCTAATATGTTACTCTCTTACTTTAGGATGTCAAGTATAAGACACAGGCCTCTTAATGACATGCACGAGAACCGGCTGGAAGTGGCCTATATTTTTTTTTCCACAACTCCCGCACTAGGATTAACATTTAAATAACGTATATAAAGAACACCCAGACTCGGAACAACAATTTGAGGAACGTAGCGTAGCGCAGTGGCGAAGAGGCCACTTAAACCATAGAGCCATCCTTGCAGTCGTTATGAATAGACGACTCATTATATATTTTATATTTTCTTTATCCATATTCTTTTATAGGTAATAATTAATAATAATAATGTGTTAGAACATATCTAGGTCCAAAATTAGCACGCCTTGCGCTATGGGTTGTTGAAGACGGATTAACATACTTAGATACATTTTGCAAACCAGAAGGGAGGATGAACTACAGAGAGAGATGGGATGACCCAATTTTACTCCACTTAGTACCTTGCGTTTGATTGATATTTCAAACATCATGTTCTTAGTCTTATCTCAATTTTAAACGGGATCGGTGCAATGTGTTCTTTTCTTCCCTTCCACCTTATTACTTCTCATTTCTTTGCTTTCTCTCTTACCAGATATATGCTGTCTGTCTTTCTTTGATAGTAATTTATATCGCTACAATGTTATGTCGCTGCGCTATAAAAATCGAATAAATAAAAATAAAAGTGCAAAACAAACCAAATAAGCCTAAATTCGAGGAGTTTTCTGGTAACCGATGAAGTGTTCCAACGTCCACCTCCATCAGTTCAGCTCCATTATTGGACCGTCGTTAGTAAACCCAATCAGTTAGAACCGTCAAAATCTAATCATATGAGAAAAAATTAAGGATTTTATTGACAGCTAAATACTTTATCCAATACAAAAAGTAATTTTCAAATCCGACCAGGAGTTGTAGAGATTAGTTTCTTAAACAAACAAAGAAATGGCCTGTTCACTGACCTGTGGCCGTGGATTCGATTCCCGCGCGGGATAAAAATTTGTGTGATCTATAAATAGTTGAGAAAATATTTGGAGTGTCCTTGGAGTTTCTTGCTTGTTTTCTCCAGAGGATCTACGTATTGGAACAGGCAACGAGCTTCATGACTGACTTAGAGTCTGACTGACTTCCTCTCTTGACAATTCAAAAATACCTATGATTGGTTCAGTTGAAATAAACGATTTTGATTTTGATTGATTATTGAAGTTGTCTCGAGTCTGTGTGTTCTTTGTGTCATTCCTAATTCAGAAATTGTCTTTAACAAAAAACAGCCAACGGCTCTTTACGCACACGATTATCTGATCCCAAACTAAGCAGAGTTTGAACTAATGTAACCAAGCTACTGATACACGAGTACATACAATATATTACTAAATACATACACATTTATATACTGCTATAATACAGATTTTTTCATAGTAGAGCCCTGCTAGGGCACAAACGGGGCGACTACACCGGTGCGATATCACGGCCTCACAGAAAACCGGTTGTGAAGCAATACTAGCGTTGCCTTTATTATTTCCCCGATATTAGTGAGGTTTCCGGTGGCCCAACTCCCCCTCTCATTTCTCCTCACCTTTGTCCCCCCTCCTCTTTTCCCATCTCCTCATCTCCCTCTCTTTTTTCCCCTCCCCTCGTCCCTCATTACCCTCAAAGGCTCGCAGAAGTGTAGGTGGGCTCTTGAGTTGTTGGTGTCCTTGGGTGGCGGTTGTCACTTTCCATCAGGTGACCTGTCTGTTCGCCTGTCCCTCCTATAAAAAAAAACAAAAATCACGTTATGGTGTTCATCACACAATTATTTGTCCTGCGTGGGATTCAATCCCACGACCTGTAGATTATCAGTCAGGTTCACTAACCACTATATCTTACTTCCGGAAACTAGATCACTGTTCAAACAAGCTCGCCCCGAGATCAACAATTTGGTAATAAAAAATATGATTGCTCTTTACAGTACATTGACCTATTGACATAAAACTTTAAATCTACCGTCAGCATAACAATTAACATACATAACACTCACACTTGTAACCTAGAAGGGGTAGGTACACAAAAATGATGAAATACTCACGTTTTATTTTTGTAAATGGCACCAAATTGAAATTGCTTATACTAATTTGAAGCCATTTACAAGTAAGCTATTGCCGTTTGGAAACGTTTTTTTTCTATATACTTTAGGGGGACAGACGAACAGACGGGTCTCCTGATGGTAAATGACCATGGTCAATATTACCTTGATCTTAGAAGGAAAGGTCTTTTGCTGCTGTTTTTTATTGGTTAAAACCTGTATAGATCCCATTGGTTTATTTAAACGAGTTAAATCCTTAACACTGTGTGACGGGTCACCTGATGGTAAAAGGCTACACCCGGCGATGGTAACGTAACAAATCAACTCAAGGTGGTGGTTTCGCCTAACAATAATTTTACTTATTCAGCGAAACACGACTCAAGCATTGCTTCACAACCATTATCCTGCCAGGCCGTGACTACTCATGTTGAGCTTGCCTATACGTGCCTCAGGATGGGACTCCCCCATTTTTTAAACTGTTATAATTTTAGGATTCGTTTACGTTAAACTTTCAAACAATTACTAAAGATCTAATTCAGGAATGACGCAGTGGAATCTTGGCTAATTATAATCTATATGATGTCATCTATTCATTCAGCTCTCGATTCATTAATCATGAAGAATATTATTCATTCTGACTAAATTATACATATATCCATTCACTCACGCCTACATATAATAAGAGGTAAGTAGAGACGTCTCGAATAAAACTTTTACGCCAACCATAATTTAATCCCGCTTACGTAACAAGGTTTTTTTTTTATACTTTAGGGGGACAAACAAACAAACGGGTCACCTGATGGTAAGTGATAATCGCCGTCCATGGACACCCGCAACTCAAGAGTCGTAATTGCCCGCCTTTGAGGGTGATGTGGGGTTGGGGAATGCAGGGAGGTGAAAGAAGAGAAGAGGGATGAGGAGATGGAAAATATGAGAGGGGGAGAGGAAAGAGGAGAGGGGTGTTGTGTTGTATTAAATGAAGGATTTGGTTGCTTGTAAGAGGTCGCCATAGAGCGATAAGGCGGCCAATTGTATAAGCCGTTATTGTTTGTTTATTGTTTGGTCTACATGTTTGTTACTGGTTGTGCACCAGTAGTATAAAGAGGTATATTTTTTATTATTATTAAATATTGTTATTATTATTAAATAGAATAGTCAAATGAAATGAAAAAAGAAAATATATAACATACAAACATAACGACAATTAGATATAAGGATTTGCTGACATCCGTACATCAAATTGTCATTATGATGTAAAAATAGCGGGAGACTTTTCTCGTCGGACGTACAGACTCAGGACTATATGTAGATCACTCAAAATTTTGTCCCGTGTGGAACTTCTGAGCTCTCTTCTGAGCTAGGGGTCGTGGGTTCGATCCACGACCCCTGGCTCAGAAGTGAGGTTCGCTAACCACTAGACCATTAGCCCAGTCAGTTACTATAGTTGTTTAAAGTCTATGAAACTAGTTATGACTGCTTTTCTAGTATGAAGTTGGAAATATTTTGGTTCGCACGATAACAATTGGTTATATACGCATTTTATGTATAAATTCCTAACACCTTTCCCAGTATTTTAATCTAGTCTGTATAGATAATAGAATATTTCTGTTTTATTGAATTTGTGGAAACAGTTGGGTAATTGTTTTGATCAGTAATAAAATTGTTGTAGTGGCCCCGCCAAGTTATCCTTCAAATGATAGGAGATAGATGTAAAATAAAAGAATAATATTTATTTTGAAGGAATCTAGAAACATGAGGTGGTATTTTAAAATCAGAAGAGCTTACATTTTAAAACCAGAATCAGTGAAACATACAAATAAATGTCATAAGCTGCTAAAATTTTATAAATGATATTTTAATTGTGTATTATTATATACTGAAATCGTCAACCTTTTAAAATTCTTTATTGTACATCACGCTATGTATATATACATGTGCATAATTATAAGAGATCGGTCTTTTACTCGTTTTTATATTAAATGTATAAGGCGGGAGTTACTCGATACTACAAATACTTAAAGTACGAAACCCGTTTTAATTATCTAATGTTTGGACCGAGTATAACCTGTCATGGACTGGTGGCCTAAGAAGCTTACTTATTTGATGATACACTACACTTATGACTTATGCAGTCATAAGAAGCAGCAGTTTGCAGCTTCGTCTGTTGCTGTCAATTGGCGTGTTTTCGAATGATTTTTGGATTTGCGGACAGTATGTTAAGATGTTGACATGCCTTATCCATTTTCTTAATCTTTATTTGATAACCAAGTGTACATAAATTGTCTTATAACAATTTGTCTTAGCTTAGTAGTCTTTTCGAGCCATGGCCAATTTGAAATCGAACAGATAAAATAATGTAGATTTCTACTTTTTTTATATAAGCCTACCTACTATATAATGACTCCACTCTGCCTGATGGAAAGTCTAAAGAATCTAAGAGTGGTGGTCACGATCCTCATTTCGAGTGTAGTAGTACTTCTGACAAGAATTGAAGAAATCTCGAGACTTTACTTAATTTTTATAAGAATCAGTTTTGCTGGTGTGATCATTTTATTATATTATCTAACAATTACATCGAATATTCAAAATACTATAATGTCTTAAAGTTTTAGCATACATCTGTGTCTATTTCAGATACCTGCGTGTTACGTTTTTTAATATTGAAAACTATTCGCTTTTGATGCGAATATTGGATAGCCATATAGCCATATAGTTCTCGATGGAGGAAAATAGGGCCACCGAGAACTATACGGTGAACAGATGGTCTTCCCGTGGGTGTTGTTAAAAAGAGGCTAAGATATCTATCAGAGAGTATACTTAAACGATTTCATGATTGACATTCCTTTTGGGTATTTTACTAAAAAATATTTACTAGCATTTGCCTCGTACTGCCACACTCCTTAAATAAGATAACCTATACTATTCCTTAAAAATACTCTATACAATACAAAATAATGCTTTCGAATCCTACAGAAAATTCGAAATATAAATCCGTTTAAACAAACAAACAAACAATGTCAGCTCAGCAAAAATAGAATAAAAAAAAATTATTATATAGGGACGGGTCACCTGATGGTAAGTGACATCCTCCATTCACTGACACCTGCAACTAAAGAGTCGTAAGTGCGATGCCCGCCTGTGAGAGTGATGAGAGAGACCTGATGGGAGGAGAAAAAAAAAGGTGGAGTTGGGCCACCGCTACCCTCACTCACTCGACAATTACAATGCAAACATTTTAATTTATTACGAAATGTCTTCAGTTTTTCCATCTCCGTCCCTGGGTGCTTCGGCGTGATGTTTTTTTAGCCTACTACTTGAAAGTTCCAGAGATAAGATCGATTAAACAATTATACAGATAAATCAAAATTTAACAACAGTCATCTTTTTTCTATCGGTACGTAAGTATCAGATACGCTCTCTATTATTGTCAATGTATAAATTAAGGATATCCTATATGGTAGGCCCTAATAATGGCCGATAAAGATGGCCCTTCAATAATACAACTACACGATAAATCAGATTAATCATTATAATAGTTATAATATATGCTAATGAGAAATAGAATAAGTAAGATTCTGCCAATACCACAATTAAATTAAGATGTATTCACAATTTTCCCATTTGATTCCCAAAAGTACGCGGATGTCGGCAATAGGCTCTATTACGTAAATGGGAATCAATTATAATCTGCAAAATGCGGACGTAAAGTACGCCTCCATCCATACGTCATATTATAATTATATAAACTAATAGGAAATCGAATACAGGACCTTCTATATGTCTGAACTTCAAACATGGCTTGCTAATATTCTATTTTTTTATAATGGTAATACTAGCCGTTCTTTGCAGAAAGTAAGCTAAGCTAAGGTAAGCTTTCTAAATAAACGTATTATTTAATGCAAATTTTTCTAATCGGATTAGTGTTTCCTAAGATTAGTGCGTTCAAACATACAAACAAACTCTGACTGTTTATATGTATGTAATATTAAAAATGTATATAATTAAAATAATAACATAAAGTGCCCAATAGGCATGCCCTTATTACGTTAGTGGGACCAAATTCTAATTGGCAAAATGTGCTTTTGGTGGTATTTATATTATATATATTATACATCTGCCTACCCCTCAGGGGATACAGGCGTGAGGATATCTATGTATGTGTATATTAATAATAACCTATAATTATTCTTTTGTTTACATACACAATATGTGTATTGTAAATTGTTTTAAGTGCTTTTCTATGTATTACAACTACAAGTGTTTACAAATTTCAAGCCCTTCTCTCAGGTATAACAAGTATCTATCCGTCGCAGCAATTTGGTTGAGATAGAATAGGACAACATGAGACTTAATGACAAACAAATAGACATATAATTCATAGAATAATATTGAAGGGTAATTAAAACTAAAAAAAAAAACTATAAAATAAAATGAATGAATGAATGAATGAATGAATGACAGGGTAAATTTATTATACCTGGTGGTAAGTGACTTAAGTAATGCTTAGAAAACAATCAGAAAAAAGTTCATTATCCGCCTTTTTTTTTTTTTTTTTTTATACTATAGGGGGACAGACGAACAGACGGGTCACCTGATGGTAAGTGACCATGGACACTTGCAACTCAAGTGTGCTGCCCGCCTTTGAGGGTGATGAGGGATGGGGAATGCAGGGAGTGGAAAGAAGAGAGGAGGGATGAGGAGATGGTAAAAAGGAGAAAGGAGAAGAGGGGAGAGAAAAGGGAGGAGGGGGAATGGGGCCTCCGGAAACCTCACTCAATTCGGGGAAATGCAACGCAAGCGTTACTTCACAACCAGTTTTCTGTGAGGCCGTGGTATCGCACCGGTCGAGCCGGCCCATTCGTGCCTAAGCATGGCTCTACCACTGTTAATGCAATGGAAACAGCCTATAACTTTAAACAAATCTTCGAAGTCGAATTTAACCGAAGACCAAAGCTCGGTCACCCAAATACTGGCCATTTAGAGAGTGGACGAGGCTCAATTAGTTGCAATTGTGAAATATATAGGTGGTATACACAATCAGATTATATAATTAAATAAATGTATTGCATTTTTTTTTCGGTTAGTTTCTGACGTATGTCAGATTTTAATTGGATTCCGAAAAGTCTTAAAAATTGGTAATTCCAATAGTTTGTTTTAAGCCATAAAGTAGGTAGGTGTGTCTGGAATACACTGGGTCCAGAAGACGGAGTACCTAGTGCTTAGGTGAACACTGGGGGAGGCCTATGTCTAGCAGTGGACTGTAGCAGGCTAACTGATTTATTGATGCCTTGGGGTTATTATTTTTAGCAACAAAATATGAATACTATCTAAGAACCGTCCTGTTTTTTCTAATATTTATTTTCTGCCCCCTATATTATAAAACAAATAAAAAATAAAATTAAAGGTATTCAAATATAAAAATGCCATATCAAGCAATAAACTGTACATAGTTGTCGAAAGTCCGATTAAAAACGTATAATACAGGCCGAATTCTCGTCGGCCAGTTATAAGCAAATAAAAAAACAAAAATAAATCTACCACAGACACTAACTCCTTTTTAATCCTCTAATGGTAACCTATTTATAGTATTGCAAGCACAATGTTGCTATGCTTCTAATTCTAGGCACAGTATTTAAATGAGAGTTTTTTTTCCGCGCGTTTTCAGTCAAGATCGTGGGTCGGTCGGTGCTTGACGTCCGTTTACCCACGACTAAAGAAATATTAATCGGTGCTGACGATAACTAGTGCAGTGACAAAAAGAAACATTTTTTTTTTTTTAATTTAGTGGCTGCTTTTTCGGTGTTAGTTTTTTTAAAGTAGGATTTTAAATGTGTGTTCCTTGTTTGACATATTTACTGGTAAGTATTCTTTTTTATCTGATTTAATTTAGTTTTTGTTTATATAAAATTTTAATGTTTTTACTAAGTTGAGTGTTACGATTTTAATATATGTATTATAGCTTATTATAAATGTAGAACAAACTACATGATATATTTAATTGACATACCTGTTGCAGTAGATGCATACTTTCATACTTGTAAAATGTATAATGGTGAAGTAATATTTGAGCCATAAGTAATAGCTGCATAATAAAATAGAAAGTAAATAAGTGAGAAAAAGTAACATAAACATTACCGCTTTTTCGATATTTAAAAGTTGAAACCGAAAGTAAGAGAAACAAGTTTTATTTAAGAGTTTGTATTTAAAATTTTGTAACCGGACATGCATTCTATAGTCTATACTTATATGCGCCTCTTCTCAATATTTATACTTGACTTAAGATGAATATACGGTGACTGATTTTACATATTATCTTACCTAAGTAATAGTTGTCATTTTAAAGTCTAGTAATAAAATATAACTTACAACACCAAATAAAAAAATAAATAAAGATACATATATAACACTTAGTGTATTTTGAAACAAAACTAATTAAACATATCTAAAATAAATTGCAATAACTTTGTAATCAATATTTTTTTTTTAAGTGACTTTTTTTGCATGCATTTTCTTTTTAATTCCCATACATTATCTTTTTCTTAGAACTTAATGATTTTAATAGACAATTTATGTTTGTTATTTGTATTTCTTTTTTTAAATTTAGAAATTTAACTAAGCTCGGTAAAAAGTGGAACAGATATTTTGAGACATAACATATGTACATTAGAAAACATTACACACAGTGTACGTACTTCTATAATCTATGACCACTTTCTCAAGTCTATGATTCGCCTGAGGCATGTTCGAACCTAACTCCTTCATTGTTATACAAAAGCGGTTGTTTGATGATTGTTTTTTTTTTATTTGATCATTTTAAGACTTTCGCCTTTTCTTAGATAATAGCAATCACTGTCGAGACTCACCCACCTGTATCTCAAAAGATATCTTCCTAGCTACTTTTAGGAATATATTAAACGGCCATATTTGTCTAACTGACCTGTTGTGACTGGTTAATGATCCTGACTCCTAAGTGAGAGGTTGTGGGTTCGATACTTAATAATAAGTATGTATGTATAAGGCTTAGCGTGCTTTAAGAAGTTTTATACTTTAAAAGTTAGTTTTTACTGAATACATTTTTTTTTTTTTTATACTATAGAGGCCCAGACGAACAGACGGGTCACCTGATGGTAAGTGACACCGCCGTCCATGGACACTTGCAAATCGTGCGCTGCCCGCCTTTGAGGGTGATGAAGGATGGGGGATACAGGGAGCGGAAAGAATAGAGGAGGGATAAGGAGATGGAAAAAAGGAGAAAGGAGATGAGGGGAGAGAAAAGGGGGGAAGGGGAATTGGGCCTCCGGAAACCTCACTCAATACGGGGAAATGTAACGCAAGCGTTACTTCACAACCGGTATTCTGTGAGGCCGTGGTATCGCACCGGTCGAGCCGGCCCATTCGTGCTTAAGCATGGCTCTACCACTGTTAAAAGATTTTAGTTAGAAAATTTATGAGAAACGGACGCTGTAATACCTGGAAATTTTAACAACCGGTCATCCGGGCACTTTCAGAGTATACGGCAAAGTATACGGTTATAACGAAAAGGAAAAATAGGAAGATACAGCTATATTGCTTCAGCAAGCAGGTCAGGGTCGCAGACCATCTGGCTAATACCAGAAATGCCGAGTCCTCTAACCGATAAAAAAAAATTGAAACTACACAACTATTTTTCTTTTCTTTTCTTGAGACAGCTCGCTAGCAGCTCACTAGGCGCGCTTTCTGTGTCACGGAGACTTTACAAACAACTCGGAACAGCTATTTGTGGATTACATACATTTTTGTTCCGTGTCGGAATTGAACCCGCGACCTCAGGCTCAGCAGTCAGGGTCACTAAGCCCTAGACCAACAGGCCAATTATATAGTTTACTCACAGGAAATGTAGTTAACTAGAGCATTATGTACATATGTTGAAGTTAAAACTCATAATTGTCTAAAGTCACATTTGTCTGAAAATATTAGTTAAAATTAGTTTTGACTGCAGGCTCTCGAAGATGAAGAGTCTTGTTTGTTTGATTAAACTTTTTTCTAACGATAAATAGGGATGAAGGGAGGGGAAAAAGGAGAGGGAGTTGTGTCTCCGGTATCCTGTCTACTAGGCAATATAATACAAGCATTGTGTCTATCGGTTTACTGTGAGGCTGCGTGATATTACGCTGGTTGAGCCGGCCCATTCGTGCGTTAGCATGGCTCTCCCACGGTAACAACCTCCACGCTTTTCTTATCTCCCTCTCTTATTAATCAAATTTGAATAACTCTTTTTCTATTGAGTAGAATATTTATTGATGCATAATATAAGCTGGGTAACGAACTAGCATTGACAGGAGAAAAAAAGTATAAAATTCGAAAGGAGGTCATCCGACCAAGAATCAAAGTTACTGACAATGCTCGTAGAATAAGTACGCTCACAAACAGAGGAGGTTTTATTGTACCTATCAATAGGCCGGTACACAAAAATTCAACTAATACCAAGCGGGTGAAGAGTTTCGAATTGCATTGCATTGCATTTGGCTCCATACCTACTTTGTGTAATGCTGTCACAGCAAGTCGATTCTCTTTATCACCCCACTCTTCATCATGTAGGGGGAAGCATATGTCTAGCATTGGACTGCAGAAGGCTAAATAATTGATTTATTTATTGTAAGCTATTAAACAACACCTGACACACATCGCTTTAGGAGCGGAGCAGTGACCTGAAGTGCAGGTGAAATTGCGGGAAACTGCGGATAATATACATATGTATAAATATAACGGCACTATTATATAACACAAACATTTTTACCAGCATATTGAGTTTAATAAAAACGAGGTCGCACTTATAATGTTCATCCGTACAATTAAAACAATATTAAATGATAGCAAAATTAAACATACAGCAATAAGCTTACGACCGTGTGGTGTCATTCACATTCGAAACTTAAAAAATAACATGTGTAATAAGAAAAATCCAGAAATGGGCTTAGTCCCACCTCTAAGACGGGGACACACCTGTGTCGATGGACTCCTTCGGTGGCAGTAGTTTGTTATCATCAGCTCGTTTGCCCTCTTTAACATACAAAACTCCATACATACGCTCATACCCGTATCTCCTAAGGGGTTGGCAAAGGTAAAAATAAAAAAAGTACATAAAATCCGCCTGCATGACATAAAATTTAGTTATTATTCTCTTTTTTTTTAAGTAAAAACTTCTTTTAGCGCAGTACGCATATTTTTAGAAGAGACTCGCGACAACGTTACGACACGTATATGTCAAATCAACGCCATATTAGCACAACGAGATATAAAAGTACAATTGATGCGGTATTCACGAGATATTTAAATAACTTCGAATCAAAATTGTTTATTTCCTATTTAAGTTACCATGAACCTATAGTTTCTATTTTAGATTGTAATAATTTTTATGATATAGATGATGATACAAGAGTTGTCGAAATTGTTAACGATGATTCATAAAATAATATGAAATGCGCAAGATAGCTGGTAGGAGCTGAATGCGACAAGCCGAAAATAGATCGAAGTGGCGTGCAATGGGGGAGGCCTATGTTTAGCAGTGGACTGCGATGTGCTGATGATGATGATGAACTCATCTTAAATTTTTATACCCTATGTCATTCCCACTATTAAGGCGATTCAAACAACACCCAACAGTGGTAGAGTCATGCTTAGGCACGAATGGGCCGGCTCGACCGGTGCGATACCACGGTCTCACAGAAACCCGGTTGTGAAGTAACGCTTGCGTTGCATTTCCCCGAAATGAGTGAGGGTTCCGGAGGCCCAAATCCCCCTCTCCTTTTTCCTATCCCCGCATCAATCCTCTCCTCTCCTCTTTCCAATATCCTAATCCCCCGTCTTTTCTTTCCCCTACCCGTATCCCCCTATTCCTCATCACCCTCAAAGGCGGGCAGCGCACTTACGACTCTTGAGTTGCAGGTGTCTATGGACGGTGGTTGTCACTTACCATCAGGTAACCCGGCTGTTCGTCTGTCCCCCTATAAAATAAAAAAATAAAAAATAAAACCTGACTTCTATAATTCGACCCAGCTGGTTAGGCTACAGACAGTGCCTAATTTAGAGCTCTGAACGTCCTAGGCTGATTATGAATACAACAGCCCAACAGATAATAATTGCAATTAATAACTGCAAAACAAAATATGAAAATAGCGGTTTAAGTGGTCACCTCGCCACCAAACTGCCGCGCCGAGTGTTGTGGGTTGGACGGAACAAAACTTTCTGTAATCTTCAAATTGTTGTTCTGAGTCTGGGTGTTCTCTGTGTCCGCTGTTGCAATGTTTGTAAAGTCTAGGAACTGGAAGTAATTGTAGAGGTTAACGATATATATTGGGGAGTCAATATAAATAAAAAAAATGTTAGAGGTCCGTTAGACATACACGGGTACACGATGGCAGATCTCATTTCAAATTTCTATTTTCCATTAATCAATCTGGTATACGTCATAAAAGGTGTCGATTCTAGTGGCTCCGAATTAGTAATTTTTTTTTTTATATATGTAAATGTGTTTAAAAATGTAATATTTATGTGTATGTAATGAAATACGGAGACTGATAAAAATAACTTGGCAAAATCGTCTGAAAATAACACTTTCTTATAAAAACCTTTTAAGAACTTAAATCTAATTAATCTCTAATAAAGACTCCCATATTATTTTTTCCCCAATATCTATAATGTACTAATATAATGTAGATATTGCCAGCTATATTTTTTTATATGTACGAGAATATGAAGACTAATTTCATGTCTTATGTATGCTAATATAAAGTTTCTTCATGTATTTTTTTCACATACATACACTCATGCATGTTTTCCGAAGGGATGGGCAGAGGCGTAATTAAGGCTTACCTTTTCAACCGACTTTAAAAAGGAGGAGGTTTTCAATTCGACGGTATTTTCTTTTCCTTTTTATGTTTGTTACCTCATAACTTTCGATTGGGTGAACCGATTTTGATGATTTTTTTTTTAAATTAGAAAGGATGTACTTCCAGGGTAGTTAGATGAGAGTTTGGTTAGGTTTTGACAATGGCATCCATGAGAAAACCATGTATAAATTTATAAATTTTATGATACACGCATAGAAGTCGGTTGTCTACTTTTTTAAAATGAATTATGTCTATAATTATTTTGTCTCATTTATGTAATAGGGATTAAGCCTATTGCCGGGTGCTTTTGGGAATAGGATGGAAAAATTTGGAGTACTTTGTCAGGAAAGGAAGCATAGTAGTGTAAGGAAAGGCTTTTTTTTCTACTATAGGGGGACAGACGAACAGACAGGTCACCTGATGGTAAGTTGTCGCCGTCCATGGACAGTTGCAACTCAAGAGTCGTAAGTGCGCTGCCCGGCTTCGACAGTGATGAGGGATAGGGGGTTGCTGGGAGGGGAAAGAAGAGAGGGGGATGAGGAGCTGGGAAAGAGAAGACGGGGAATGGGGGGCACTTAATCGGAAATGCAACGTAAGCGTTACTTCACAACCGGTTTTCTGTGAGGCCGTGGTATCGCACCGGTCGAGCCGGCCCATTCGTGCCTAAGCAAGGCTCTACCATGTTAAAAAAAATCTTATCCTATGCGTTGGGGAGTATAAACAATGAACTCCAGTAAGTCAGGGTCGCATTCATATCACTCTGACCGTCTGGTGTTGGGAAGTCCGAGTCATGTTACTATAACAACTTATTTCGTTTATAATTAAGTTCGCGCTTTTAGTTTTGAAAGGAAGGCTATTTATTCTGTTTTTTTATTAAAAGATCTATCAGATTGGTTATATATGTATAATATAGTAGTTAATGATGTAATCGTAATGATGTAATGATGTAGTCGGTCAAACCGTCAGTAGCTAGTTATAGGCTGCTTTACCTGATGATGATTGAACTGGTTTCATGCAAATAAACCTACTTTCAATTGTTACTCCAACAAGGCGAATCCTTTAAATAAATTTGTTTTGTACATCATAATGTGTTCTCTATTAATTGTATTTTATTCAGTTATTATATGAAGAAAAACATATAACTAACGAGAGGAATACTTTTATTGCATGTGTATTTTATGTTTCAATGTAACCTTCTCTAACCAGGGCCTGATTTACCCATAGACTGAACAGGCTGCAGTCTAGGAGGATAAAGAGGGCGCTAAGCTCTCGCCCTAGCAGTACTACCTGAAAAATAAAATATGATATAATCGGACTAAAAAAAAGTAGATAACTGACTTCAATGCATCTATCATGACATTGAAAACTAATATGGTTTTGTCGTGATACCACTGTCACAAACTCTGATCTACCTACCCTTGAAGTACATCCTTTCCAATAAAAAAAGAATCATCAAAATCGGTTGGCGTGATATTAAGTTATTCGTCCATTTGTCGCGCACATGCTTAATGCAAATTTAAGACTTATATGGTTTTCAATGTAAAAAGAACTGGTCTAGTACGGACAATGGCATTCATGATGCCATTGTCAGGACTAGACCAAATTAAAACGGGACCACGCGGGAAGCACCAACTTTCAAATTAAAAAAAAATATGTTACAAGTTTCGTACAACTTTGTTTCGATGTGTCCGTAAGAAGCGTAGGTTAATTCTACCAATAGTCAAACTTATGTTTTCATTTAATTTCTTTTCTATACCATTGACGATGTATCTGCAAATTCTGTAGTGTTGAGTCTTTGGTCCAGCGGTTAGCGATCCTAACTGCTACGCCGAGGTCTTTGATTTAATTCCCACCCAGGATAAAAAATTGTGAGATGAGCACTATCATTTTTTCTGTGTCTGGGTGTAATTTATCTATAAGTATGTTTATCTCTAAGATGTGCTTAGTTTGGGATCAAACAGCCTCTTTCCTGGCAATATACTCCAAATTTTCATATCTAGTTCACAAAAGTGAACTCGTTACTTGATTCCAAATTCCACAAAGATGAACTCGTTGGCTATTTTATAGCTTTATAATCTTATAGTAATCTTCTTAAAATGTCTTCGTCATGGTTTCCATCTCTTGTAAATATTTCCAAGATAATTGAACTCATTCATTTGTTACTTTCTTTCATTAATACCACCTTAATCTTATAGGAAACCTCTTCTGATGGCTTTATCTGTCATATGAATAAAACTTTATTTAATACCAAGCATTTTTTGAACGAACTGGATTTGTCAGTATTTCTTTTTACATTGAAGTTGTATGGTACTCGGT
The DNA here is from genome assembly GCA_947561695.1 of Tyria jacobaeae. NCBI lineage: Eukaryota > Metazoa > Arthropoda > Insecta > Lepidoptera > Erebidae > Tyria > Tyria jacobaeae. The sequence goes on along the minus strand of OX387236.1, from coordinate 1,414,138 downwards.
GAAGTGGAATATTGTCACCTCATCTTTGCTCGTAGATGTCCTGAGAGGCGACTTGTGGCATTGCTATACATAACATATATAAGATAATATATATGCACGGTTTATGGCAGTTAATGTGTTTTCAGGAAATACATTAAAACAATAAAAAAATGTATAGGTGTATTTTTAAAAGAAAAAAAAAGAACTCAATTCCTGTGTCGCGACTTTACAAACATTCAAACAACGGACACAAAGAACATCGAGAAAAGACATCTACTTAATCCGTGCAGTCATAAATTATGGAGGTCAAGATGTGGTCATTTGTAACGCCTCAGCTTTCCCCGTTCTGGGATACAGGCGTGTATGTATGTAAGATGTATATCATTCCTCTTTAATAATATGTTATTGTTAATTAATAAAATCTCTATTGTTATCTAACAATGCCATTGTAATAAAAAATAAACAATAATAATATATAATAATAAATTCTAGTTATGAGAATATTCCATATCCAATGAATTGAGATTATGTATTCCTAACCGATTTCTAATAAGGAGCGATTTTTGGTGAGTCACTTTCCTTTAATTGACTTAAAAAAAATATTGAAAAGTTAATTTATATAAACAATTATTCGCTAAACGTTAAGGAGTATAACCTTCCAGCATCAGCTCAGCAACATGAGACGAAACCATGTTAATAGCTTTAGACAGTTTATAAAAAAAAACATTGTTAGCGCCTATAACACTTAAAGAAGTTGCTCGATTTCCTTTGGATCCTTTCATTAAATCCTGACTTGGTTACACCGTAGGAGTATACAATTTTTACAAAAAAAAATCAAGTGAAAAAAAAAAACGCCCCCCCCATGAAATATTTTTTCGTGGGAGAGCCATACTTTGGCACGAATAGGCCGGCTTGACCGGAGTAATCCCCCAACTTCACAGTCAGCACAGACTTCTTTTACCTCTCCTCTAATGAGTTGGAAGTGTACATGGATGGCAGTTGTCTCTTACCATCAGGTGACTAGTCTGCTAGTTTGGGCCCCCTACACCATAAACAGAATGTTATTAATTTTTTAATAGCAACTTGTTTTTGACAACCCTATGCAAGTGTGTTTCAAACATCGCTTGTTTTATGCACGACATAGCGACGCACTTGACTGGTTCCTTTTAAAAAAACTTGAATATGTATGAATGATAGAAAGTGTCATGTATGACGTGTAATGATGACTGCAGTACTATTATGTTCTTCGAGGGTTTGTACATACATATATACGATGTTTCGTGGTTTATTTGAAAGTCGTCCCGCTTGTCGTGTAGGCTACTCAGTCTGCACTGAGTATACTACCAAATAGTTGAAGGAAGCATAACAGGCCACCTGGCCCTGAAACAAGACCTATTTGTCATCAACGCGATCGTCATCTCTCTGGGCCCCAACCTTTAAATTGCACGAAGTTTCTACCAGATAGCAATTCTTCCTATACTGTTCAAGTTATAAACCTCTGGAATGCGCTACCACAAGAAATCAGAATTTCCCCAAACTGATAAAGTTTTTTTGACAGAATCATCTGACAAATTCTTAAAATGGATTTGTATGTATATAGTATGTATTAAAACTATGTAGCTTATGTATTCATTGTTATATATTTATACTGTGTTTTATCGATAACGCCCTAATATGATTGATACACCACACTCCGTATCACCCAAAGGTAGACTGTTAGAGAATGTCTATGGCATTAAATCCGCCTCTTGCTGTATATCTATAGGATATAATAAATAAATAAAAAAAAAAAACTATCCAATACAAAAAGAATTATTAAAATCCGACTGACAGTTCCGGAGATAAGCCGGTTAAAAAAAAATTAAGAACTAAAGACTTTTAAACATCTGTATGTACTAGCCGTGTGGTCCTCTGTATAATAGAGCTATCCCATCTCTTCAAAAGCCGACTAAGGGATCGGACTGTTATCTATCAGACAGTATATATATGTACCATCATTCAGTGCCTAGGTGTGTGCCCAGGGCGACAATAGGCTTGTTAGCTATAAAGAAAATGAAACTAAATTTCAATTTGCAAAAAGTTGTCGTGTGAAACGCTTCTGCTTACCGCGTCGGTTATATAGGGGTGAGTGTATGTATGTGTGTATTACGTAAGTATATCATGAAACCCGAAAAGTTAAAGAAAATAAGTGAAAGCTATTGTGAATCATAAATGACGAATCATGGTTCTGAAACGTACTTATATGTATTTGACATGACTAAGGTGATATGTTACCGAGATCATCATTTCTTTATGTTTCGTAATAAAGAGAAAGTCTGACTCATCACTTATTCAATTATTACTTATCAAGAAAGCCATTGCTAGTTAACCGGTTACTTACGGTTGAGTAAAAAGTTTATCTTACTGCGTTTAAGTTCGGAACATACCGATCAGTTCAATTGTAAACCGGTTTACCGATGCGTTGTAAGAAATAATTTAACCGAAGTCCCCTATTATTTACGTAGTAAGTTGCCTCTTCCTGTTTGTTTTATTGTTGTTGTTCAATCCCTCAGTAAGACTCCTTTTTCTGGATAAAAGGATTTTTGTCTACTTCTGTACCCCTCACATAACAGGTTCAGTAGTTTAAACGACATAAATACAGAAAACATATTAAAGCTTCGTGGTTCTCGTTAGAGTAGAGTTGGACCAATCCATTTCTTCCGTGGGTGTCATAACAAGAGACTTGTCTGATAGATAACAGTCAGATCGACTGTTATCTATCAGACAGTATATATAGAGCCCGGGTCGCGGCAATAGGCTTTTCTCCTATTACGTAAGTGGGATAAACTAAGTTTGTTAAAATACACAGTCTTTGGGGACTGCTGATACAAGTGAAAACTAAGTAACTTGTGTATTGAGTGAATTGTGAAGCGAGATCCATCATTTTTGTTCACCCAAAAAGTGCTCAACGCGCCTAGAGAAGTTTTCACTTCAAGAACTGGGCGTTTCAGACGCATCTGCTTAGCTCTCCGGGGATATAGGCATGAGTGAATGTATGTAAAACATATTTATTTAGCACTCGTACAAAGAAAAGTATCAAGTTTTGCTAAGTTTGTATAAATAAATAACTCTGTAAGAGACAAAAATGGGCTTTAGCTCAGCATTCTGCTACTTCGTAAGAAGCAGTGCTGGTGTTATGCTAACAATCTAATGTAACCTAGCGTGTAGTATACGACATACAGTACTTATATATAATACAGTTAATTTATCATGAACTAGTAAACGTAGCTATAAAATGATCTGCTTTTTAAATGGGCTAAAGTTTTATATCTTCAAAAAACAATTATTTACGTCTATACCATTAGCATTTTACTCACACTTCTTTGCTTTATATTGATATAAAAAATTGATAGACTTAGTCTTTTTGTTGACGAGGTGTAAGATCCTCATGGATGTCCTTCGCCAATGCGGTGGGGGGAAGGGGTATATCGGACTCTTACCGACTAAAAACTAACCCGGTGTTCCTTCGCTTGTCTATGATCGCTGAGCGAGAATTGCCGTTGCATTATTTAAACTCAACTTAATGCTATGTGTGTATGCAGTTTTCTAAGTCAACACATTTCCTTTAATTATTTCAGAAATTCGTTTCAACTCGTTGTCTCTCACTCTAATGTATATTTGTACTTTTGTTTTATACTCCTGTTGGTGCCAAAAAAAAAATATACCGACATTGATATCGATAAATTGACACAACCTCAACACTAGTCAATTTTGGCTTGTCTATGGCAGTGTATGTTCAAATGTCATCGTTTATTTCAAGTGAACCAATCATAGGTATTTTTGAATTGTCAAAAGAGAAAGTCGGTCAGACTTAGTCAGTCATGGAGCTTTTTGCCTGTTCCAATACGTAGATCCTAATGAGAAGAACAAGCAAGAAACTCCACTATTTTTCAACCAACTTTTTTTTTTTTTTTATGCGATAGGGGGCAAACGAGCTGATTGGTCACCTTATGGTAAGTGACTACCGCCGCCCATGGACACCCGCAACTCAAGAGTCACAAGTGCGTTGCCGGCCTTTTAGGTAGAGGTACGCTCTCTTCTTGAAGGTTTGAAGGTCGTATCGGTTCGGAAATACGGCAGGCGACAATTTGTTCCATAAGCTGGTTGTGCGAGGCAAAAAGCTTCTGGAGAAGCGCACAGTGGTGGATTGCCAATCGTCCAGGTGATGGGGATGGATATTTTGTCGAGTAGGACGATGGCGGAAACCAGCAGCCGGTATAAGTCCGAACAATTCCTCTGAACACTCCCCATGATACAAGCGATAGAGGATGCAGAGTGAAGCTACATCTCTACGCAACGCCAAGGTGTCAAGTCGATCAGAAATATCTTGGCAGTCGATGATGCGAGTTGCTCTCCGTTGAATGCGGTCAAGAGGCAGAAGTTGGAACTGGGGTGCACCTGCATAGAAATGAGAACAGTATTCCATGTGCGGCCGAACCTGCGCCTTATAAAGTTGCAGGCGGTGGGCCGGAGTAAAATACTGTCTCGATCTGTTTAGCACACCAAGCTTCAAAGGGGGTTCTCAATTCTACTGTATATTTTTATTTTTTTTTGTTTGTTACCTTATAACTTTCAACTGGGTGAACCGATTTTGATGTTTTTTTTTTTATTTGAAAGCTGGAGTTTCTCGTGTGGTCCCATTTTAATTTGGTCCAGTTCTGACAACGGCATGCATGAAAAGACCATATAAGTCTTAAATTTGCATTAAGTGTGTTCGTTGTGAAGTCCTTCTACGTTTTAAGTCCTATTTCTTTGATCGGGAGTGACATAGGATATAACATTTTAATATGAAATACCAACAAAATAAAAAAAAAACTTTCGGATTTTTTCATTAGCTTGTATTGTAAGACTGCTTCTTGCCTTCCATTAGTTTTGGGTCATAGACAAATACCCTATTCGGCTTTTATTTATCTGCGAAAAGCTCAAAATTCTTAAAAAAATAACAGAAAAGGCTCTTGACAGAATGAAAGACAGACATACAAATCAACAACAGAGATCAGATCCTACAGATTCCTTTCTTTCCATTTGAGAAACGGAACATTAGTACCATAAACAAAACACTTGTAAATACCAACCTTTCCAATTGACCATTGAGTGTAGTCCGTAGTTTCATTCTTATATTTATACTATAAATAGCTTAGTCGGTTATTCGTGATCGAAGTGGGACACGTACAGTCGAAAACGAAATAAGTTAACAGTGAAAGTACTTTTGTTTGTCATATTTTACTGTTTGTTTATATGAGGAGTTGCGAATTTGTATTTTGAATAATAATTAACAAGCAGTTTTAAGTTCATTCTTCACTGACCCTAAAAAGAAAAAGGTTCTAAATGTGAATATATTAAATTAATTATTACCATTGTAACTGATTAGCTGACATTAATTTAGTATGACATTACGATACTAAAAGCTTTTTCATTATATTTTTTTCTTATTTTATATTCATAGTTTTTTTTTTAACTTCACCCGCAAAGGCGGACAGCGCACTTACATATATCTCTAGAGTTGCAGGTGTCCATGGACGGCGGTTGTCACTTACCAAGTGACCCGTCTCATTCACCCGTTCATCTGTCCACCAATATTTTTTTATTTACCTAAATTAGCCATTATTACCTGTTATTTTAGTTGATTGATGTAATATATATTTTTGCCTTTTGAAAAAGATAAATTCTATTTTTGTAAGTCAATATCAACTCTGTTCTTTCTACGCGCTAATCTCAGTAACTGCTAATCTGTTTTTTTTTATTATAAATTATATAGACAGTATGTTGAGGAAGGAATAGGCTATAAAATATACCGTTGTAGCCCTTAGTAACGACATCTACTGTACCAGGAATCATTCCTGTATCGCGGGGGACCTGACTTACCTCATTATTATATTATACAAATTGTTGTCAAGTGTGGGAATCGAAACAACGACTTCCAACTCAGCAGTCAGGGTCACTAACCACTAGCCCAACAGTCGTTACTCAGGAGATAAAAAACTGTGAAATAATAGTACAGTTTAAACCAAATATATAATTAAACTTATAGGTTGTTCTCATTGGTATTGTTTATTTAATTAGCTAAACATTTCGATGAGTGAGACCAAACAGGAATGTAAAGTGGGTCGATAAAATATATTTATTTTGGAATATGGGTCGAACTAGTGTTACATATACACATTTGTTATATATTTATTTTAACAATGTACATACATACATTTAGACTAGTTATTTATATCATTGCTTTTATTATTTCAACTATAAATCATACATATACATAAATTAGTATATTTATACTGTCCTAGAAACAGTAATTTGAACGTGGTAGAGCCATGCTTAGCCACGAATGGGCTGGCTCGACCGGTGCGATACCATGGCATTACAGAAAACAGGTTGTGAAGCATTCTCCGAAATTAGTGAGGTTTCCTGAGGCCCAACTCCCCTTCTCCATTTTCCTTTTCCTTGTCCTCCCGCCCATTTACCCATCTCCTCATCCCAGCTCTTCTATCCCCTCCCCTCATCCCTCATCACCCTCAAAGGCGGGCAGTGCACTTACGACTCGATTTGCAGGTGTCCATGGACGGCGGTTGTTAGTTACCGTCGTCCGTTCGTCGACGTCTGTTCGTCTGTCCCCCTATAATGAGTAAAAAAAGGTCTTTATAATTCGGCCGGTAGATAGGGCCACCCCATCGTTTCTAATGGTGTTGGTGTTGTAAAGGTGACTAAATATAATATATAGTGGTCCGTTGACGGTAATAGGCTCACGTTTACTTCCTATTACGTAGATGGGACTCAGTTATATTCAGCAACATGACGGCGTTTAGTACGCTACTACCTAACCCTCTCTTTATACAGGCGTGACTGTATGAATGTAAGTGAGCTACTTACAGTTGAAGCTTTTTAGTAAATATAGGTACTCCAACACTTGTGTATGCGACTGTACCAGCGCAGGAGTACTTTCACCGCAAGGTCAATGACAGTTACAATAGATGGTACAGTCACGCACGGTTCGTGATTGTGTTGACCAATGAAATATGTAAGTATGTTTGTCTCTCTCTTATTATAAAGAGATATTATTGTATTGAAAGTTTTAGAACGTATGTTTAATATTGTTTGAATATACTGTTTTTAGCTCCTCAGTGGCCGAAATATTTTTTTAATCTTATATTTTTTTTATATTATATAAGCCTACCATAGTGACTCCACTTTGCCTGATAGAAAGCAATAACTGAAGTCTAAGAGTGGTGGTCACCATCCCCATTGCATGTCTAGTCAATGCAGCATGGTGACCCACACTATGGCGGCCTGGTGAGATGCTTTTTCACGTCTGGCTTAAAAGGCTGCCGCTCATGGGCACCTGCAACTAAAGTCAACTAAAGTAATTTTTTTTTTTTTATATCTTGTAAATATCTATTTATTAAAAATGACTGACAGATCAGAGAAAATGGGCCTAAACTCGTTTGTCCGCCTACTACTACTGCTACTGTAGAGATCATTTGTTAGTCAAAATTCGATAAGTATAAAAAAAATCGATATAAAATACCATTCAACAAGAAAAAGTACTGTTCCCGAAATGCGAAAAAAATCTCCGTAATCTAGCGCAACAAAAGATATTAAAATATACTTAGAGGACTCAAACTTCCTGGCATCAGCCAGTTCAAGTTCCTCCTATTCCTCCGGGGATACAAGCATGAATATATGTATATATTTCGGAACCGATACGACCTTCAAACCTTCAAGAAAAGAGCGTACTCCTACCTAAAAGGCCGGCAACGCACTTGTGACTCTTGAGTTGCGGGTGTCCATGGGCGGCGGTAGTCATTTACCATCAGGTGACCCGTCTGCCCGGTTGTCCCCTATCGCATAAAAAAAAATGTGATGGTGTGAAGGTTTTGTCCTAGTACCATTGTGAACAAAAATCCAATGCTCCATGCAGCCTTTTCTAATAGATTCATGAAGTTTGTATGGCAATCTGACATTGCATTTAAAGATTCACTGTTCTAATATATATTCAACATATAAATGGTTTATTATACGTATTCAAAAGTGAACGTTATTATGTACAATGCTTATGTACATAAACACCAATACAAATATCCAATGCTCTATGCAGCCTTTTCTAATAGATTCATGAAGTTTGTATGGCAATCTGACATTGCATTTAAAGATTCACTGGTCTAATATATATTCAACATATAAATGGTTTATTATACGTATTCAAAAGTGAACGTTATTATGTACAATGCTTATGTAAAATGCAAAATTTGTTATATATCTATGTATATATGTGTTACAAAATTAATTTTAGGAGCGTCAAATAGTGTGTGATTGTGTATAACTGAAAAAGTGGTTAGAGACATATTTTGAAAAAAAAAGACACCTGATCCTAAACATACTTATATACTACTTACTTATTATATTTAATATATATTACTATATTTTGTATGCAAACGAATATATATAAATTGGAAATCCCATATATATATATATATATATATATATGTATATATGTATATATATATATACACAGTCGTGGTCAACTAATTAGGGACACTCTCTAGTTAATCCAAATTGTGAATTTATTTTTTATTTTCCAACGAGTCTAAACAATATTCCACATCTTTTACATGTAAGTATAATTAGTCATTTATGTGCCTAATTATACAAACAATAATAACTTCTTAAACATTAAACCTCTTTACAGTATAGCTGATAGATGATCACAGTGCTATTTGTTCAAAGAATGCTGGCTGGCCATTTAATTAGGGACACTGAGATATTGCGTTCTAGTTTCAAAATCTGAATCTCAATTATTATTTTCTTTCTTCTCCTATTCTTTGTGGTAGTTTTGGCGGCAATCTAGATTTGTAATTTCAAGTTTTGAGAGTTATTTTGAAGAACAATGGGCAAAAATAAAAGTTGCGATGCAACACTACGAAAAATTATCATGAAGTTTGTCGAGCGTGGTTGGTCATACCGAAGGATAGCAGGATATTTAAATTGTTCAAAAACTATGGTATGCAATGCAGTGCAACATTTCAGGCGCAATAACACAACTTTAAATGTGCCCAGAAAAAAAAGATCGAGAAAAACAACTCCGCAAGAAGATAGAATGATAACCAGGTTAGCTAAGAAAGATCCGTTTCTAGGCTCTATTTTAATTAAACATGAAGTGTTTGGGGCAGACGAAAGAGTCAGTGTATCAGCGAGGACAGTTCGACGACGTCTGGTAGAAGCAGGGTTGTTCGGAAGAGTGGCTCGCAAAGTACCGTTGTTAAGGCAAGAGCATAGAAATGCACGTTTGGCGTTTGCACGTAAATATGGACATTGGACCTACGACCAATGGCAACATGTATTATTCTCTGACGAGACCAAGGTTAATTTGATTTCTTCAGATGGAAGGCAATACGTACGGCGTCCTGTAAAAGCGGAAATGAATCCAAGATTCACAAAAAAGCAGGTGAAACATGGCGGAGGAAACATTAAAATGTGGGGATCATTTTCTGGACGTGGAGTGGGACCTGTGAGGAAAGTTCAGGGTAACTTAGACCAACATCAATACAAGGCAATATTAGAAGAAACTATGCTTTCCTATGCTGAGGAACATCTTCCTATTATATGGACTTTTCAGCATGATAACGACCCAAAACATACAGCCCGTTCAGTCAAGTCGTTTCTTAACAGACAGTCGGTATCAGTGCTAGATTGGCCAGCAAATAGCCCCGACCTCAACCCAATCGAGCACCTTTGGCACGAAATTAAGAAAAAAGTTGCCATTTATCGTACCACAACTTTAGATGAACTTAATGAAGCTTTTTGTGAGGCATGGGCAAACATTCCTGTTGAAATATGTCAGAAACTGATAATGTCTATGCCACATCGGTGTCAAGCGGTAATTACTAACAAAGGTTTTGCTACTGGGTACTGATTTTACCCGTAATAAAATGAAGTTGTTAAAGAAATTAAAATACTGCAGATTATTAGTTCTGTTTAACTCTATTTTTCATTTTACTTTACTGTTCTTAATTAAATGTCCAGCTACAGAATTGTACCTTAAATTGAATACATGGTTAACCTTTGATATTAAACACTTTTTTATATTTATTTAATCTTTTATTTACAGCCATTTATAGTATAATAATCGGATCAAATTATGCAAATAATAGTTACTGAGAAATCAACAAGGTTTTATATTTATATGTACATAGCCGGTTATTGCTGTCCACTATCTTGAATGTCCTTAATTAGTTGACCACGACTGTATATATTTAAATATCTCCCTCACTAGAATTAATTCCTGTATCGCAAGCGCTTTACAAACATTTAAATAATGGACACAAAGAACACCCAGATTCAGAACAAATTTTTTTATGGATTACACAAAGCGTTGTCCTGTGTGGTTTCGAACCCACAACACTCGACGCGGTAGCTTAGTGGCGAGGCAACCACTGCGCTATCCGTGCAGTCTAATTGCATCTAGAACATATGATCGTGCTCATTACACGAGAGGTCCACCCCAGAGGTCACGATCACTAAATACTATACTAAAATGCAAATTAAAATAATTTTTGCAAACTTTTGTTAATTATCGTGTCATTGCAATGACATCTTTTTGGTGACATTAAAAAAAAAGCAGCCATAATATACTTTGTGTAAAATACTTTATATATTTTTATTATTTATTTGCTTACGCTTTTACCTATCATTATAGGTATGAACAGTACTTAAATACAAGCCTCAGTATTTTTTATTTTAAAATTAACAAATAAATAAATTAATAAGTAGCAACCAAAGACTAAGAAATATTGTCTGTGGTATCCTTCAGTTTTGTTTATGACGTTTTCCACCACGTTATGTGGAATCGGAAAAAAATATACGAGCATCGAGATTTGATCTTGTACTAAGTCAATTTCGGCTTAAGCCGTAAATTCTAATATACTGATATCATATTCATATCCCGGGGGTCTACACTTGGGGTTGAAAGAGGGTCAAGAAATGCAGGAATTTCCCGGAATTTTGCTTATTGATCCGTTTCTAGTAACTTTCGAATGTATTCTCATAGTTTTGTCTCTTATATGACTAATTTTTTCACTTAAAACATACATAAAATAATAAAAGTTTTGAGGTACTGTAAAACCTCTAGGGTTTATAGTAAATACTGTGTCATATGTTCAGATAAGAAAGTACATACAATTATTTGGGACTAGAACTAATATTCTATTTTATTTACTGTTCTGTGATTGTCACGTCAGTCTGTCGGCAGGTCATTTATTCGTGGAGGAAACAAGACATCTAACTATCTGCTACTAAATATGTTGAAGAAAAATTAATATTATAAAACATACACAAATACTGAGCTGACGCCTGAAACCCCTAAGGGGTCGGCAGAGGTGTGTTAAAGACCCACATTTTGTCAATTAGAATGTCTTAAAAGGGTACAAGGAAGGCTGAATGATGGTATATACATACTGTCTGATAGATAACAGTCCAATCCCTTAATCACCTTTTACGACACCACCGGGAAGAGACAGGGTAGCCATGTTCTACTCCACCGTGATCCACGGTAATATAAAAAAGAAAAATATTCTAATAAAACCGTGTTAGGACGTTGCTTAGAACGAATGGGCCGTCTGTCTGGGAGTGAGTGTGGGCGCCGGAGGCTCAACTCGCTCTCTCCTCTTTCCCCACCCCTCAACCACACCCCCTCAGCACCCTTTAAAAGCGGGCAGCCTACGACTTACGACTCTTGAGTTGTAGGTGTCCATGAGCGGCGGTTAAAAAATATTCAAGGCCACAGTTCGCTATAGGTTTTTTGAGTTTTTCAGCCAAATGGTAAGTTGTATTACAAAAGTATGTTATATGAAATTGTAGATCAAGTAATTATCAATATAAATGGTTCTCACACTTTTTCTCCTAAGAGTCACCGTTTCTGAGATATGTGGAGTCAAAAAGTTAAAAAAAAAATTGTGTTCTACAAATTTATGCGTAAGTACACCGCGGAAATACTCACTGCAGCTGTAATACATTTTTTAAAGCCACTATTTTTTTGCTTAGGCATGGGTATGCGACTATAATTACACTTCACGATACCAAAACAGGCGTCTGTAGTAATGCGTCCATGGGCGAAGGTAGTCACTTGCTATTACGAGACTCATTTGGAACCTAAATTATATATATACATATATGTATACTACATATCATACCAATAAAACAGTGAATACGTCACAACCGGTCACAAAGTCAGAAGCTTCTGTTTTTCCGGCACCAGCCAGTTTGAGTGATAGGTATGCGACCCTGACTTGCAATCTATCTGTATAAGCAATTTCCCGTTTCATCGCTTTCTGTCAACATCCTCCTCAATTTCCCATCTAATTCCCAAAAGTACCCGGTTGACGGCACCTTGCCCCCTTTTACGTAAATGTTACCCCTTTCGACGATAAAGGTAAGATGTGTGTCACACAAGCAGGTTGATTAATTGATATGTATTTTATTGTGTTTAAAATATTTTGGTTTGCGAGTGTTATTACAAGAATGTCAGGTAGAAAAACAGTGTTTTTTTTTCGTTTCTAGTATTGATGCCAACTTTCCCAACAATTGGCATAGAGCACACATCTTGCGTAACGTGAACAAACATTTTTCTATTACATATTTGGTTAGAGTCCATTACGTCACAGAACCTAGTTTCATATGTTACACGACTACCCAAAAACGGAGTGTTAGGTTTTAAGATTGATGAAGGTATGCGAGTTTTGTAATTCCAGAGATTAGTATCACTTAACACCATCACCAGCATCTCCACAATAACATAACCCATTATTCAAAAATCGATAGATACTTTTAAGGTTTATGGTTTGTGGTCGTTACTCCGGCCCACCGTAGAAATGTCTCCTAAAGTGTCTCTTTCTAAGCTCTAGAAAGAGACACCTCATAGAGTGACATGTGTGTGACAGAGATACAAATATTCAAATAGTAGCGTCAGGTTTTTTCTGAATATAGGGTACTCTATGTCACTTCTGTATCCCTGGCTACGTGTATGCTTGATTTAATTATAATCGGTCCAGCAGTTAAGAAAGAAAGCGTAACAAACTAAGGAACACATTTCCACATTTATAGTACTAACTGTAGCCCGACTCTGGGCTCGAGTGGAAATTTTGAAACCGTATTTTTTTTCGTAATAAAATAGCATATGTGTTAATTATTTTAATCTATCTGTGTGCCAAAGTTTATCCAAATCTGTAAAGCCGATTTGGCGTAACAAATACCCATACAAAATTTCGCGTTAATAACACACAGTTGTCATATTAGTTAGTGTGTATCCGCATCTGAATATCCGGATATCCTGGTATCCGGACCGTAAATGAATATCAATAAAATCCGTTGTGCCTACTGACCTGTCCTAACAAGCAGCGTTTGTTCACTGTTCACTCAATTATTTTCATAATCAATTCTAATTATTTATTTTTACATTTAATATTACTTAATGGTACTCATTACTGTTGCACTGCTCTTAATTTAATTTAAAATATGTTATCAAATGAATTAACAATGTTACATTATTAATTCAATATGATTCTGCACGCATACTGCACTGTGCATACATACACATAGACGAGACACGAGACGAGAGACGTCCCATTAACGTAATAGTGTTGCTCCTATTACCTTATCCGGACACTTCGGCAATTACATGTGAAAATTAAGAGTATATTACGGGACATAGAGTATAGAAAGAAAACTAAAAGAATAATGCTTAAATGGATGGATTGGGGAGTATGAGCAATAGTTTAAGCAGGTCAGTGTCTCATAGCTCTCGACTCGACTGGCACGTGCCAGGAACTCCAAGCCCTCTAACGTCTACTGCAGTAGCTAAGGTACATATTTAAATTTTTGACCCTAGTCTAATGTACATTAAAATAAGCCCATGTCCTTCCAAATTTAATTAAAATCTGCTAAGCCGTTTAACCGTAAAACTTTACTATATAGTTTTTATCGTGGTAGAGTCATGCTTCGGCACGAATGGTCCGGCTCGACCTGTGCGATACCAGGCCCTCACAGAAGACCGGTTGTGAAGCAACGCCAGCATTGCATTTCAATTTTTTTTTAATTGAATGATCGCAAACCTTTTTTCACTCTGCAGTCCCAGTGCCAATAATGTTTTTACTGTAGTTAAATTCATACCCACATTTCGAGAGGCTACATAACCTCTCAGTTGAGACCATATACTCGTATTTTCAATTAGATTAAAATCCGGATGGTACGGTGGCAATCACAACACAGTGTGCCCATGTTCAGCAATTATTTTTTCCACGGAAAACTCTGTATACCTCTCTCTATGCCGACATATAATACCGTAAATCTGGGGTTTTGTCAATTTTGGGTCTACTGGAATTTCATGCGTGTTTAACCAGTTGATCATTTCCTGTTTAATAGTGTTTGAATTGGGGGGTATTTCATCATATCAATTGTGATAGGGTGCGTTGTCGATAGCCAGAACAGAATCACTGGGTATGTTTGGGATTGATTAATTAGCCATTTCACTAGTTATCGTTATTCATTTCATTGTGATAATCACCTATAGTGTCCGTGGATTAATATATATGTATATATATAAATTGACACTATCGGCTACTATAAAGAGGCTTCAGGTACAAAGCCTGTTTCATTTCCCGCATGAACTATTATCAAGCGTTTGAAATTGGCTTTTTTACACCTTTTTTCTTATCATCACTCCAAGGTTTTTTTTTAGTGTGTGATGTGTGTATGTAAGACTCATCCGTATAGATTATATTTTTTCCTGTTTTGTGAAATTCGCGTATTTTATCAAGGTATTCCATTCGTTTGAGACTTACATCGAGCTTTTCCATTAGAACTTTTCTATTATCTTCCATTTTAGTGAACCGAAATCCCATCTGATGAAGTATTTTTCTCAACGTCTTTTCAGATCCATTGTAATTAATAGCCTCCGATAGTTTAGCTTTTAATGATTTTACTGTAGGCAGTTCATTAAATCGTAAGTGAAAATCATACACCTTTCTTCGCACAACATTTTAATCAAAATCGTCCATATCTAATCGTCCATGTCTCTTTTTTCGGGGTACTGAACATAACTGCAGTAGAATCTGCTTCAGTACTGACTTCCTTTAATATATTGTTCAAAGATCTTCTTGAAATTTCACTGGTATTTGCACCTCGCTCTTGTACCTTCTTAAAATAAGTACATAAGTCTTTATCTTCATTATTTTTAAATTTGTCGGCTTCAGTTAAAAAATATTTATACACTTTGTAGACAATTTCGCGTGACTGACCATGTAAAGGCTTCCACCCTTTTCCTAAAGATGCCATAGTACAATTCTAAATTATTTAAATTTGGGGGTGTTAACAACTCTCTATATATATTCTGAACTGGACGCGACCTTACTCAACCGCATTTGTCGAACGACTGACAAAACGTAGCGAAAGGTACAAATCTCTACAAAGCCGAAATTAGCCGATGATTAGATGTCGATGTTCATTATTTCTTGCCCAGTACTGTACATGAACTAAATACATCAAATTTATACTATCAAATTTTTTATATAACAAAATTTAACTTACAGAATGACACAGCTTGCTGCAGCCTGAAAAATGCCCATGATAAATATTAAGTTTTAGTAATCAACACTTTCATACTGTTATAACAACTTATTTACTAACTATTGTCTATGGAAACAAAACTACACTAATATAGTAGTATACTGATATCGCTTACACATCACACACTAACAATATACTATCAAATCGTAATAAACTACACTAGTTATCGTCCAAGCTTGCCAATTTTGTTTGATAAACAAAACATAACATGGATTCACTGTTCATATTATATGTTACTACCCGCAATAGCGTACTAATTACTTTAACAGACTTTTAAAGCTGATAAGTAACTGTATACCATATGAAACTAATAGCTCTTTATGCATTCAAAAACATACAACTACCCACATAAACAAACAAAACATAGCTCTCCATAGAATTACCCATAAATAAAATGTAACCCGCTAAATACTACGGTCACAAACTAAGTTGAAAATGACGTTATTGAGTCTAAAGGGTTAAAAGAGCCCTCCGACTGTTTAGAGCTAATATAATTCTTTATTTATTTTGACTGCCAGTATAATCTACGAAGTATAAATGGTAACTTTGATATATTACTTATGTTTCTCGCGAAGTTTTGACATGACAATGTACTACAATTAGCTGAGAAAACGAAGCGCAACGAAATTAATCTGAGATTTAAATACCTACTCTGGCTCCTCGGTAGACAGTCTGCCTTAACTCTATCCAACAAACTAAGGGTATACTGTTCTATAATAAAACCGATTTGGACATATGGAATCCAATTGTGGTCGACAGCCAGCAATTCTAACATGCAGAGAACCCAAAACAATATTCTAAGGGTACTCTCCTCGGTACCCTGGTATGCTCTCAACTCGGAAATTCATGAGTATCTGGAAATATCAACCATTTTGGACGAGGCAAAACAATAGTCAGCCAACTACAAGGACCGCTTGACAAATCACCCTAACCCGCTATCCAGTATGCTCCTGGAAGCTAATCCAATTAGAAGACTCAAAAGAGCCGTTGTGCTGCCTTACTAAGGGGAGATGGAGCAGTGGCTCTACCTCTCCAAACTCCAACCGCTGTCAACATACCTGATTATAGTCTAGGCGACTGATCGCAGGTCTAAAACACATGGAA
This sequence comes from Tyria jacobaeae, assembly GCA_947561695.1. Lineage (NCBI taxonomy): Eukaryota > Metazoa > Arthropoda > Insecta > Lepidoptera > Erebidae > Tyria > Tyria jacobaeae. The sequence continues at coordinate 1,397,401 of OX387236.1, read as the reverse complement.
AAAAAAATAGCTGAGATAGACACGCCTGCTATTGCAACGAGGATAGATGATAGGTTATTATCACTAAACACCACTAAAACAAAATTGCTTTGCTAAAGCAAGACTATAGTATCTTTACCAAATAATTTTCAATTCAAACGCGTTCATTGTTATCTATGTAACCGATTCAACGTTGAAGCGAAGCCGTCTTTATCAAGAACTGTAGAAATTAAATATTTGAGGATAAACATTGATGACTAACTAAAAAAAAGAAACACATATGTAACTATGGTTAGAAATAGACCAAGAAAACTCACATATGGACATTTAGAGACTTGAGACTTTGTTTTTCCTTTTATTTTAATATGCAGTTTTTATCCACAAGCACGCCAACCCCATCGTACCCTATCATACACAACACAACATTACATAATTATTTATCAAAAAAATATATATGTAGAAACATTAGAAGGACCTACGATGCGGGCTTGGCTACCATTTTGAATTGTGAGCGTATTAATGGCGGGAACTCCAAAATAAATTATGCTTACACTCTTGGACGCGCCTGGTTTAATTTTCTAGAGAATACTTGTCTTCTACAAACGCAATGGGTAAGATTAACCTTGATTAAGAGCCAATAGGTTGGCACCAGTGTGTCTCCTGCGATAGCTGTCAGTCGAATTTCCGACTGTCACCGCAGTTGTCGCCACCGGCCACTCTATTCGATGTTACCCGCTCTTATTTTATTCGAGTCATAAACAATAATAATAACCTCCTATTAAGTCACGCGCCGTATTAATTTAGGATGATTGTTGTGGCAGACTACAACAACACACAACCGCATTGCAATTTCCGACTTTGGATTCTCAAAAATACTTTGAACAAGCCCAACATCCAAAATATTCAATTTAAATTGTCTAATCAATAACTCCCTCGCATTCCTGTTCCTAGCACCATCCATCAACAAATGCTGCACACCTTCAATTTTGTCATACATGTCACAGTTAGGTGATGGTAAGCTCCGCCTGAATATTTAATTGTATGTCTAATATGTTCATGAGGTTCATCCACTAAAACTTACTAGCTGGAGCACTAAAGACCACAACGGTTAGATAGTGTAAATACAAGATCCATAATGCGTGAGTGTCCTTTAAAAGCGTCTTAACAGCGGGAGTGGCAGACGATATAACATGAATTTCGATATGATGTCAGCAAAAATAAATACAGGCAGTTAATAATGGCTGAAAAACTTATTTAACGCTTTGTTATAGTTAAAAAGAACTTAATTTTAAAATCTTATCTTTGTGATACGGTGTAGATGTTACATATGATACGACACGACGCGAAATTCTGTGTACCATTTGCGTAATCAATCAAAAATATAGAGAAGGTGTGCCGTATCGGGCAATGATTTTATGAGAAACAATTCGTAACAGTTCGCCGACCAAAAAGTTAAAATTCGTCTAGAAATGTGATAAATTACATAATAGAAAACCATTTTCATTCATATAATTTATGTCGGTTATAGTGCTCTGACCTCCCGGCATCAGTCAGGGAGAGTTTAATAAGGTATGCGATCTTGACCTGCTCGAGCTATGGCTTACATTCCCCAATCCATCCATATTAGCAATATCCCTTGTCTTACTACTAACCCTTTTTTTAACAAGACAATTCCCACATTAGGAATGATTCCTGTGTCGCGGTGGACAATACAAACATTCAAACAATCGACACAAATAACACCCAGACAATGATCATTAGTTGTTCTGACAACTAATAATAATTGTGGATCACACATATTATTGTCCAGTGCGAAAATCGAACCCATAACCTCCGGCTCAGGAGTGAGGGTCACTAACCACTAGAGCAACAAGCCAGAACAAAATATATTTGATTAATATTTTAACACACCATCAATTTCCAGAATGCCCGGTAAAGGTCATAGGTGTACCCCATGTTTCGCCTATATGTTATATTAACAATAAATAAGAGTCAGCCTTCTCCTTCGGGGAGAAAGGGGTACTTATTACTACTATAACGTATTTATAAGAGCATACGCTCACACACATATCTCCTAAGGGGCAGGCAGAGTTGTATCAAACACAGACATTTGTGTCTATCTTTTTACCTTCATGGGTCATTCGGCCTCACCGGCGCTAGTGAACTAACATGTCGAAATCGAACAGACTCCAGGCTACACAGCCTGGAGTCTGTTCGTGTGTGCCGAGTACGGGAATAAAACAAGAACAATTTGCCAATCATAATGTACGATGTATGTCCCACTTACTTAATACTTACGGAATACGGAGTATTCAACGATAAATAGCAGTCCAGTGCCTTATTCAATTTTGACGACATTCACGTGAAAAGAATTTATGGCCTAATTCTATTCCATAAGAACTACATGACTCAAAATATTTTGAATACCGATATACCTTCTCTGTGGGTCTTCTGGGTTCGTACCCTCGCACTCCTTTTCATCATCAGCTCAGCTCATCTCGCCTATTTTGGAAGCACCATTTTAATGTTACAAAGAGAAATAGAACTTGAATGACGTACATCCAAAAAATATTGTTAATAAAAGTCATTATATTTGCTGATACTGGCTAAAACGTAGATTAGAAAAAAAAAACAATACATGACCGAAGATAAATGTCAAAACCATGGCATAGATTATGCTATTTCTTGCCGATAAAATAAAAGCATATTTATCGATATAAGTTTTATATAAATGTCTATTACTCACGTGCATCGATATTTGCAAAGAGTTAAATGTATTTTAAAGATGGGGCCAATGTTTTGTGTGTTACTTTGTAATTTGAATCTGTGGATTGACATTTAGTTGTTCCAAGAAAAGTGTACCATTTTTTATATGAATATTGGGTAAGAATATTTTCTTTTACTTATAATCTATCTAATAAACTGTATCTCTGTATTCTGAACGCTAAAAAATATTAGATGTCACTTGAAATAGTGTACTAAACAGTTGTTGATGCTACTGTAATCGCGTAGGCCCGCATTTTCAAATCTTACGTTGTAGAATTTGTGCTTACAAGTCGTATAGTTATTTATGATTCAATAAACAAATTGATTGTACTATTTTTTTTACCTCTTTACTTCATTTCATCCCATATAAATAGTATTACAAGTATTAAGATGCTAGATTATAAATACGTAGGGTTGGCAGTCTTAAAATTATAATAAGTGATTAGATTCAAAACCATTTAAAAAGTAAAATTGTTAATAAAATATATGTATATATGCAGCACTATATTTCTTTCATTAATTACTTCATATATTCTTATCTGGTCTTGCATTTAGAAATTATTGTGAAATAAAGAAACTTACAAACTCCCGCTTGTGGTCGTGAGAGCGTAGATGGAGGTATTTCAAATACCCCAGTTTGCTTACAATATATAATTTACTCCTAAACATGTAATGTGGGCAAACCTTGTACTGACAACCGTACACTAGCTAAAATTATGCTCTCTTATAGAAAACAGTCCAGTCCAACAGTGTTATGGAGTTTGTGATAGGGAGTTTTATATTTTTTTTTTTCAGTTTAACCAGAAAAATGTAGAGGAAATATACGCAAACTTATATTACCGTTTATTCAGTCAGTCGGTTAGACTACACTTTTTGCCTATTATTGGAGCAAAGTCCGTACACGTTACGTTAAACTTCTAAGTGACTAATTTTAACAGGATTTTCGTTTCTCTGATCTTAACTTCATATATATTTTTGATGCTGACGTCACCCCAAAATCTTTCGACGTTCATCAAGCTGTCAAGGCACTTGCGCATGACAAACTAATATACACCTAAAAATCATAACCCTCTTTTTACGCGGTCGGGTGAACAGAAAATTCTCTAGATAATTATCGACCACCTTGAATTTAATTCGAGATATTCTACCTGAATGCCAAAAGACACTATAACGCATGGACGTATCTCTGAAGGGATAGACATATTTTGCAGACTATAATTGAGTTCCTCTCACTGGGAACTTTGGGAAATGAGATATGGAAAATTTTGCGGTACTTTGATAGGGACATTGCTTGTTCGGGAATGGATTAGAGATTGTAAGCAATAACTCAAACGCAACTCACCTACCTGTAACTCAAACTGGCGTTTGTAGTTTGTCTTTAAGCCAATAATGATGACCTAATATAATACTGTTTCCCAAACAAGGTTATATAGCCTGTGTTTTGGGAGACAGACAAAACAATGCAATTGAAGACATAAACGTGAATGATTACAACACTCAATTATAGAGGTAACTTGAGCCGACTAGTTTCGGTCTCGAAAGGAGACCATTCTCAAGGAGTAAGTCGTTCAGCCGCAACGGTACCTCCTCTCCTGTCCTCTTCTGTCCTCTCCTGTCGAGACCGTAACTAGTCGGGCAACCCCGAAATACACACGTGAATAAAACCGTATATTTAAATGAATGTGTGTGTATTTTTAACGACATAAAAGAAACTTATTTCAGAAGGAATTATTTATTTTTAATGAATTATAACAATTTCAGGTGTTTATGATATTCTAAGGTATCTCACTGCTGCGCTTAGGCTTGTTCTAAATCCTCTATATATTTTTGGTAAAGCAACTTGTTATTCAGTTGAATTTGTCCGTAGCTAAACGAAGTGAAAAAGTCTGTCCGGTAAATGATACTAGGTTTCTCTGTCTTCTTTCTAAAACTATGTCTAATATTTTCATGAGAAATACCTAATTATCTGATGATATACTTCACTTTCAGCGTAGCGTATGTACATATATGTCATAACGAAGTTTCTTTGTCACGGCGTAGTGCCTAGACGGCTGGAATCCATCCAACCGTCTGACGAAAAGTTAGGTGATATTTAAATCGTCTTAATATTAAACGTAAAAAAAATGGGTTCTTTAAAAATACGGTCTACAAGTCGGGTTTTTATTTGGTAATCATTTCATCTAATAAAATATTAATTTACGTTATGATACTAAATTAAAATTGCAATAACCGATTGTCAGTTTTTTTTTTTATATATCATAGCGTATAATATAGAGTTTTTCGAGTAGGTCAGGGTCGCGTAACCTGTAATTCAATTTGGCTTATACCGGGAAGTCCAAGTCTATATAAACAAAATAGTTAAAGGCATTCTCTTTTTGTCCACAGGCATAAGCATACAACCATGTTGACGCTACACCGCGATTGTTGATTAATACAGATTATAAAAGCACATGTTAAAAGCTTAATGTATTTGACAAGTGTTCAAGCGTGAGTCTTAGAAGAAATATACAAATAACATGGCGTCTTGCTTGTCTGGTGGACATTATGTACCTGGAAGCCAGGAGTATGTACCGGTCGCCGAGTTTTACGCTGATAAGTCAGTTTTTGTCACAGGTGGCACAGGATTTATGGGCAAGGTAAGGAATTTTATTTGTTTAATTCCGTTAAGATTGCGTCCCTTTATGTATCAACCAATATAAGTATTTCTAAACGTAAACAGTACACGTATCAAGCGAATATAATCCCTATATTGTAAGGATTATTATAATTAAGGATTGAGTTTGGGTGCTACTCCAACTTAGCTTGAGGTTGTTGATTTTAGCGCTGCGTGGAATTTCGTCTTCAAGATATACCCGAGCACTTTGGAAGCAGTTTAATCGTTGTAGTACATACCTTTTATTGTTATTTCTTTTACACTATACTTATACCGCTATTGAGGTCCTTCAAGGCTCTCCAAATGTATGCACGTCACATTGGCAGAGGCCTACGACCAGCAGTGGACGATGACGCGCTGATGACAATAGACTAACATTTAGTTTCATAATGACGTTGAAATATCATCTTTTTTCGATGCTTAGTTAATAGTTATATATGTTGTAAGGAGAGCTGATTTATTATAGACATAAGAGTCGAAACAACAAAAAATTCTTTAGCATTTTAGGGTTCATGTATGTGTTTTTTACTGTTTATTAGTCATAAGAAGGGATTGCTAATTATGATAAGGCCTAATTTTACATGTTATTAGTTAATAAAGTATTTATAAGCAAAATATTGTATCTGTCTGTACAATACAGAGTCAATTAATCAAGTCAATAAATTTTCCAGAGTGACACAGAATTGCAACACAAAAAAAACGATATAAATAATTGTTTTTATGGCAGCATAGCCGTGTTTTTTAATTCTTTGATTGATGACTGCGAATTATTGATTATTATTTTTCCTCTCCACAGGTATTGGTCGAAAAGCTATTGAGAAGTTGTCCACAAATTAAGAAGATCTATTTGTTGATGCGGCCGAAACGTGGTCAGGATGTCGCCTCTCGGCTCACGGAGCTTACACAGTCACCGGTGAGCTATTTAGATATATATGCTATGTGGTACACAAGGGTGTGGTCATATTTTAGGGGCCAATGGACCCAATAAAACTTACGGTACAACACTTTGTGTAAACCTTAAACTGTTGTTCTGAGTCTGGATGTTCTTTGTGTCCGTTATTTGAATGTTTTGTAAAGTAGTCGTATCTACGTCGTCTTAAGCGGGAGTTGTCTCTTATTAATCAGAAATAAAATGAGTGTAATAAAGCTTACAGTTTTAAGGACATTCGTGGTTTTTTATACAAAAAGCTCAGTAGGAAACGGTTACCATTGAAAATAGGTTGCGATAAAGAAATTATTAGTAGTTCATACCAAGAACTAAAGCTAGCAGATGTTTCTGTCTTAATGAACTCTCTAGTAATAGGAATTACAGGACATACGTATACGCGACAGTCTTAGTCTCGTTAACTCATTAGAGATATGCAGTATTCTTAACTTAGGTTTCTGACCCTGCATAATTTCTACCTACAAATCTCACTTTTTTTTTACCATGAAACAGCTAAGTGTCCAAGAAGGGACGTCAGGCAGGCAGCCGGAAAGGAACCTTGCACAACATATTGCACTGACTCCAAATAAGTTTTCATTCTTCTTTTCTGTCTTAAAAATAAAATCTCAGCGTTAGAAATACATTATATATTGTCCACCTACACCAGACCAATATATAATAGCTTCTGATCTACGACTGTGCATAATGATCTTAAAATACGACCATAATTATAATATTGTAATTCGATTTCGTTGTTTTTTTTCGTTCGTAAAATTGTAATCATACTCAGAATAAGTTCCAGTGATGACTTTAAGTGACCTTTAGCGTTTTATATAATGACTTCGGTTTCTTTTCAAAGCTCCATGCTAATGCACCTCACGCTATTTTTTTTTTTAATTAATAATCATTACTAACAATGTTAATACTGTCGACTCATCGAAAGGAATGATGAAGTTCTCTCAAGACTCATGTTGGTGTCCATTACGCTTGAGTTAAACTAGCACATGCAACTGCTTGCAGTAAAAAGCACCGGATTCTAAATTTGTAGTGATTTATTAAAAAAAATATTATATTGTGTAAAAGCCTATTGTAGAATCGAATATTAGGAGTACATTTTGACATTTTACGAATTTGACATTCGGTATTTAAATCGTCTATACCAAACGGGAGCTATAACTGCGCTTGTTTTAACGATTGGCAGAAATAAATCAAATCCTTGACATTTTGTTGGCGAGCTAGTCATGTTTACTTTTGTACCTTTTACAGGCTTTAAATGTATGTAAACTTACATCTGACAGTAATTTTAGTATGTATATTTTAGATATGAAATCTTCTTTTCAGATATATGTATATTTTCAGCCCCTCTTGTAGCAAAGATTTAAATAGAAACTGCAGATTCCAAAAAAAAAATAATATTACCTATTATTTATGTAAACTCTGATAGCAGAGTCAGAAAAAAAATACCAACACGTAAATAAGGAGAAACATCGAGGTGTCCCCAGTACAGTTCATAGCTTTTTTAAGGATCAGGTACCTTAAACTCTTATCAAGTTGTGACATGTTTTCAATAGGCTTCCAACTCATCTGACAGGAAGAGACGGTGAAGACTAAGGTGGCAATCCTCTTGAACATTCCAGTATTACAATAAAAAAAAATATTTAAGCAGGCTTTCATTCAACCTTGACGACTCGCACCAAAAAGCTTTTGGTTCGACTTTTAGGTGTTTCAAGAATGAAAGTAACCTCTGTCTGCGGCTAGTAGTCCGATGAAGGAATGGTGAGGTTTCATAACTTCGAAGAGAGCTTTCACACACTCACCGAAGTGAATCCTGTAAATATTTATAAGCACTTTACGACTATGCTCAATAGTATGTAGTTGCGTATGCGTGTGAACATTGTCGTTTATATGAGCTCTTTGAGGTCATCAGAATCCAGAGTTTCAACTGGTTGGTTCAGCCTTGCAACAGAGAACTTGGGTTGTATAGATATTGAGCATCTGTTCAGAGCTAAAGTTGTAAATAAAAACTTAAGCGGTAACAAGCAAGAAATGTGTTTTTTTTTCGACACGCTAGGAAATACGTGTGTAAAAATATTTGCCTTTTTACTTATGGCGGGACGCAATACAATATTTTATAGAATTGTCGTGTAAACTGTAAGGGTCAGGGTGCAGGGTCAGTCGAACAAAAAAATGCTAAAGAATTGAACTTTATCGTAAGATAGATGAGTTTATTTGCTATTCCTTTCATTAGCAGGATGCGATGCTTGAATGACACACCGATGTACATACGCCCAACAGGGATATAGAAGATGAAAAGACGAGCTTCAGAGCCGCGTTTCAGATCTGACAGAGGCCAAATTTAAACCTGGTCCAACTTGAAGTAACATTTCCTTAATTCTATATTACTTATTTTACTTTAAGGGCCTTTTATTTTTGTTTAGTTATTTGAAACTCTTCGGAGAGAGAGCCCCCAAGCGCTGAACAAGATAATACCTATAGTGGGCGACATCACGGAACCAGAGCTGGGCATCAGTGCCGCAGATCAAATCATGCTATGTCAGAAGGTAAGATAAGAGAAGTAAGGTAAGAGAAGTATTTAATATTTAAAATTTTCTGTTTGAAACTAGTCTTTTTCGGTTTATTTAATTTCTATTTCTAAAAAAAGAAATAATATAATAATAATAACTTCACTCATCTCACAGACGACCATCTGATCCAAAACTAAGCAGAGCTTGTACTATGGTAACCAGACAGCTGATAAACATACTTACATATTTCTAAATACATAAATTTTATAGATAATTACACCCAGACTCAGAACAAATGATCATGCTCATCACACAAATATTTGTCCTGGGTGGGAATCGAACCCACGACCTCTAGCTTAGCAGTAAGAGTCACTGACCACTAGACTAACAGGCCAGTCATAATATACATGTATATTACTTTGAATAAGAGATTTACGTACGGTAACTGAAAATTTCGATATTCAACATTGGCGAGTCGGCCAACACACCAAGAAAGATCGGTATTTGTGATTTAATAATATTACAGATTGGTCACTGCTAGCTGGTTAGCCAACTTGCTAGATAACTTGTGTGCCAACTAATTTGACAAATTATACTTTGTATTTTTGGAGTCTCATATAATGGTTTGTAGATCTGTAAACTTGGTAAGTTACAGAGTTTCAAAACGGAAAAAGTTGACTTATATTTGGAAAGTTAAGAAACTGATAAGAATTTTATTATTCCGTTCTTATCGTACTGTATATAAATAAACCTTACAGTTAGGGTCAATATAATATACATACATAAGCCCATGTCTTTCTCTCTTCGGGGTAGGCAGAGACATCAGCTCGCCATGTGCTTCTATCCTCACATTCTTTATTAAATTATCTTATCTCAAAAGATTTCTCTAATGTTAGTTATTAATTCAACCTCTCATACAATTTAATTCGGGTATGTTTCGTGTTCCCTTGAGGCCCTCACCAATAACTTTCGTATAACTATTTTTTTTCATTCGTTATTCATTTATTTTAAAATGTATCTGCCTAATAGTTACATACAGTTATCCCTAAAAGGGTTGGCAGATGCGTATTTAATAAAAACATTTTGCCAATTATAAGAAGAGAAATTTATGGGATTAGGGACATCGCTTATCCCATATACATATAGCAATATATAGAGAAGATGAAGGTCACAAACCTATAGCTCGAAATGAGCGTTTGCCGGGAAATGTAAGCCCTCTAACCATCTGAGTATTTAAATCCGAATAGTCTTTTCTGTATTTTATCTTGAACCGCTTTTTAATCAGGTATCGGTGGTGTTCCATTCAGCGGCGACGGTGAAGTTTGACGAGAAATTGAAATTGTCCGTCACCATCAATATGTTGGGAACGCAGCAGTTGGTTCAGCTGTGTCATCGTATGCTTAGTCTTGAGGTGAGTTATATAATAATCATAAGTGCATGTGAATTAGTGTGATGAAATGGTTATGATCCATCCTAAGGTTGCCTGAAAAGCCTATTGCTATATGCAAATACAGCAATGAGGCCGACTTTCTTTTTTATTATTATAGGCGGGCAGACGAACAGATGGGTCACCTTTTGGTAAGTGCAACCACCGCCCATGGACACCTGCAACTGGAGCGTCGTAAGTGCGCTGCCCGCCTTTGAAGGTGAAAAATAAATAAGAGTATACGGGGAGCGGAAAGAGACGGGGATGAGGAGATAGGAAAAGGGGCAGGAGGTCAGGAGAGAGCGATAAGGAGAGGAGAGTTGAGCCTCCGGAAACCTCACTAATTTCTTAGAAATGCAATGCAAGTGTTGCTTCACAACCGGTTTTCGGTAAGGCTGTGGTATCGTAGAAGTCGAGCCGGCCCATTCGTGCCTAAGCGTGACTCTACCACGTAAATACATTTGTACATTATATATTTGACACATGTATTGTATTTTACTGTAAAAGTTATAAAAATAAAGAGTTTTCTATCTATCTATTTAAGTATTTTTAAGGGCCGTTTGTTACTCTATCGCGCAGCACGGCTGAACGGATCTGTGTGAAATTTGGCACAAAGATAGATTATAGTGGGAAATAGTATATAATAAAAATAGCATAATAGTTTTATCCAGTATTTTTTTCTAGTCTCCTGAAAGTTTCTTCCTGTATCCCAACAAGGAGTATACATGTCATGATAATCGATTTAGTAGTTAAGACTTAAAACAGTAACAAACAAACTCACAATTTAGTTTGTAAAACCTCGTATGTCCTCGAGCACGCTCTGGCAAATTACCCGCTTATATGTTCGAGCAGCTTAAGTATGTAGTACTCTAATCCACGTTACATCTACTGCTATGAATAAATGTCTTATTTAACGGTAACACCGTATATCCTAATGCGGGAGTTGTCTTTAATATATAAATATATATATAAATATATATATAAATAAAATTTCTGCATCCTCTATCGCTTGTATCATGGGGAGTGTTCAGAGGAATTGTTCGGACTTATACCGGCTGCTGGTTTCCTCCATCATCCTACTCGACAAAATATCCATCCCCATCACCTGGACGATTGGCACTCCACCACTGTGCGCTTCTCCAGAAGCTTTTTGCCTCGCACAACCAGCTTATGGAACAAATTGTCGCCTGCCGTATTTCCGAACCGATACGACCTTCAAACCTTCAAAAAGAGCGTACCTCTACCTAAAAGGCCAGTAACGCACTTGTGACTCTTGAGTTGCGGGTGTCCATGGGCGGCGGTGGTCACTTACCATCAGGTGACCCGTCTGCTCGTTTGCCCCCTATCGCATAAAAAAAAAAAAATATATATATATATATACATATATGTATATAAAAAATAAATATATATTATATATAAAAAATATATAATATATATATATCGACACTTCAAATCAAATCGTGATAAATATCAATATTGGGAACGGATTTCATAAAAGACTTACCACCCTACTGAAAACCTACCTAATAAAATAATTAAATGTTGTAAAGGATATAATTGAATTCAATGCATTTATTATGAAAGTAGTAACTAGATGGATTTGTTAATCTGTAGTTTTTCCTAGAGATGGAATATTTCCTTCAATAAAACCCTTCAATGATAGTATGCTTCCATTTCCATTTACGTTTAAGTTATATGTACACATGCCACGCTCGTCTCTATATCGAGTGGTAAAGAATGCCTACGCCATTGAGTCCGCCTCATGCACTTTAGCTGCAGCAAGTGTTTATAAATAAATAAATAAGTGAATGACGGTGTTCCGAGATAACAAATTTTGTACATTATGTGCGAGAAGTTCTAATAAATAAATTAATAATATTTCCACCTCATAGCGAGGCGGTATGAAAGCGTACTATACAAACATAGTCACATTATCTGAGTAAACTGTCAATCTTCCAATTTCTCAGGCATTGGTCCACGTTTCAACCGCGTACTGTAATTGTGAGAGAGAACGCGTCGAAGAGACAGTGTACTCCCCACCAGCGCACCCTGAACACGTGGTGACGTTGGTTCAAACGCTACCAGACGACCTGGTAGACAGAATCACGCCGGATTTAGTCGGTAAGTGATGCGCCAGTATGGATTACTTCTTTCACTACCTGTTCTTCTGATGATCTCGTATATAACAGATTACATTATTTTGATCATCTCAATGGATGTAGTAAATCGCAAGCCTATCGCCATTACCCGGGCACTTGAAATTAAAAATAGGTTCATTTTGGGGATATATTTAAAGAGAAGAAGATAAGAGGGGAAGGCAATTGATTGTGAAGTTACTCTATGAATGGATCGTTGAGTATAACCAGTAGCTCTTCGCCGTATACCGTGTAACCCGATCAGGCTGTTGCCAGGAACTCCGAGTCGCTACAGACATACACCCCCGTGTGTATCTATGTAGTCTGAGTCCCCGAAGGAGAATTCAAAGTCGTAATTAACCATGTAAGTGCTAGAGGGCAAGCCTATAGCCAATTTGGGTTATATTGACAGGAATGGGAGGATAGACATGTAAAGAAAGAGACGTTGCAGATGGATTGGGAAGTATACGCAATAGCTCAAGGGAGTTAGGGTCGCATGCCTGTTTAAATTCCTCCTCCGAGTCCTCTAAATATTCATAAGTAAAGAGATGAATTCTCACTGTAATGTTTTAAAGTAAATAGATTTTTAAATATATTTTCAGGTGACCGACCTAATACTTACACGTTTACAAAAGCTCTGGCTGAGGACATGCTTATAAAGGAAAGTGGGAATCTTCCGGTCTCTATCGTACGGCCTTCAATCGGTGAGTTGTTGTTTTTCAACCAACTTCAAAAAGGAGGAGGTTCTCAATTCAACTGTATTTTCTTTTTTTTATGTTTGTTACCTCAGAACTTTTGACTGCGTGAACCGATTTCGACGATTTTTTTTAATTGAGAGCTGATGCTTCCCGTGTGGTCCATTTTAATTTGGTCCAGTTCTGACAATGGCATCCATGAGAAAACCATATAAGTCTTAAATTTGTATTTAGTATGTTCGCGACAAATGGACGAATAACTCAATATCACGCCAACCGATATCGATGATTCTGTTTTTATTGGAAAGGATGTACCTCAAGGGTAGTTAGATGCGAGTTTGGTCCAGTTGTGACAATGGCATCCATGAGAACCCAATTAGTCTTAAATTGTATTATAGACGCATTGAAGTCGGTTGTCTACTTTGTTAAAGTCTGATTATATTATATATTTTTTAAAAGAATACCAGCAATGTGGGTAACACATTACTAGTGTTCTTGTTCACATTTTTACTGTCTGATAAATAACAGTCCAGTTCGCACGGGAAGAGTTAGAGTGGCCCTACTCTATTCTACCGAAACTCCCTACTTATTCTTCTACTTCTGGCTACTCTTCTTATTCTTGTTAGCTCCTTCAGCTAAGCTTGTGTTAGGAGACGGTTCACGATGGTAGTGCACTGGGTGGAATTAGGACTCGCAGCCACTTGATAGCAAGACCGAGGTTTTATCCATGACGCCGATTTTTTATTTAGATTATTTCTAGTAGTATTATTTAAAATGTCTTAAAGATATAGGTTGGTTTGTCTTTTTTATTTTCTTTTATAAAAAATAACTCCCGCACTGGAATAAATTCATAAACATTCAAATAACGGACACAAAGAACACCCAGACTCGGAACAACGATTTGAAGATTACACAAAGTGTTGTCTTGTGTGAGGATCGAACCCACAACACTCTGCGCAGCCACCAAACTGGTCGATAGGAGTGGACTGTTGGTGGAGTGGTTAGTGATTTTAACTGCTGAGGTCGTGCGTTCTTTTTTTTTTTTTTTTTTTATGCGATAGGGGGCAACCGAGCAGACGGGTCACCTGATGGTAAGTGACTACCGCCGCCCACGGACACCCGCAACTCAAGAGTCACAAGTGCGTTGCCGGCCTTTTAGGTAGAGGTAGAGGTAGAGGTAAAATTTGTACGGTCCATGTAAAGTTGTCTTGAATCTGTTGTGTTTTTGTGTCCGTTGTTTGTAAAGTCGATTCGATTTCGATTCGATTTCGCATAATTATTTACCAATTTCATGAAGCAAAGAATTTGAATTTGAGGTTAAAAAACGTATTTACAACAGGAAGTTGATTATTTTAATATGGAGTACATTTTTTATATTGTGTCCGTCATAATAAATACATTTTATTGATAAAGTTTAGAAAATCTTTTGAAGATAACTGATACGACAATTTTCCTTGTCATGAGCGAATATTTTTAAATAACTTGCTTAAGATACATTTTGTATATTCAAAGGTAAACAAATTGATATACAGCGTCTCCTAGAAAATGCAAAAATGCTTTAAATTCCAGATATTTTCACCTTCAATCCTCATAAATGCAGGTGCAGGTTCTGATAGGCATTAAAAATGTTTCTGTTCATATACTTTCTAAAGCTGTTAAGGTATTTCCGTCTGATGTTGCTGAGCTGATAGTGGAAGGTCTTTAACCGTTAGGAGTTCGTTGATATTTCTTTGCACTACGTTACGAATGAGTCTTTAAAGTGCATATTTTACGATTTATAATCATAAGTGCGTTGAAGTCGGTTATCTACAATTTATTTCGTTAAATCAAAGATTTTTATCGTAGAAAGTACTTTCATTTATAAATTCGTAGACAATTCTTGATTTTATTATTAATAAAATCAAGTATTCAGGCTCAGATAACATAATGTGTGTTTTCTTATATCATTATTACAAAAGCTATATTCTTATCACATTACTTGGAAATATAATTGAATGAGCAATGAACTGATAGAACAAGCAATGCTTAATAACTACTAATTACTAATTATATTACTATATTAATATTGACGACTGTCTTTCAAAGCTTTTATTGATTTATGATAAACAATTGTCGTTTTATTGAGTTATATTTTATGAAGGTACTTTTTCTCACGCTTATTATAAAACCAGACAAATACTCTCTGTCCGTTATATTCATTAGGGGTTAGCGTAATACCAGCGCTGCCTCTTACGAAGTAGCATAAACGGCGGTTATCTACTTTTTTGACAGTGGTAGAGCCATGCTTAGGCACGAATGGACCGTCTCGACCGGTGCGATACCACGGCCTCACAGAAAACCGGTTGTGAAGTAACGCTTGCGTTGCATTTCCCCGAAATGAGTGAGGTTTCCGGAGGCCCAACTCCCCTCGTTCCTCTCCCCTCACCCCCTCCTCTTTGTTGACGGTGGTTGTCACTTAACATCAGGTGACCCGTCTGTTCGTTAGTCCCCCTATAGTATATAAAAAAAAACCTAAGCGAATGGCCTTTTAGGTATCATACTGGTGTACTTGTTAGCACAAACAATTGATAAATTAGTTTTCCTTGCCTTTGCGTGAGTACAAAATCAATATATTTTCTTTCTTTCTTTCTCTACTTAAATATGACACTAAAATACAAACTCCTGTCTATACGTGCATCAAGTATGTCCACATCCTGAATTTAGTTACCAGAAAGTACAAAAAATATACAGACTATCATTTGACTCTCTTATCTCGAATTGCGGGTGTCCATGGGCGGCGGTAGTCACTTACCATCAGGTGATCAGGTCTGCTCGTTTGCCCCCTATCGCATAAAAAAAAAATGTATTTTATGAACTCGTCACGCTAAATCGATTTATCAACGATATCTTTGTTACGTTCACCGAAATTATCTGATAGCCAGTCTGACACAGTTTCCTACGAAAATGACGCATAGTTTCATACTTACGAATAAGGTGTTATTTTCCTTAAACAAATTTACATAACGATATTGGGATAGCGGATGATTACAAGGTGTCCGATGAAGAAGAATAGAGGCACTTATATCTTCCCGGGGTGTCACAAAAGCCGACTAATTGATCGGACTGTTTTTTTTTTTATATTAGCCTACTATAGTGACTCCATTTTGCCTGATGGAAAGCAATAGGTGGAGTCAAAGAGTGGTGGTCACCATCCTCATTGCATGCCTAGTCAATGCAGCATGCTGACCCACACTATGGCAGCCTGGTGAGATGCTTTTTCACGCCCCGCTTATAAGACCCGGGATCAAAGTGGGAAGGAAACACGTGCGCTGGTAGAGAATTCCAGGCTTTCACCGATCGGCACAGGAAAGAAGAGCCAAACCGTTTAATTCGGGTACTTGTATTTTCGACGCTCAAACGGTGACTCCTCAGGCTAGCACGTGTAGTCCTGTAGAGGAAGGGAGAAGGTGGGACCAATTGGAAGAGTTCATCAGAACACTCCCCGTGATGTAGGCGATAGAGGACTGCCATAGAAGCGACATCTCTTCGCAACTGCAGAGGCTCAAGAGACTGGGTGATCTCAGGACAGTTGTCTATCAGACAGTATATATACAGTCATGCACTGCCCCGATGACAGCAATAGACCGAATGGGACTTAAAACTTAAAAACTGAACGTTTCAGACACCTCTGCGTATCCTTTCGGCGATATAAGCGTGGGTGTAGGTCTGTAGGTATGTATTTTCAACCGACATCAAAAAGGAGGAGCTTCTCTATTCGACTATTTGTTTTTTAATTTTTTTTTTATGTTTGTTACCTCATAACTTTAGACTGAGTAAACCGATTCTGATGATTTTTGATTTTTATTTGAAAGCTGGTGCTTCCCGTGTGGTCCCATTTCAATTTGGTCCAGTTCTGACAATGGCATCCATGAGAAAACCAAATAAGTCTTACGTTTGCATTAAGCATGTGCGCGACAAATGGACGAATAACTCAATATCACGCCAATAAATTTCGATAATTCTTTTTTTATTAGAAAGGATGTATTTGAAGGGTAGTTAAATGAGAGTTTGGTCCAGTTGTGACAATGGCATCCATGGAAAAACCATGTAAGTCTTAAATTGTATGATAGATGACGCATTGAAGTCGGTTCTCTACTTTTTTAAACTAACTTATATTACTTGTGGAGGCTTCATGCCTTTCTTACCTGCTCCTTCTAAAATTATTGTAAGTTGTCCTGTTAATAATACAAGTTCTTTATTCTCTTTTCAGTGCTCTCATCCCTCCGAGAGCCAGTTAAAGGTTGGGTGGATAATTGGAATGGTCCCAACGGTATCATTGCTGCGGTCGGCAAGGGCATCTTCCGCACAATGCTGGGCACCGGCACGAAGGTCGCAGACCTAGTGCCCGTCGACACAGTTATCAATCTTATGATCGTTTGCGCGTGGAGAACACATTTGAGACGGTTAGTGGATATGGAGTCACATTCAAGACTAATTAAGCAAATACTGACATGTTGAATACTAAGCTATGTGTTAAACGTAAGGGCCATAGCACTCATAACACATATGCATTTACAATAAAAAAAAACAGTTGTAACACCTGCTAGACGAGCGATGCATGTGTGATGCTATTGCTAGACCTGATGTTTATTGAACTGTTTGTAGATTTACAAATTTTTGTCCCGTATTGGAATCGAACCCACGACCTCCGGTTCAGCAGTCAGGGTTACTAACCACTAGACCGATAGTCCTGTGAAATATTACCATATAAACATACATATTTATATACATATAACAAATAATATAATGCATTTAAAACTTGATGTATACAAGATATTTCATTTGACTAAATTAAATACTAAAATTACAGAAGGCTAATCCATAATTACAACAATTGTATTAACTTTCATTGAAATCTATTTTATTCTTCGAAATACGACACGTTTATATTTCCTTTACAAACTATCTGGTAGTAATATACATACACATACATATGCATTGAGATAAAATATTGCACTATCAGTTGGTGGGCCACCGTTATGCCTTGCAGCAGCCTTTACAAGTTTATTCCTTCCTTCAGTCAGTAAACGAGTATTAGTTTGTTCATGATATTATTAAGGTCTATAAATTATAATAATTTTTTTTTTTTAATTAATTATAATGAAAATAGTCTATTAATTTTTCTTAAGTCGTTAAAAATGACATCAACGTGTCAAAAGCCTCGCTTAAGTTGTTACTTTCTTCAATTTTCAGAGGTGAGGGTGTCGTCGTGTATAACTGCTGTACTGGCCAACAGAACCCCATTACGTGGTCACGTTTCGTTAAGACCAGCTTTAAATACATGCGGAAACATCCCTTTAGTAAGTTAATTAATGTTTTGTTACTAAATTTGGTGTGATTTTGAAGTTATTTTTTTGATCTTTTAGGTGTACGTTAAGGGTTCAAATCTTGTTTGATATACATAGATACATTTGCTAATAATGCAACGTTATTGCTATTAGGTGTCTGGAAACCTGAAATACAGGACGTTCTTAGTTTAGGCTCCAGTCCACTCCATATAATGTCTAGTACTTAATTACTAAACACTAAAATTCTTATTATTTGTGGTAGAAACTAAACATTATTATTATTTTTGATGTCTAAATTTAATTAGACTTGAGAGTAGTGGAAGAAATAGATTTAGCAATATTGATATTTTGGAACTGTGGAAACAGTATGAAGTTTTTTAAATACAAAGAGATAAACCGCTGGCCAGGGAAAATGCACATAGCTGCTAGATCGTGATTGTATTATGGATCTTGTATTTACACTAATCAATACGCAGAGAACTATCATTGTGCGATACAGAATCATTCTTCTATCTGTCAAGTTGCAGGTGTCGATGGACGTCGGTTGTCACTTGCCATCGGGTGGCCCGTTTCTTCATCCGTCCCCAACAATATAAAAAAACTCTAATTATTAGATCCTCCCAAAGGACCAGGTCCTAACGGCCGTCCGGTATAATTCTTTAAAAAAATGCGGAATGCCTTTGTGTGTAGTTCAGTCGCAGCTATCGATTGAACAGTAGGGTGGAACAATGGGTCTTCCCCAAAGAATGAAACCGGGCTAATATAACAAAAAAGTTTTCAAAAGACTAGTCTAGAATAAAGTATACCCGATATTACCTGTCTGTGTATTACTGACTGTCTCCCTACAGATCCAAAAAGAAAAAAAAAGGGTACGTTTTGGTGTTCTTATGAGATTTTGTGTTCAGGCGAGGTGGTGTGGTACCCAGGCGGCGACATCACTAGCAATCGCCTGAAGCACGGCGCGCTGTCCTTGCTGCAGCACCGCGCGCCGGCGCTCGCCATGGACCTCGTCGCCAGCGCCACCGGCAACAAACCCATGTACGTACATTCCTTTATTCTCCTTTCTACTTCTCATGTTTCCAATTTTCACATTATAAATGGACAGTCACATATTTAGAATCAGTCGGTCAAAAATGGTAAATACAATGGGCGGTCTCATCGTTAATTGTGATGTCTTCCAGGCAACTGTTGTATGGCAACAGCTGTGAAAAGAAGCGGTAAATGGTGACATACTTTAGATGTTTAAAGAACTATAATGAAACAAATATGGAGATACGTAGATTATATAATACACATATACATCAAGATACCACTGCACTTACATAAATACGGAGACATATATATACACACATATACATATATACATGGATATACCAATACATATGGTAAATAATATGTAAAATTAACGGAGTACCATTTTTATACATACATACGCTGAGGTCTGTCTGTTATTAAACCTTTTTTTCAAGTCCATCTGTTTTGGGTATTTCTGACCTGTCCTTTCTTCAGACCATCACCAATTTGATTGTGGTTAACCCTTGTTGACATTTGCTATTTACGTTTGCTTTATATACTGGTTTTGTCATTCGTTCCTCGTTCATTCTTTCAACGAGCCGCAACCAGCTCAGACCCTTTTAAATTTTCGTCACTACTGCTTCTATCAAGCCAAACGTTTTACCAATATCTATATTCCTCTTTGACGCATTTGACGATTTTCAATTGGCCCAACAGTTTATAGAAGATCAGCGACTATCTAATATAGAGTATAGATCTATATAAAAACTAATTTATCGTCCGGTTAATTATCATCATCGCGATGGCTTTTGGATTTTTTTTTGAGTTTTATTCATATTCAATGAAAAGTACGGTGTTACTTACGTGTGTTCTGCAGAGTCAGTGTCGTCCGCTCACACCAAGGGGAACCTTACCCCTTGTTAAATTGCCCCCCTTGGATAAAAAAGTTTTTGTGCACCCCCCCCCCCACACCTGAAAAACAGTATCAATCAAAACATACGATATTTGCATACCGTCAAAAAGCACAACCTCTTCAATAAATATCAATGATGTCTCTTACCCAGGATGGTTCGCGTCCAAAACAAGTTGGAGAAGGCGGCGGCTTGTCTAGAGTACTTCACGACGCGCCAGTGGGCCTTCGCTGACGACAACGTGCAGGCACTCTGTGCCTCGCTCTCACCTGACGACCGCAGGTGTGTGATTATGGATAATCTCTAACATCATAACCATTTTCTGTATTTTATTTCCTCTTATTTCCTTATTTTAAGTAACATTGTTATAATTATTAATATGGACTAAGAATTTATAAGCTCAGCGAATTGCATTTAGAGGCACCAATCTAATGTGGGTTTCGAAAATTTTAAAATATCTTGGACCTTGCAAATTAGTTTACAAAACTGCAAAAAAAGCTTTACCTACTATTTTTTTATTCTTTAGTTGCAAATGAGTAATAAACCCTACCTCGTGTTTCATAATATCAATCAGAGGCTATGTTATGTGCTTCTTTTACAGGACTTTTGACTTTAATGTGCGGAACATCGACTGGGATGCCTATATCGAGTCGTACGTGCTCGGCATCCGGAGGTTCCTATTCAAGGAGAGCCCTGACACGTTACCCAAGTCCCGATCCGTGCTCAACAGGTAAGACGACATTAGTGTAAACCCTCAAATGGTCAAATTCTTTAGAACTACGTTAAATGAGAAACAGTATGTCCAATAATTATAAATCCTATTGTATATTTTTATTTCTTTCAGATTACACATAGTCCACGTCCTAGCCCAGGTGGCAACTGTGTTCTTCCTATGGAGATTTCTCTTTTCCCGCTCGAATACGCTACGCAACATTTGGCGGCGTGTGCTAGAGCTCTTAACGAGGGCAGCGCGACTCCTAGCCATCGCCTGATGTCACTCCTCGCCTCGCACTCCCTCGTTAGCGCCCATTCGGTCCCAGCTTCCAAACACGCCACGATAATAGACCCATTAGACGTATGCCATACGTTTGATATTTGTTTGACATTTGTTACAAGATGGCGTTTCCCGCCATTTCAACATTGACACCAATAGATTGTTAAGTACACAGGCAAATAATTTAGGTAATATATTTTTCTCTTCAAATAAGCTTCTACGGGACTGTTAAATTTTGCTTCTAGTTTTATACTGTGCTGTGGGAAATATGAATATTAAATTCCTTGTAATGGCTAGTATTAGATTCAATAATGACCCGCTTAAATGTTATTTTAATGGATAATATAAACTAAATGGCATTATGACGAGTAATTTTGTTACGTCCCTTGTATATTCAAAGTTGTTGAAAGTATATTAAAATTGTACCTGTTCCATAGCACAGTATATAACGTAATACTTCTCAGGCTGTAGGCTGTTAGTTACGAATCGTTATAAGTAATACTGATTCCAATAATTTTGTACCTTTAACAGCTCAATATCTAAAGAGTTCAAAATCTGTTATCGCCTAGTTCTAATAAAAATAGCAACATTATATTAATATACGTGTAATGCACTGGATTATTTGTGCAAGGTAATGCTATAATATGTCAGTTATAGTGCCAATATGTCTTCGAGTCTTCATTAATTCGGTGGTATTGATATACGTAATGCTAGGAATTTGTCCTGCTTTCAAAGCGATAGATACTAACCTCTATTATTGTTCTATAAAAATCATTCATGATATTCATTACGAAGTGGGATACACAAACAAATATAAAGACCAAAGATTTGTAGAGCACAAATAACTGACGTATAGACAAAACGTTTTTGAACTTGTGGCAAAATTGCCGAAAAAAAAATAATTGAGTTTTATCTTTGTCACTTAAACGCTATTGAATTGTGCCGTTGCAGAAATATCTATCATATCAACATATTCATAAGCGTTATATTTCTTAAAAAAATGGCGTTTGTGACTCACACTAGTCAGAAATATTTATTTATATATAAACTTTATATATATGTTAGTAAATATCACAATACTGAGAGCAGATGTCACTAAGTCAGTATTTAATTAAATATGACACCTCGAACACTTGCTGAATATATTGAGTCGTTGTTTTAACGCAAAAGCTACGGTAGGACACCCACACAAAGTAAAAGAGAGCCAGATGAATTGTTAAGAAGTGATAATAGCTAAAATATAAAATAAATGTACTGTGGCTTCTACTAAGTTATCGTTTAATAACGCCTTCTTTACTTGCTAATCCTTTATAGAATTGAAGCATTGGTTTGCTTTGGGTATTATGCCAAATATCTACCAATTCAGTAATAAACAGGTTCTATGACTGTTCTAGGATCGTAGAAACTTAAATATACGATCGTGTTATGCTTCATATTGCAGACAAGAACTTGTCAATTACTGAATTTGGATTATTCATGTTCATATTAAAATCGAGGCATGATGTCCAAGTTTGTGGTCGCAATTCTGTACATATAAATATTTTTTGTAATGTTAGCACCATGGATGTAACTTGATTGATTAGAAGATGTCGCAGTTTATAATTATGATGATTAAAGAACCGCGTGGTTTTGATGGCGGCTAGGAGCGTAGAGTTTAATTCGTGGTTATATAAAGAAATTTAACGAATTAATGCAAAGAAACGCAACATATTACTTGATTCCTGAAATTCTGCTTCACAAGCGCTGCTTAGTTTCTATTCCCCGTTATGATAATGTTCAACTAACATTGTGCAGGTCTACCACTTTTATAAGTTAAGCCGATGTTCCCGCGCAAAACTCATAACTTTTACTGGCGCGAAACGTGTCCATTCGCTATTTGTTGGTTGTCGCGTACGAACCATAATTACGAGCCTACATTAAAGAGCGAGATAGTGAGTCTCAGTTGTTCTTGTATTTACAATTTTAATAGAAAGCAATAAGGTCTATATTTACTTGGTGTTTATATTAGGTTTCAGCCGGCAGTTAGTAGCGCTTTTCTGCGCAAACAAATATAGCTTAAAAAAGTGATAGACCGGACCTTCTCAGTCTTTATAAATTAAATTAAAATTGTGATTATTGTGAAGGAGCCAGTACGTATTGAAATAAGGTGTGAATGTTCTTAACTTAACCGTCGGTATAATTTGGCTCATATTCCTTTGTTTGGCTGTAATGAAGCTCAATTTCGTATTCTTCCATCACATGCTATTTTAAATGGCTGTTTATAATGTTATGTGTATCGACAACAGTGTCTATTTATACGTAAAAGAAGTGAATTTTATTACGAAGTTCCCATGTCATTTATTTTTTTTAAGAAATATTTTAAAAATTAATAAGAATTTGATAATAAAAAATAGAGAAAAATTATTGTGACAATTTCACTTGCCAAGGCCTATAAATAATTCATTACTTAATAGAAAAATCATATAGATTAAAAAAAATCTATAGATTTAACAACGGGTTTCTATCAAATCGTTTCTTCTTAAAGCTACTCTATTTATCTTCTTATCAAAAGCGTAATACAGTGTACCACTTTCATGATGTGCTTGCAACTGTGTTCCTTATAAATTCATATGATTCCCACGAGCAGTCTTGTATACTTCATAGATATACATACATATTTACTTTTATTCATTTATATAGACGACATGCTTGTATTTGTTGTTTCTGGATATTTAATCAACTCTGGCTGAATCTGCATAAAATCTGTATTTAACGTCCATTATTTGAGAAATAAGTGTTTCCCATTGCTTAAAATCTGTATGGACTTTTTTATAATATTTAATCAACTCTCAATACCATGGATGAAATGTATGGTGTTGAGAGTTGGGTTGGGAGAATGGGAAACACTTATTTCTCAAATAATTGATTATATATTTTTTTAATTCTGGTATCTGGATATACTCATGATGTAATATATATATATAATAATTCAGTTCATGGTAAACATTGAAGCAGTCGGCTAGTCGATATTAATTAAATAATATGACATGGGTCCTTCTACGCTAGTTTTAATGCAAGCAACATTTTTTAAAAATAAAATTTAAAAAATTCGTTCCAAAATGACGCTTCCTTAGTGATAATTGACGTAGGTATTTATTGATTTTTATATAATAAATTGTTTTTCAGTTCGCGTATCTATGCTAGGACAAGTCACTTGGATAACTACCCTTCCGTAATGCGTACTTATAACTTGATTACCAATTAACGGAAAACTGTCTTGTTAAGTCCCACAATAATCGGTGTAAGCTGTACTTGTTAAGTAATGCCTAAGTTTATACGACATGTTATTTAAGTGTTAGCATTTTTTATTGTATAAGTCTAACGCAGGACACTTTGGCTCTCACAGTTTTCTCCTAAGTCACAGAGATTGTTAGTAAGCGGAATAGTCTGCGCAAAGTTGGGATTTGATACATCAGAAATGATAATTATTTGTTATAATCAAGTAACTTTGCCTGTATAACCTTCAATTCCTAGCTAGAAGTGTGCCTGCTGTAACATATTCGTACTCAACTACTTTATTGCTTGTGTATTTCGTTTATAAGTTGTTCCAACTCTTAAATATTTAAGTGCGAGATTGGTATCCCTCGCATTCCCCTTAGTTATAGAATTACTTGTGAATTTCAACTTTGCGTTTGCCATTCCATTTTTTCTTCCAGTGTCGTAGTAATTTACGTTCTCTTAGTGTAAATTTAAAACTTATTCGATTCCTGAAAGGGAAGTGAGTTGGTGGTGGAATAATTTATCGAAGTCACCGAACATGCCTTTGGTTATATGTTAAGTAATTCCGATAGAGTTTTAGTGCGTTCGTAAATATTTGATTTTGCCTGTAAGTATATTTGTACATTTTGAAAAGAAAAAAAAAATACTTCAGTCACTTTTATTGTTTTTCAAAAGCTTGTATACTTTTCTGTTTAGTATTTTTTTGTATTTAATTAAGTTAAGAAGATATTGTTCGGCATACTTTCCGGTGAAAATGTTTGTGCTGAGTTATAATTGTGTATATAGAATTTAGTTATCCCAAAGTTAAATCCAAATATATACATGCGGGAATAATTTTTCATTTTTTCGCTATATCTTTAATAACGTAGACATGTTTTGGAGTGGTGTAAGGTTTTGGCGGTTTCGAACGAATCGTATATACGGTTCTGGTTATATTTGAAATTTTCTTGTATTGATGTTGAAATCGAAACAGAATTTAACCATTAGGCGAATATATATATAAATAAATTTACACATCAATTGAATGGTTTGTCGTACGCCGATAATTTTGAAGCCTAAACATTCCCTAAATAGGTTTTGTAGGTTTTCTAAAGACTAATAATTTATTAATTTGACTATATAGTAAAGGAAAATAGATTATGCCTAAAACACGAAGCAACGCACTTCCAGGTTATTGCAAAATTGAAATTATAAACGTTCGAAACCCGCATAATAATGCTTTAAATTTGTTTTGCTTAGACGCCAGCGAGTGATGGTGTAAATCTGTAAAACATTGATGGGGATATTTAAATATAGCGCTGGTTTAAATATGCTCAATAGTTGAACGTCGTCTTGCTGTCTGTCTGGGCTATGCGTTGAGAAATAAGAATATATTTCTATGAAATTTGAGGTAACACTTAATGAGGTTGTATTAGATATTTACATAGTGTCAAGGATAATAAATTTATCATTATCATTATCATCGTTCAGCCTATCGCTATCCATTGTTGGACACAGAACTCTTCCAACGTGCACCCGATTATAATAATAATAATATCAGAAAACAGGACACGACGTAAAATTGGAAAGGTCCATGTCAATAATTTTCCGAATTGTGACACGTGGTGAGACCGCGGTAGTCGAATATGGCTACATTAATCATTGGAGCCCAAAGCCTCTTTATCAAGAGAAAACAACATTAATTTGTGACTACATTATGACCCTGCTACAGTAGGCATGTATTTTTAAAATTGTCTTGAAAACAGACAGACAGTCTTGAAAAAAGATGTTAAGAAGCATCAAATATATAAAAAAAAAAATCCTTAATACTTAGTGTTATTTTCAAAGTGTATTATTTTTTGGATCAACCTGTATCTTCCCTTAAGAGCGAGAACAAACTAAACGCTTTAGCCCAGTTAGAAAGTGATGGCGATAGTCCGCAGGCAGCGAAACGTGTCTCGGTGATAGTACGGTATATACATGGGGGGGTTTATTTATTATTCCATAATGTAATAAAACGAATGTAAAGTTTATTATGTTTCATTAGAAACACCTTGGTCCTCACCTGGTCCTGTCCCGCTTCCTCCTGCATACAATGTGTGTATGTGTGAATGAGTAAAATAGATTAGTATTTAAGAAACGGTTTTATGTAACGATGCCCGACTAGTAATGGACATCCCCGATATACTGCTGGTATTTCTAAACTATGTAGTAGAACTTGTATTACTATTTAACTATTCGATTGGTCATCATCAAGTCTTGCCCAGGTATACATTTTTAATAATTTCTACATTAAATCAAGCAGATCCAAAACCGGTAGCATATGTAGTCTATTTTGCTATCCGATTGGAGAGGTACAATTTGATAAAGGGTTAATATCGATGATACTGAGACGAAGGCACAAACAAATACTATTTATAACTCAATTTATTATTATCACAAAGACGTGGATAAGCCCAGTAAAGTCAATTATTATTAACTGCGAGAAACGTTTAGGCATACGCACTTCCTCTAAAATAGTTATTATGAAAAAAAAAAAAATTTGATGGATAAGTAATCGCCGTTCAACCTCGAGAAGAGATGATCTGGGCCTATTCTACTCGCAGAGCCACACGCCACAAATAATAGTTATAATACTATTTGTATACTAATTACAAAACACTATTTGAGAGGAGTAAGTTTATGAAAAAAAATATAACATACATAACACTAGTAATAAGATAGATCCTCTGGGTGATGATTTACACTAAAATAATATCAAAGACTTAATCACTTTAGGTACGATTTTCGATCGAACCGTATCGTACCTATGATTACGTTCAGTGTTGTGCTTGACAACTCAGCTGTATAAATTAATGGTTCTATTAATAAATACATTTAAAAGATTCACATTCAAAAGATGGCAGACAAAGCTATTGAGACGGAATAATAAAAACATAGTATAATGCCCATTTGCTTAATTTTAGGAGGACGAGTCACCAAACCTACACGTGATTACGCAAAAAATGATTACATCATTGGTCATATATAGGCGGCGGTCTATTGTTTCTGTCTACCCCCATTGGGAGAAATGTGTGAACTTATGTATGCATGTATGGTCATATAACATGGTATCATATCTTGATACAACCAGCCTAATTCTCTTCTCACGCTGCGTACATTATTCTTTTGTTTTTATTTTTCCGTTTTAATTACAAAATATATAAGCCTTTTGAAGCCTTTAATTAAAGATCAAAGATTATTCTGCAATGGTCCCCCCCACCGCAGCCTGCTCTTTCTTCTCGAAGATCTTGACGTTGGTGACGTCTGGCCTCGAGAAGTCGGGATACTTGTACTCCATTAGTCTGTAAAAATGAATTAATTTAGTTAAATAATAAATACAACACAATATCTTTTATTCTACGCCATAAAACGCTACAACATTAAAAGTAAAAACAAATAAAAGTACAGTCGGCGATCTTATCGCAACTGGTCAGTCAATCGACTCCTCCTCTCTCTCCCCAAACACCCTCCTTTAACCTCACTCACTCGGTCACACAGTGCAAGCATTGTTTAAAAGCCGGCTTTCGATAAACACTTCTTTATGAGCAGTCGTGTAATAAAAATAGTTGCAGGCATAAAAGAAATCACCGAAAGTGATGAAAACCGCCAATTTTTGGGTAACGTACCCAATATTTTTCTTTTATACTGGTGTCTAAAAAGGTTATAAAAATTAAATAAAGCTTATCTAGACAATCACTTACGTTTCCAGAGGTGGGCAAAGATAGTGCCTTATGTTCCTAGGCATGACCACATCAGCTTGGAGCTTGCTTACTTCTCGAATGTACTCTTGGAAGTCCATCACAATATCAATGTCAACTTGAGGTCCTATACCCGGTATTGCGTATACTATAGTTATCTAGAAGAAATGTCAGAAAAGTTAAAAAGAAGGTAATAAACTCCAATGTCGTCATCAAAAAACAATTAAATATAGCCAGTGCTACTCGGGTCGACGAACGATATCCGTTACATGGAAAGCTGTTCAGGCATTTAGAAGTTATGGTTGAATAAACTTACATGCATATATACAAACATGCATTTGTTTTTTAAATTCACACATACATAAATGAATTCAAAAAACAATCTTTTTTTATGGACAGAAGAACAAACGGATCACCTGGTAAGACCGCTGGCAATGGACACCTGCAACTAAAAAGTCGTATCTCCGCTACCCGCTTGAGGGATGATGGGGAAGGGGGTATGAGGGGAGGGAAAAGAGGTGATGAAGATGAGGGCAGTGGGAATTGGGTGGCAGTACCCTCACTCACTCAGCAATACAATACGAACATTATTTTTCTACCGGTTATTCTCGGTATTACTCCGCTAGAGCCTCCCAATTCGTGCCTATTCATGGGCCACCCAGGAACAAATACAAATTACTTTTGTGGGTAGTCGTGTAAAAAAAATATGTAATATGTAATAGATAAAATTGATCAGATTGGAGGGTAGTTCTCTATCAAACTCTCTCTGGGACCGCCAGCAGATAAATTGCCTTGGGGCCAATGGACGTTTCTTTTATCCCTCAATGGAATACTGTGTCTTCGTGCTACTGTAGGGTGTTTTAGCAAGAAATTGAATTTTAAAGGTAAAACTATATTTATATAAACTATATATATACATATTTACTCAATGTTACACATAATTATATTTGTATGAAATTACGTCGAAGACTTGCATGCATTCTCTCTGCTTTTTAAAGTCTTTGTTATTATTGTGACGCCTGTAATTTTATGACAGTGTAGTTACTGTGGACCAGTGACTAGTGAGGTGACGTGCAAACCTGACTCAAGCATCTTCTGTCTTGACAATCATCAGTTTATCGAGGTAGGAAGAATTATCTATTTCGAAGAATTATCATGTTTTGGGAAGGGACTTTGTGTTTTGATTTTTAAACACAATGATCTTATAGATCATAAGATCTTTTGGCTAACCACAGAACCAACATCGCTTTCATATAATAATTTATTTCTGTAAATAGATGCACGAGCTATTCCGATTTCATTATAATAGACGTGGTCAAACATTTACTGATCATGACTATCATAATGAGAGCGCGTACTAACGCGCTGTCTCCTAGACTATATAATTCTACCAACTTGCATATGATTTTCATCTGTATGTTGACTGCATAAGGTTTTATACATTATAAAGTGTGTAACGAAACGGACTGCATGAAGCTCCTTTAAAACTGGACAATATTATACAAACCTCTTGTATAGGCGCTTCTTCTTCCTCCACTTCCTCAATCTCCGGCACAATGATGTCCATGTTGTCATCTATGAACTTCTCCAATATATCACGCACCATTTCTACTTCCTCCGGCTTTGCCTGTTGGAATTCAGTATAATTTATTATGTATTTTATATAATATATGGGGACAAACGGGTCGCAAGATGGTAAGTGACAACGCCGTCCATAGGCACCTGTAACTCAAGAGTCTTAAGTGCGCTGCCCGCCTTTGAGTGTGATAAGAGGTGGTGGGTTGGGGGGTAGTGTAGAGGACAGGGGGCATGAGGAGATGGGAAAGAGGAGAGTGGAAACCTGACTAATTTCGGCGAAATTTCAACCGATTTTATTTGGGGCCGTTGTATCGCACCGGTCAAATAGGTCTATTCAGCCCTAAGCATGGCTCTACAAATATTTAACTGTCTGTAGTGTTACTTTTAGTGCAAGACATGGTTAGATATGCTTCTTAGAGGAGTATTCACATCCAAGCAGCATTTGCACATATTGTTACTACTCCGCCCCTAAATGTAGTACATGCTACATAATATAGGTTTTTATATTATATAAGAGTTGGACTATCATACGCAAAACAATTTATTTAAATCCGTCCGGTGGTTTCGGAATATTGTGTAAAAAAAGCAAAATAATACAGCTAATCAGGAAATTATAAAATTTACTTAAATAACGGTTTTACTCACTTTTGTATTTCGGGGATGCGAGTGCATCGTCCGGTACCGTCGCGACTGGACGACTTACTCCTTGAAAAAGGCCTCCTGTCGAGTCCGAAACTAGTCGGGCATCCCGAAAATATACACGTGAGTGAAACCGTATATTTAAATAAACATTAATCTAATTCACGTAAGTTTTTATTCTAATATAGCATTGTGCTGTATCTTTAGATAATAAATCTATTAATATTATTTATATTATTACATTTCAAAACATTAGCATATATAAAAAACTATATACATGTATATAAAAATATAAAAACATAGTGCACCAGTGACATAAATCTCCCGGAGGCAGAAAGCACTGCCCTCTGCATCAGTCCCTCAACCCAGCTGTTTAACGTGAGCGTGAGCCCCTGCAGATGTTGGTCAAGGCTCTAAGCAATCAACCAATGAGTCGATATGACTATCGGCACAATATTTGCTAGATGATCTCGAGCTAAACGGTTCAGCTCTTCCTTCCTGTGCCGATCGGTTAAAGCCTGAAAATCACTACCAGCGAACATGTTTTCCCCCCAGTGTGATCTCTTACTGTCATTAAACATTTCATACAAGCCTGTCGGTTTCGGGTACTTCTGAACTTCTCTTTCTTCAGAACATCATGAATTTGATAGGCATATGTTCTGCGTAGTCGATCGCTTCCGGCATTCTTTTTTATATTTTTGCTTTATACACTTGATTTGTCATTAATTCCACATTTATTTATTTCTACGTGCTATAAACAACTTAACGTACCCTACTATAAATAGATCTAATTCTATTTAATTCTTACCTTCTTCTTCTTTAAGTCAGGATCAGGTAGTATAGCAATTTGCTCGTCTATGTACGCTAGAATTTCTTTTTCAATATGTTGAACGATAAATTCTCCGCTGGTTGTAGACATTTGACGACCGGCCACCATTCCTGAAGCAAACGATTTTATTAAAGTCTTTTGAAGAGTTTGTTTAACAATTTCCAAGGAATTTTTTAACCACCATTTGGCCGTAGGAAAGCCATGCTGAGGCACGAATGGGCCGGCTTGACCGGAGTAATACTAAGGCCTCACAGAAAACCGGTAGACAAACAACGATCGCATGCTTGCTAGTATTGCCGACTGGGTAAGAGTACCGACGGCCCAACTCCTCCTTTTACCTTCCATCATCCCCCCCGCTCTGATTTCCCTTCGCCTTATCCCCCCTCTCTTCACCCAATCATCACCCTCAAAGGCGAACAGCGTACTTACGACACTTTTGTTGTAGGTTCATGGACGGCGGTTGTCACTTACCAACAGGTGACCCGTCTGTTAGTGTTAACGCCCCCTC
Source organism: Tyria jacobaeae (assembly GCA_947561695.1). Lineage (NCBI taxonomy): Eukaryota > Metazoa > Arthropoda > Insecta > Lepidoptera > Erebidae > Tyria > Tyria jacobaeae. The sequence goes on along the minus strand of OX387236.1, from coordinate 1,365,520 downwards.
CCCCCTATATAATAAAAAAAAACACATTTTGTTCATATTCATTATCATATATCATAAAGACTAACAGAGTTGGGTTTAGATTTAGAATAATAAATAATTTCATAAGTCACTAAACTAATTATCACTGCAATATAATTTTGTTATCAGAGGAATATATTACCAGAATAAAACAAGTTTCGGCAGCTTAGGGTTTTCCCAATGAATCTATAAAATGGTTTCGGGGTTTTAAAAATAAGTTTTATTTATTTAGTTTGTATAACCAAAGTTAATATGTTATATTTTTACGACACATATGGTTACGAGACGCATATGTCCAATCAACGCATTATAAGCACAACGAGATATAAAAGTACAATTGATGCGGTATTCACGAGATATTTAAATAACTTCGAATCAAAATTGATTATTTCCTATTTTAGTTACCATGAACCTATAGTTTCTATTTTAGATTGTTATATTTTTAATGATAATGATGATGATACAAGAGTTGTCGAAATTGTTAACGATGATTCATAAAAGATAAAATGCGATTCATTACCCATTAACCCAATAACCCTAGTACGCATCTAAAAATGTCTAACGCGCCAAATAAGTTATCACTTCTGTCGGCACTCCCGGAGTGCATTTTTTTTATTTATTATGTTATTAATCGTATCATAATCATATCATATTACTTTTGCAGTATTAGCACCGCTATAAAGCACGAATCTAACCAAGATCATAGTTCGCCGACTTGAATCTATCAACAAGCATTTTGATTTCTTCCATAGTTTGCATAAAATCTTCTAAGCGGTCTTGTTTCGCTTGCTTTACCTGGGAAAAATGACAGGATATGGATAAAGACAGGAATACGGACGGAATGAAGACTAAAGGAACTTATTTTACGTGTAATATGTAATAGGCTTACCGGTCTAGTTTTAAGGACCCTGACTGCGGAGCAAAAGGTCTTGGGTTCGATTGATACACGTTTGTGTGATCTGCAATCGGGTCTGGGTGTTCTTAATTTTGTCCCCCGTTACACAGGAATTGTTAACGTACGAGAGTTGTTAACTAAAAGTAGTCATAGTATAGATATGCTTGGGTTCAAGGACCTGACAGATACTTTTAGTTGTTACTTAATTAATTGACCTATTGTATAATTACACATTAGTACAATTTTTATTGTATTGGGTTTATATTATTACTAGATTATTATAAAGCCTAACTCCTTTATCAAAGTGATAACCTAAGCAAAATAGTTTACAATCAAATGAGTGTGGTTTTAGCTTCGTGTAGTTTGTAAATCCTCCTCTCGTCTTCTCGACAGTAATGCACTCTGTTAGAGTCTAAGTTATCTCCACTAAGTTATGTTACATTATAATTAATATGCTAAGTTTAATAGAATTTATAAGTTGTATGAAATAACATATAATATAATATGCATGTTTAACCTATAACAACTTTCATGATTGATAATCAAGTAAATTATTACTGAAATCACTAATATATATATATATACATATATATATATATATATATATATATGTATGTATATAAGTAAACTTAATAAAAAATATTTTAAACTCGACTGCATTATATTACGATTAATAAACTGAATGTGACTCTACACTCTCTGTACTCTACACTCTCTGTACTATCTCTGTATTAAAACGATTCGAAATACACCTCATATGTCGAAATCCATCACGCAGTTAGCTCTACGGCATGACAAAGAAACTACATACATACACACGCCTATAATCATACGTACATACACTTAACAACAAAACCCTCCTCCCTGCGAAGTCCATTAAAAATCAAATCAATATATATTCTAATATGGGAAGTCAGAAACATTAAACTGTCACATTTTGCCAGCTATATTATTGGTATAAGAAGAATCTACTATTCTCCGTCCATATTGTCACCTGATCCGGTATTCTTAGAACCAAAACATAATTAGTGTTTCTTATTTTGGGTTAACAACACTTCTTAAGTATTAATATTACAAATTAAATATCTAAAAATAAGAAGAAACCTGTGAATGGTAACCACATACATATAATTCTGATTTTATTATAAGAAAGTTCAGATCCCGCTACAACAGAAATGTGTTTGTGTGTGTGTTTGTTTGCGTTTGTGCGTGCGTGTATATATGTGCCTGTTGTATGAGTGTGGTGTATCTACTTTCTAGTATATATTAGAACTACTATACACTACACAACAACATAGGATCACATACGACATACACCCCTATTGCATATGCAATGTAATAAATAAGATGGGTGGTAGGTAAGTGTAATGCAACGTAAGGGGCCATCCATAAATTCATCATCATCATCATCAGCCTATCGCAGTACACTTCTGGACATAGGTCTCTGCCATTGCACGTCCATAAATTACGTCACACGAATTTCATGATTTTTTTGACCCTCCCCCGTCCTTGTCACAGCTGGTCACATTTGTGAGACCCCCCTACCTAGTGCGATGTCACATATTTTGCAATTCTTCATTTAGAAGTTTATGAAATTAAAACAGCAGTGTTCCGAAATTATTTTTATTTCCATTTAAGTTCTTTTTCAACAAAATCATACATTAAATCAAACAGGCAAAAAAATTACCAAACCACAAAAATAAGACATTATATTAACGAAAGATACAAACCTAATCATCTTGAATCCATGGACTTCGAACCCATTCCTTTATATCCATTTATATCTGGCATAGCAGTCACATCGTTCTCATTTGGACGGTTAACATCAGAAACATTCATATTGTCAACATCTTCCTAATCTAACCATAAAGCATCATTGTCATCATTTAAACAAAGATTTTCTCTGGCACGTTTAGCAGCAATTCTTTGAGGCCGAATCTTCGCGATGAGCAAAACTTCTTCTTGCGTTTTATGTGATTTCTTGTGTAAGTTAATGGCCTTATATGATGCAAAATATAGACAACAAGTGCTACACGATCGCTTAAATAACTATGCCTCGACACTGGGGCAATAGCTATCATACGGAACTTGCTTCAAAATTTGATGGAGCTCTGAGATTCAAAGATAGCTGAAGTAACAGTGGAGCGAATTTTCATTCGCAGTCATCTTTTTCTACGGTTACGCGTTAGACGTCTGTTTCCTCAAAACAGGTGGTGGTAAAAACCGCCCTCGCAATAGTCTACAACATAGAACATCTTCGCATTATTTTCTCGTTATCATACCTCATCCTTATCACATTATTCGCGCACTATCCTTATAGTTTCAGTGCGACGTCGATCATCAGCTGCTCCACCAAAAACAGCAATCTCCTTTATGACTTCAAGTAAACTCGATTGGCTCTCTTCTGCTCTAGGTCCACCTACAGTATCTCGAAGTTTTAAAGTTGCTCGTAAGTCGGTATCATTGTCACAAAGCTCTAAAAGATTTTGTTTTATCGAAACACCGATCAATATCTTTCCTCCAAGTTGATATTCTTTTAATTGCTTCATTTGTAGCAATGCCAGTATCACGTGTTAAAACCAAGCTATTGAGCTCAGATTTCAAAACTACAATTTTATTCCTAAAAGTGCTCTGAGTAGGCTTCGGTTTAGGTATTATATGATGTAGCTGGCAGTCACTTGATTATACAACAATATCTTACTTCTTTCCTACGACTTCTAGTTTTGCCCTTTTTTTAGTGATTCCCTTCAAGTAGAAATAAACATGTAAGTAATATTCAAATACTTTATTCTGTGATGATAACAGCGGCGAATAAAAAAAATTCACTTAACTTTCAACATTGTCACTACTTTTCAAACTTTTTCATAATGTGTTAACTTCTTGTACACTTGTTTCTTTTTATCAGCATAAACTGCACTGTATGCTTCATATAATTTACAGTCAATATTATCTAAATCACTTTTTTTTGTTCACTTTAAAAGTGCCGATCACTCGGCTGTAGTCAATTATCGAATAAATAGAAACAAAGAAATCACGGCTAGGTGCGGTCGGCGGTTGGCCGCGGTTGGGCGGTTATGATCATGCAGCTACAGTTGCAACTATTTTTATGTTATTAATTAGTAGGTATGTAGTTTAAATTTAGTGCTGTAATACTAAGATATAAATTATTATATTTGAAAAAATGTAATGTCACAAAATTTGGGACCCCTTCCCCGCCCCTTGTCACACAATGTCAAACTTCGTCGACTACCCTTTAAAGTGTGACGTAATTTATGGATGGCCCCTAATATCTAATTACAATCACCCCAATCCGGAACTCAAACACACGCCATGAAACAATATAACAACTATAGCAACAGAGTTGATATTTACTTCCTCTACAAATCTCGCGACTTTCTGCCATTCAGGCTCTTGTTCTTCAACAACCGCCTCTTCTTCTTCTTCTTCACCTGCTACTGTTTGATCAGGCTCCGGTGTTTTTTCTTCTTTTATACTTTCCACAACTGGTTCGCCTGATTTGAATAAAGGTTGAAATGGCTGGTAAGATTTCAGTAGATTAGGGACAAATATCTGTGAATAAAGGAAAGCACCACTTCTATCGTTTTAGGATAGAAAAAAACTGGGTCGTTCATTTCGTAGAGAGTGCCTTTGAGTCCGTGAGACATTATGGAACCTCCAACAAACCAAAGATCAATATCTTTGGTTTGACAGACAAACTTTATGAAGGTGAAAATGATTCTGCCAATGTCAAGTATTTCTAGAGAAAAAAACAGTCTATAAAAATATGATCGCCATGTTGGTTGAATTTGGTGTCTGTCATTCTCTTATTTTCAAGAAATTCCGTGTTAATTATTTTTGTGACATTAAAATGGAGGGGGTGATAAAGAGAACCGATTGCTTTGAAAGCATTACACAAAGTACGTATCGCATAAAAAAAAAAAAAAAAAAAAAAGTTGAACGTTTGTGCACCGGACTATTGATGGGTACAAAGTAAGCGCCACTGTTTATGAAAGAAAAAGATCTAGTCTTCCACGTAGTATTCGTATATAAAGGCGATCAATGCAGTGAAAGAAAGTAAGGAAATTCGAAGAAATCCTGCACAAAAGCAAAAGATTTAGTCTCAAATAGTGAATATATCACCTAGAACCATTTCGCGTATTTTAAAAGATAATTTAGGACTTGCAGCCTCTAAAAGACGCACTGGTTATTATTTGACTGATAATTTAAAAATGAATAGGGTGGTTAAATTTCTAATTTATATAAAATTCTTTTAAGCGGTACGGACCAATGGATATAATTTGAATGAGCATATATTAATGTAGAAACTAACACACATTACAGTCATAAATGATTTATGCAATAAAAAACAAAGATTTTTCAACCTTTCATTCCTTGTAACAATTTTTGTAGCAAGTCTAGACGGTGTTCGTTGACTGCTAGGGATTTTAAAATACTACGGTCCAATAAAATAATTGAACAACTAAACTTGCTTATACTTGTCACTACACTTAAATGCCATCTACTTGATAAAAACCTCTGTCACTACCTACGAAAGTGAGTAAAAAAATATTTTGTATTAGATACTAAATAGGTCGCAAGTTATTTATTAATTATGTAAGTAATAAACAAAACCAGTTAAATACAATACAAAACAAACTTCAAACATTTTTTCACTAAATACATCAATAGCTACAAGTTTCAGAGCTGTTCTACTTATATCTTATACTGTGACTAAAGTGCACGAGTAAAATGCAATCAAGGAATGATGTGAAGGTAGGGAGCACCTCCCCTCGCCGCTCGCAAACCTCACCTCACACGCCCCACGAATAGTGGCTTACGCATTCCTGAGATGCATTCAACTTGAGCGCATTCGATACCTGATTTTATGGTATAAAAATAGCAGTAGAATATTTATAATAAATGTGTAACCGTAAATTTCATAGTCTATTTCATTTTCATCTTCATCAAATACACAAATAACGGTTGGTTTCTCTTCTTCTTCTACTTTGAGTTCTAATAAGAAAACACATTATGTAACAGGATTCTTAGATGCTAAAAACTGCTTTGCTATTGTCTTCCTAAACTTATACTTAAATACAAATTAGTTTTAAGATAGGTAACCCTGACAACGCAACATTTCATGACGATCTATTGCAGTTATATCATTACAGTTTTAAGGCCATAAAACATAACAAATAAACCATGCTAAATTCATATAACTTTTGCAGCTTATGTATTTTTAAATTGATTTTCAATTAATCGATTCAAGGAACATTCCTCGATATTCTAATACAAAATCAAGCTCGAAATTAAAAAGAGCAAGATTTAAATTACCAATTATGATATTTACCTTCGTCTCCACCGCCTTCCAATCTTTCCATCTGCATAGCACTGATTTTCTTCAACTTTCTCTGAAAAGAAATAACATATTATTGAGTGGCACGTATGGGCTCAATAACATTACACGATCATGTAAATGGCGTATCAACATTATGCTAATGAGCCGTTAATTTAATTAATCTAGTTCTATCTATCTATTACTAATTTAATTATTATAAAATACTTTACAACTTCATTCTTCATTAAATTATAATAAAATGAAGCTGTTACTAATTAGACTAACTAGATGGCGTTGTTATTTTAAATACAATTTAATTAACAATAGTTGCTGCTTAAAAACAGTAAGATATTACTTTTGATATAATTATAAACATAGTAATTATATTAAATTATGTTTTTCGGAAAATAAGAGGAATTCTATTTCATATTCCTATTTATTCCTTAAACAATGTAACCAGAGATTAATAAGACAAAACCACATTGAAAAAGTGTCCTTGGAGTTTCTTGCCTATTCTTCTCCAGAGGTCTACGTATTGGAACAGGCAACTAACTTCACGAATGACTTAGTTCGACTGACTGATTATTAACTCTTTCTATTCCTTTTTGTTTGACGATGCAACCTCGAGTTGATATTTATTTATTTATTTCGACTTATTGCGCATATTGTACAAAGGCGGACTAAATGCCTCTGGCATTCTCTCCCAGTCAACCTTGGGGTGTGACAAAAATAAATGGTAGTAGGTGCAAATAGGTGAGAGAGGTACCAGTTTAATGGTGGTGCAAATAGGTGAGAGAGGTATTATAAAATATGACATAATTATACACATATATTACTTTCATACATCTTATACTAATATATACCTATATACATATATATAAATAAATACAAATTTATACACATATACATATAATAAATACAACGCATATAATAAACACTATAAAAGTCTGGTAAATATGTACCAACGGTGTGACATTTCTGCCAACTGATTATACAGGAGGTCACGTAAAAATAAAGCGGTTAGTGGACATCCTGATTTAAAGTGGTAGTGCATTTCAGAGAAGGTCTGATTGGACATAGAAGGAAGAGTTAACAAAGTCAGAACTATGAGGGGGACATAAGAGAAGATTTATCATAAGATTGTGAGTGAAACGAAGATTTCTATCGTGATTTGACGATAGAAACTGAATGTAGGGAGCTAAATAAGATGGTGGAGATGAAGAGTTAAGAAAAGAGAAGAGGGAAGTTAATGCTCGAAAATTAACAGGAGCATTTTAACTCGGAGCGTAAAGCAAAGCGTGGTCATACTTGCGAAGATTAAAAAAAAATAGAATGCAGTTATTAAGAAGAAGGACTAGTTTGTTGAGAAGGTTTGTATTCAGGTCGAAATAGCACACATCACCATAGCTACAAAGATAACAAATTCATCAGACGTTAGTGCTAACAAGTACCACTGTATGAGACAAAAATGGCCGTTAGCTCAGCTTAGTGCTACCTCGTAAGAAGCAGCGCTGGTATTATGCTAACACCTAGTGAATGTCACGGACAGAGAGCCATCTTTTGGTTATATATATATAAGATTTGATATATATATATAAGAGTGAGTGAGAGAGAAAGAGTACCTACATAGAGTATTATACATAACCAACTTAATCAAGGCTTACTGAAGTACAGGTTGTATAAATTACACTATTTTGTGTATATATGTATAATTGTGTACATTAAAAATATACTACTTATCCGAAAATTAAACTAAGAACATGATTTCTAGCGTATTCGTGTTATATGCAGAGACTAAACAAAACGTCATGCCATTCCTATTTAATCTGTGCCCCGTACGCGGGGTTTTCAGTAGTTCTTAACAAGAGAAAACTGAGAAAAGAAATCGTTTTATGATTAGGTAAAAGGCAGACGCTTATCCCCGGCAGAGTTAACAGTTAATGGAAATTTTATAGTCAGTAATTCAGTGTTAGTTTGTGAGTTTTGTTTTCTATATAATACGAGTAGTATACAGTGGACTAAATTTTGCATTGTTATATGATAAATAGTCATTGTGACTTTGAAGTAACCAAGAGGAATTAGAGATGCGTCATTCAACACAAAGCCGTTGCATGCATACACTAACGCTTGTATCCCCTAAGGGGTAAGCAGAGATGTAATTAACGGCCATATTTGCCGACTATAATTTTGTCCAATTTAAGTAACAGGGGGAAAACCTATTGACGTCATCTGGGCATTTTTTTAGAATTGAATGTGTAAATTTGGAGAATATTGACAGGAAAGAATATTGCTCATACAGATGGATTGAGGAGTATAAGCAATAGCTGAAACAAGCCGGGGTCGCATACCTATACCCAAAACTATACTACACTATACTTATAAGTCAAAACCCATCAAGCCGTCTAGGCATATACATAGACATACACACAAACATAACACTTCTTCTTCTCGGGTCAGGCTGGGATAGACTGGATGCGGAAAGTGGACAGCTTTACAAACATTCAATCAACGGACACAAAGAACACAAGGACTTGGGACAACAACAACAACAAGAATTTGTGGATTGCACAAAGCTTTTGTCAGCAGTCAGGGTCAGTAACCACTAGACAAACAGGCCCGTCATTTGGCCGACTTGGAGGAGACCGCAGTGATTGATTGATATATATTTGTATTGTTGTAAGTATCTCTATATACTAACAATACTTATCTATTTTACATAGCTATTGTTCTAGAATCCACAGAGATGCTTAGTTTGAGTATACGTAACAAAAACTACAATATAATTGATAAACACAAACTAACTTCCACTTCATCACTTGGAAGAGCCCTTCCTGTAAGTAACATATTATTAGATTAAAAACATTCGTGAGTTGCATTATTATATATTAAACTTTAACGGTCTTTAACTTAACGGTTTTACTTACGTGTATTTCGGGGATGCCCGACTAGTTGCGACGCTGCGACTAACTGGACATGTTACTGGACGACTTACTCCTTGAGAAAGGTCTCCTGTTGAGACCGAAACTAGTCGGACGTCCCCGAAATACACAAGTGAGTGAAACTATATATTTAAATAAACCGTGAAAATATTGAATAATAGTACAACAGATGGCTATCTAAACAAGTACATTTTTATATATATAAAACCCGACTGTTAGTAACGTCCGATCTTTTTTTTTAGCTGACGTTATCCAAAAATATTTCGAAATTCAGCATCCATCAATTTCGTACATACGCACAAACACCTAAAAATATAAACCTCCATCTTGCGCAGTCGTTTCGCATGCAGCAGAAAGTTTTCCATTATTTATTTAATGCTTTATTGTAGACTTTTTATACATATACATTATATGCCACTACAAGATACCTGAAGTTCGCAAAAGCAGCCTAAGTTTTAAGGTAGGTCTGCTATGGCAATCATTATTCGCCTCATAGAACTGACGTCCAACATTTCATGATAATACAAGACGGTTTAACAGTAACTCTTGCTGTGAACCAGGAGTTCCATGAGAAAGAGGAATATAAAATGAGATATTCTACAAGAAATAGTGATTGATTTCATAATCTAACAAAATATAATAATTTTTGAAAAAGTTTTATTGACATCAATAAGCTTAAATCGTGTTAAATTGTTTAATAAGCTTTGTTCTTCATCCCTCAAATTTGTAATTCTTAAAAATAGGACAAACCCCACACACATACACACACTCACACACACGCACAAAACCAGTTGAAATGAGACCCTAATTCTTTTTGAATTCAAGTTGTCCCGTCAGCTTAATAGGATTAACACCACATCTTCACAAAAAACCAGTACAGAAATGCGTGCTTTGTGTTACCGGGTGACTGAGGATACCGGAGGCCCAATTACCGTTTGTCAAATAAATATGTTTTCATTCTTCAGGCAGAGTATTGCTATCGGGTAACCTGTCTGTTCGTCTGTACAATCATAAAAAAAAGATAAGTAGGCGATGGAGGTAAACAAAGAAATATAACCTTTTCTATCTCTCATATAGGTTTCTCTTTCTATCTGCTTCGCCCTTTCAACGGACGGAGATCTCTCAAGATGGCCTATAAGAGGCTGAGCAGTCTTCATGCTGACTGTAGCACTTGTACCAATTTTACAGTCGATTATAGATAAGCGTTTAAAATATGCTGATGCGTCTTGCCAGAACTCTTCATCAGATGATTGGGGCTGTTGAAAGAAACTTCAGTTATGGAGGAGGCAGATCACTCTACTATTAAAAAAATAAAATGCACTCCGGGAGTGCCGACAGAAGTGAAAACTTATTTTGGCACGTTACACTTTTTTTAGATGGGTACTAGGGTTATTGGGTAATGAATTGCATTTTATTTATAAATTGTATTTTATTAATTATTAGAAACTTTAAAATACATTTAATATTCTTTTATGAGTCATCGTTAACAATTTCGAGAACTCTTGTATCATCATCATTATCATTAAAATTATTACAATCTAAAATAGAAACTATAGGTTCATGGTAACTAAAATAGGAAATAAACAATTTTGATTCGAAGTTATTTAAATATCTCGTGGAAACCGCATCAATTGTACTTTTATATCTCGTTGTGCTAATAATGCGTTGATTGGACATATGCGTCAAGTAACGGTGTCGTGAGTCAATAGATTTTATCGCATATGCGTACCGCGCTAAAAGAAGTTTTTAATTTAAAAAACTTTCCCAGAAGCAATTTTTCAACCTCAAAAGCCCGGATCATTGTTGTTTTCCCCTCAATTTTGGGGGAAAAAATCCATTGGCAACACTGTTTACTGACCACAGACTAATAATATTCGGAAAAAAACCAAAGTAAAACAAAACTTTTAAAATAATTGTGGATTGTAATAAGTGTGAATTAATTCTCCATACAGCTAACAAGAAAAACGAACAAAGCCATGAGAAAATGGTGCTGAACAATTTCTTTTGCTTGTTTATATAAAGATGACAAAATACATACCGAGTGATCGTCGTGTTCTCCTTCAGTCTCAACAGATGCTTCCTCCTCTGACTTCTCTTCTACGGGCAGTTGTCCTGAAATAAGTATAATATTTCGGTAAGAGTACCTGGAAGAACCAGAATCAGACAGTGAGAGTTGTATAGCACGCGACCCTGGCCTGCTGGAGCTATTTCTTATACTTCATTCATTCGTTTATGCAGCAACAGCCCTTTCTATCCTGCTCTTCTTTTTCATTACAATTACTCGCAATTTTCTCATTTGATTTTCGAAGTGCTGCGAAGTGCACTATTACGTATGTATGTAGGTTTAACGGTGGTAGAGCTATGCTTAGGCACGAATGGGCCGGCTCGACCGGTGCGATACCACAGCTTCATAGAAAACCGGTTGTGAAGCAAAGCTTTCGTTGCATGTCGCTGAAATTAATGAGGTTTCCGGAGGCCCAAATCCTCCTCTCCGCTTTCCTCTCACCTCACCAACTATTCTTTTTCCCATCTTCACATCCTACCTCTTCTTTCCCCTCCCCGTGGACGGCGGTTTTCACTTACCATCAGGTGACCCGTCTGTTCGTCTGTCCCAATATATTATAAAAAAAGGCGGAGCGGGAAGTGGCGGATCGGCGGTGCTTTAGCGCACTTTAGCGAAGGGCTATGTGGCGTTCCTACAATTCTGCCTACCTCTTCGGAGAATGTAATGTTCATACATATCTACATACCCTCTCTGTAACCGTTGTAATATTTGACATCCTTGCTTGCGTCAATTTCAGCCAAGAACCGGTACATCTTGAGAAACTGTTTGTATGGTATGGCTGCGGAACCACCGTCAGGCTCCTTGGTCAGAGATTCGCAGAGGAGTATCATGGTGTGAGTTAGACACTGTTAATAAATAATTTATGTGCATGATGTTTCGGAGAGGTGGACAATTTTTATAAGCGTTATTTGTAGCTGATGAATAGTTGACTAAATTGAAAAGATGAAACATTATCTTAATAACATTGTTTCGAATTAGTATGTCAATTTTAATAATTCGTTTCTGCTTATTAAAACACTTTTAAAAAATGAGAGAACGGACAGTTTTTTAATATCTTTACAATAAATATAATTTCACTTACATCAGCCTTCCTTCTCGTGAAATATTCGCTTTATATTTTAACAGTGGTAGAGCCATGCTTAGGCACGAATGGGCCGGCTCGACCGGTGCAATACCACGGCCTCACAGAAAACCGGTTGTGAAGTAACGCTAATGTTACATTTCCCCAAAACAAGTGAGGTTTCCGGAGGCCCAACTCCCCATCCCTTCTTCCCCTCCCTTCACCCCCCGTCTCCTCTTTCCCAGCTCCTTATCCACCTCTCTTCTGTCCCCTCCCCTCATGCCCCCTCTCCTTTCTCCTAGCTCCTCATCCACACCTCTTCTTTCCCCTCCCCGCATCCCCCATTCCCTCATCACTCTCGAAGACGGGCAGCGCACTTGCGACTCTTGAGTTGCAAGTGTCCATTGACGGCGGTTGACACTTACCATCAGGAGACCCGTCTGTTCGTCTGTCTCCCTACAGTATAAAAAAAAAGGTATTTTTTTAATTTCGATCAGAGATAATATGTATTATATCTTATCCGTCTATCTTATCCAAAATAAATGTCAGCATTTAACGTTAATACTTAAATACACATATCCTTAGAACGTTCAAAAGCAAGTTGACAATGTTTCTCTTATGTATGCCGTCCCATCATCGTCTTTATCGTTACTTTCCATCAGACGAGTTGACAGACAAACGCCCATTCCAAGAATTAATTAAAATGCTTCTTTGTACTGACGTCCTCGCAACAACAGGCTTAACTTCTCGGTAAGGTAGCCATGTTGGCTTAAAACTAGGAATCATCACCACTCAGAAAATTCTAGTAATAAATAAGCATACCTTGGTTAAAGTACCACCAGCCACGGCCAGAAAATTCAAGAAAGAGATTGTGTCAGACCGTTTGTATACGTCGCAGAGACAGAAAATTCTCTTCAGCTCATTAGGATCCAGGCAGAACCCTTGCCAGGCTCTCTTCACCACTGACAATGGTAGAGATTCGTAGTTGCCTAACTGTAAATAGACATGAATTCACAATAAATACATACACTTATATCCCCGAATGGGTTGTATTAAGTCCCACTTTCGTAATAATGGCCAAGCTTATTAACTATATAAGTATATAAGCTGTACAGTCTTATACTCTTAGTTGAATTTTACAATCTCCCTGGTAGCGTTGGGGTGGCCCTATCCTCTCCATCGAGAGGCACACGATATTGTTCATCCACTTTAGTATTACTGTCATTTTTCTATTTCTCAAATTTTTTGTTGAACGTTTCTATATTCTTATTAACCGTCTGACCTTGCGAAATTCATGATAACTGATTAATTCCAGTCTGAGTCTCAATGTATAATTTAATAATGTTATGTTATTTGTGTCCGTCGTATGTATGTTGTAAAGTCCCCCGGCGACACATGATTTTAATGGATTTTTACGCGGGAGTTGTTTAGTTGTCTCCACCATGAACCCCACGGCTAAAAATAGCACATATCTCACACTGCCATGTGTGAGGGTAGAACAGTGTCATCCCATCTCTTCCCGGTGGTGTCGTAAAAGCTGCCTAAGGGATCGAACTGCTATCTATCAGACAGTATGTTAGTATGTCAACGTCATCCAGCCGGTAGACAGCAATAATCTTGGGATTTTGCGTGATAACTGTACAAACATACTGACAGAAAAAAACTCTTAAAATTGTGATTTTGGCTTCTGTTGCTTTAATACAGACCCGATATTAGGTTATTATTCAACATCTAATATCTACAGACACAAGCCTTTTAACTTATTTAATTATTATGTTATTTATATTTAATTATTATGTTATATATACATATATTATTATGTATAAAGAACCTTACGTATGAGTACTATTTTTAAATCCATTTTAATCTTATCTGTGTCTTTATTTCCTCAACTAGTGTTTTTATTTCCTCAAAATAATATAGCTTCATGCAAAAACAACTATGTTCAAAATTTTACTCGTAAATAGTGGCGGCAAAAAGTATCCGCCATTATCGTGACGTCATAATAGCGGGACCAAAGAAACTTCAAGTGTGCACCATAGTGACTGACCTTTAGATTTTTCTAAAACTAGAAATAAAATTGCGAATAAGTTTAAATTAAAAAAAAAAACACAATTATATTGTGTTGCTTACAAACAAAACTTTGTTTCTGCTAAAGACGTCACTCGTCTGATATACAGATAATAACATCATGATGTTTATTTTGAAAGTGCAGATAAATCTTGTGGTTTTAAAACAAAATAGTGTCAAATTAGTTTTTACTTATGGTTAGAACTCTATAAATAACACTTTCATAATATATTTTGATACATAAAACTCCCCCATGAATGAATTTGATTGTTATAATCTTATTTGAAACGCATTGTACGTATTTATTTAACCATTATTTCTTTGTTGAATACATAAAATCCGCCAACAAAACAACTGCATTAAAACTCCTGTGTCGCCGGAAGACTTTAAAAGCACAAACAACAGACACAAATAACAACTAATCGTGGATCACATTTTTTTTGTGCAATGTGGGAATCGAACCTACGAAATCTGTCTCAGTAGCCTGAGGTGTTTGTTCTTTGTTTTTTTATATAGTAATTTGATATAAGTATTTAGTACCTGTTGTGCCATCACTTTCAAACATCCTCGTGTCAGGCCCCCCTCACTGTTGTACACGGGATACTCCAGCCTCAGTTTCACTGGTGGGGGTCTATGCTCCGCAAGAGCTAAGAAGTATTCGAAGGACCAACGAAGTAAGTCGTATGGTTGGGTTTTAATGGCAGCTGGAAGTATAAATTAAAATTAAGAATACCTTATACGCTTATTAGTATATAATATCTTCTATTCTTATATCTTTATTACTTGATTCTGTCCCGTCTTCCCTCATTGTCAATGTGACCTTCGGACACTCTTCTCTATGGTTAAAAATACTGTCTTTCTACCCTACTTACGGCTTCAAAAGCAATAAACAAGTCAGGGTCGCAATATTTTTTTATACTAATGGGGGACAGACGGGTCACCTGATGGTAAGTGACAACCAAAAGTCCATGGACACGTGCAACTCAAGAGTCGTAAGCGCGCCGCTTTAAGGGTAATGAGGGATGGGGGAGGGAATGACTGCACGGATGGCGTAGCGGTTTAAGTGGTCACCTCGCCACTATACTGCCGCGCCGAGTGTTGTGGGTTCGATCCCCGCACGGAACAACACTTTGTGTAATCCTCAAATTGTTGTTCTGAGTCTGGGTGTTCTTTGTGTCCGTTGTTTGAATGTTTGTAAAGTCCCCGCGACACAGGAATTAATCCTAGTGCGGCAGTTGTCTTTTTAAAGAAAAAAAAAAAAAAAAAAAAGAAGAAAGGGAGGGTCAAGGGAGAGGGAAAGTTGGGCCTGCGGCAACCTCACTCAATTCGGGGAAAATATATATGTATATATACACATATACACATATATTTTCTCTCACCTTTACAGTATCTCTTGAGGATGTACGGAAATTTCGGTGGTATGACGATCTGCTGAGAGCAGTACATCTGCTCCACCAGCTCCGGCATCTTGAATTTGTTTTATCCTGCATACAAAATAAACTATTGCTGTATATGTCACCTGCATTTATGGTTACTGCACCGCTTCTAAGGGTCGTAGCGTAATGTTTTCTGGAGTATATTTATCCTAAATAATTATCCTATCCAATACAAAAAGATTATACGGAAAACGACTAGAGATTAGCGATTAATACAAAGCGACAAATAGAACTTTGTAATCTTTATCATAACAATATACTGTTATAATAAAGATTAAACTATAGACAACTGTATTCAGATCTATACTTATTACTTATAATATTAAAAGTATGAAGGGTTTATTGTTTGTTTAAACGTGTAAATCTCTGAAACTAGATATCGGACAGATTTAAGTAATTCGTTTTTGTATAAAAATACAATAGGTATGAATTATTTATAGGCTATGTAACATAATTCGACGAACCTTAATAGTGGAGCAGCAGCAGGTAAAATTGTTGAAGAGGGTTAATGTTAAAACACAATTAAACAAATTAATACCCCAGTGCCAAGGCCCTGTATTAATAACTACTTCAAGACTTCACAAAGCCACTTCTTGCTCTAAAAATTATGGCAGGAAATAATTTTTATTTCCAATAAATTACTAATATATATAATAAACCTTACATTTATAACTTTTAATATGTTATTTAATAAAATAACAATAATAATAGAAATATTATGTACGATATTTTTTATAAATATAAAAAATAATATTTTAATGTTAATGTTAGCTATTACATATTTTAAGAGAAAGTTGTACTACAGTAAAACTAGATGGCGCTGTTTTATTTTTATGTGCAATATGTGAAAATTTAAATTCGGCATTTAACGCAAGACTACGGGCGGGAATAAGGGCTCTGTTATAGTTCACAAAATTATATAAAAGAATATTCTAAAATGGTAACAGAAGTTAATATTTACAACTGACATTCTTTGTAAGGACTTCCTTTTAACAAAATAAATAATTAGCTTATTAAATGAGGGATTTCAATGTTACGAGATGTTAAAAATATATAGTGTCAGAGATTTACAATACGTAATTTTATGTACGTATGTACATTAGTGATTTTTCTAAAAAAGTACTGATCCGATTTGATTTGGGTTTACGATATTAAGTGTATTTTTTTTGGGAATGTATTTTTAGTAGACAACATATTCTCGATCAAGTAGAATAGGACCAACACTGCTCATACAGTCCCAGATAACGGCAATAGGCTTGTCCCCTGTTACGTAAGTGGGACTAGAACATGGTTTGGATGGATAATGGTGGATAACTGAATGTGGATAATGGAGTACCAGATGCTATGGCATATTTGACGAGTGCCCTATGTCCTACAATTGATTGGTCGATTGAAAAACTTTTTTTTTATGCAGTTGGAGGCAAACGGGCAGACGGGTCACCTGATGGTAAGCGACTACCGCCGTCCATGAACACCCGCAACTCAAGACTTACGAGTGCGTTGTGTGTGCGTTATGGCAGGTGACAATTTGTTCCACAGGCTGGTTGTGCGAGGCAAAAAGCTTCTGGAGAAGCGCACACTGGGTCTGTCTTTGTACTGTTATTGTTTAATATTAATTTATATATGTCTCTTTGCTTCTTTAGCACTAGAAAAGACACACGATGGACTCAGTGTTATATTCTTTCAGATTAATTTAACATTCATACATATACTCAAGCTTATATAGTCGAGGGGCTATGCAGAGGTGAATCAAACGTCGAAATTAACCACATTCCCTCTCACTACACTGAAAACATCACACACCTTATAACACTGCTTTTTGGTCAGTATTGTAATAATATAGGTATCACTGTCGAAAGCTTAAATCCTCGTCTTATATAGATACTAGTCGCCTATTACAACACTCACGGAAACAGACGGAAATCACATTATTAATTAACATTTTATTTTGCAAATATTGTTAAAATTCGTTTTGTAATAACTTACCAAGTATTTTAATAGGAACACTATCCATTAATAAAGACATTCAATAACACTGCAACATATTCATTGATTAAGTTTGTTTTCATAATACGTTTCCATAGCAACCGTTTTGACAGCGTCGCAACTTTTTTTATTGAATTTGTAAATAGATATAAGTACGTTAAGTTGAGAACTTTGACTGCGCGGCACCATCCAGTTTGAGTTATAGGTTTCCAACCGACTTGCTTGAGCTATTGTTTATACTCCCCCCATCCATCTGTATCAGCAATATTTCTTAAAATTTTCCCTTTTAATTCCCCATAGTGCCCGGCCCCTATTACCGTTATCCGGGCACAGTTATAATACACAAGGTGGTCACTTATTACCACTCTGCTTACCCATTCTGGTATAAAAGCGTGAGTGTATAAGTACGTTTATAAATGTTTATTTAGACAGTATGTGAAGAGCGATGAACATTTATTGAAAGTAATATGGCCGCCCACTTCTTTCGTTTAGAAATGTTGAAGTGAAATTTATTCTGGTATATGGAGTAAATTGTCTCATCATACCTTTATATTTTACTTGTTTTAATATGTTTTTATAATTGCTTTTTAATTCTGGATGTCGGATCAAGATAATATTTTGGTATTGATGTGAAACTTTGTAAATCTATACATATAATAAAAACAACAAAAAATAAATCTATAGACATATTATTATGTAGAATATAATGCATTAGGGAATTAAAACCTAGAGCAAATATCTAATTCATCTATATACATATATAATTATAATACAAATAAGTATTGACTGGCCTGTTGGTCTAGTGGTTAGTGACCCTGACTGCTGAACCGGAGGTTGTGGGTTCGATTCCCACACGGTACAAAAATTTATGTGATCCACAAATTGTTGTCCCGAGTCTGGGTGTTCTTTGTGTCCGTTGATTGAATGTTTGTTAAGCTCTCTGCGACACAGGAATGAGTAAATAGAAAAGAAGTATAATGAAATCTCTCCATTAAACAGGAATTGAACACTTTCATACCTTCTGATAACCCAGACAAATCCAGGAGAAGTTGGCCAACATTACACTGTGGAATAACAAGAAACATTGAGCTTATTGAAACGTGTATCGCTGATAATGGAGTCATTGAGTCTCGGGTCTAGACGAACACCTTCAGAGGCTTACGTTATCCAGCTGGGTTAAGGATCTGGCGCAGAAGGCAGTCCATCATTATATGGCACAATTTTTTATATTTACGAATAAAAATGTTAGTCTTGATGTACCTATGCATAGATTCACAAAGTTTCACATCAATACCTAAATGTTATGTCGATCCGACATCCAGAATTAAAAAGCAATTATTAAAATATATTAAAACAAGTAAAATATAAGAGCCAACTAGTAATAAATACCTACTTTTATATAACTAAAAAAAGACGAGTCACCTGATCATATATATCAACCGCCGTCCATGGGCATCTGCAACTCAAGAGCCGTAAGTGTGGGGATGCGGGTAGCGGTAACAGGAGAGGGGGAATGAGAAAAAGGCGAAAAGGGATGACTACTGCTGCTACTACCTACCATGAATTTCTAAAAAGTAATTAAAGTAAAAACCATTGATGGAGATATAAATTTAAAGTAATTTATGTTTATAAAAAAACATTTAACTGTTGTCTATCAGACAGTATATAATATATACATTAATACAGAGTCCAAACGACGGCAATATGCTTTCCATCTTATTACGTTAATGCCACTAAATTACGGTTTTGTAAAATATGGGTGTGTCGTGGCAGAGGCATAGTATACCGGCTGCTTGTCCTACGCGACAAAATATCCATCCCCATCACCTGGACGATTTGCACTCCACCACTGTGCGCTTCTCCAGAAGCTTTTTTGCATCTCACAACCAGCTTATGGAACAAATTGTCACCTGCCGTATTTCCGAACCGATACGACCTTCAAACCTTCAAGAAAAGAGCGTACTCCTACCTAAAAGGCCGGACGCACTTGTGACCCTTGAGCTGCGGGTGTCCGTGGGCGGCGGTAGTCACTTACCATCAGGTGACCCGTCTGCTCGTTTGCCCCCTATCGCATAAATAAATAAATAAAATAATACGTCGATCCAGGCGTGAATGTGTGTATTTTTAACTTTCCTTTTATGAATTATAAATATTACTGGCTATAAAAGAATATCTCGGCATAGAATAAGTATGGAGATACAGTAAGAAGACTAAAGTATAATTTGGAGATATTAATAATAAGATTTAAAAAGTAGACAACCGACTTTATGGCGTCATTTAATACTAAGATGGTTTTCTCATGGATGCCATTGTTACAACTGGACCAAACTCTTATCTACCCTTGAAGTACATCCTTTCCAATAAAAAAAGAATCATCGAAATCGCTTGGCGTGATATTGAGTTATTCGTCCATTTGTTGCGCACGTGCTTAATGCAAATTTAAGACTTATATGGTTTTCTCGTGGATGCCATTGTCAGAACTGGACCAAATTAAAATGGGACCACACGGGAAGCACCGGCTTTCGAATAAAAAAAAACGTTGAAATCGGTTAACGTAGTCGAAAGTCCTGATGTAACAAAACTTAAAAAAAAACAGTCGAATTGAAAACCTCCTCCTTTTTGAAGTCGTTTGAAAAAATGGAGAACACACGAAATAAATACTATTTTTATATACCATTTAAAAACCAATAATGTTCATAATAACCAACTGCAAACATAGTGTTATTAAAAAATATATAAGATATATTGCCGTGTTATTCACGGTGAAGTACAATAGGGCAATAGGGCCACCACATCTATCAGTGGGTGTCTTAAAATGCACCGAGCGGGCTGTTATTTATCAGATAGTATAAGTCATTCATTGCCCAAATGACGGCTATAGGCCTGCCCCCTGGTAAGTGGTCCTAAGTAAGTTTAACTCTAAAACCATTTACAGCTTACACAAATTGTCCCGTGCGAGAATTGAAGCTACTATTGGCTAATCAGGCAAGATCACTAACCACTCGGCCAACATGCATCATGCTTTTCTAGGTATAAAAGCTTGTAGATTTTTGTTTATACTTGCAGCCTAAAAAGGCCATAAATATATTAATTACCAAAGTTTTTTTACCAAATTACCTAACTTTTAAATAAACTGAATTGACCTTATATTAGATATATTTTATTAAATCGTACCACCAATGTTAAGTCTTTTCTTATCACGAATATTTCTAATCAACATAAAAAATGAAATTCATTCCACACGAAAAATATTGAATACGCCAATAAAATTGCAATGGTTGTTTCACGTGAAGAAAGTAATCTATATGCGTTAGGCATTTGAATTTAATTATTTTTGCGTCTAATTTTCCACGGACGCACGTGGTGCCATCTCTTCGTGAAACGCTGAACTATGTAGTGAACGTCAATACAGTCACGTGGTACAACTCGCTTGAGAGAAAAAAAAAACAAAACCTGTTTTAGTTTTGTGACGTGCATCATGTTTTTGTGTCGTGTGTTTCAAGGAAGGTGTACAAGTGATTTTAACGTGAAAAATTCATAGATACAAACTTTACATTTATCAATTACAGTTTTAAACGAAGTTTTTAATGTGTTATTACAAGATAATTAGTGTAAACTGTTGTTATAAAGTGTCCTGTTATTGTCATTTCAACCTGCAAACGTCGGGTGAATGAAACGTCTTTGATAGTGCCAATAATAATTACAAATACGGAAAAATGTGCAATCACTGTCAGTAGTTCAATATACGACAATTATGTGTGAACACACTTTTAGTAAATCAGTTCTATGTGTAAAATTGTGTTAAAGAAATGGGTGACAGATTAAAACATCCATTTAAAGTGAAAAATACATTTGTTGTTAGTGATTTGTTAGAAAAATGGATGTTATAACTGGACTATCCCCGCTAAGTAAGTATTACTACGGCTTTCTATCGGGAAAAGGGTCAGTTGATTGGTATTCAAGACGCGTATATAAGGTCTATGACCATACAATGGCATTTTCGACGTGCAGCGAGATTGTTTTTGATTTTGTTATGATGAGGATTTATTTATATTTTTTGTACTGTTAAGTCTATGTTGTTAATTTGTGTTGTTTTTTTGTGTCTTATTATTTTTTTATAGCATTAGATACATTGATACGTTATGATACAATATTAAATAATATCATTTGAACACCTAAGTGTTCCTACCCACCTCACTATTTATATAGCTTTGTACTTATTACTATGATTGTTTTTGTACTACTTGAAAATTTATTCGTAAGGTAGGTAAATACTACTTAGATACCTACTAGAAAATTAATTCGTGACTTATAATATTTAATCGCATCTAAAATAGTAATTTAAAATTAAAAAAAAATGTGTTTAAAAAAAATAGGTAAAGATTTTTTTTTTATTTCAATAGGATTTCATTGCATAACATCATTATTCTGATAGACAAAATATCGATGTTATGCAATGATTGTACCTACTTATTATGCATAGCAAATCTTTGACTCAAATATGTAAGTCGTGAATAATAATTATAATATTGAAACAGGGTTTAATGGCACACCAAACTAAAAACTAGCAAATACTTTATGATTTAAAAAAAGGGTTTCTTTCGAACATTTCGAGTTTGGTGAAAAGTACGTTAAAAAATCTGTTTCAAAAGATTAATACATATGTATATACAAATCAAGTTTATATTAAAAGTTACCTACATTTTTCATTCTCATTGAAATTCGAGTATTCATTTATTAACTAAGTATTCATTTATTTCTATATCTTGTACTCTACCATAAAACCTTTTTTTAAGACGATATAGAAAAGTTGCTCTATAAAAAAAAACTGCGCTTTCTTCTATGGCATTAATTGATAACAATTGTTGGTTAGGCTTACAGTGACAGTTCCTAGGGATGCGACTCTGACCTACTTGAGTTATTTTTACTTAATCTTCCAAGTCCATTCGTAATATGCAATATCCTTTCTTACCGAAATTCCCTTTTCAAGATTCTTCCAGTTTTTCAGCTTGCCCCATATTACGTAATAAGGATTAACTTAAATTATGGTTGGCAAAACGTTGGCGTTTAATTTGCCTCTGCTTATCCTTTCCAAACTTAGGCGTGAGTATATATTTATTTCAGTTGCATTCGAAAAGTAGGGGTCACCTAGTAATATCAACAATATTTTTTATCCAATAAGAACAAACTTACAAATTAGAATTCTTATTTTAAATTCGCTAGTAAACGAATACGAGATAGGTATGTTACCTATCTCGTATTCGCATAATAATTATAAAATTGTCTATAGGTTCTTTATTTAAACTAGCTTTTTATTTAAGAATACGCTTATAAGCGCTGCCATATTTATAACCATAAAGGTCATGCGACCACAGTCCAGCTTCTAATTAAGAGTTAATTTTTATTTATGCAATATGGCCGCAAAACGAGCAGACGGGTCACCTGATGGTAAGTGACTACCCCCCGCCCAGGACACCCGCAACTCAAGAGTCACAAGTGCGTTGCCGGCCTTAGGTAGGAGTACTCCCTTTCTTGAAGGTTTGAAGGTCGTATCGGTCCGGAAATACGGCGGGCTACAATTTGTTCCACAGGCTGGTTGCGAGAGGCAAAAATCTTCTGAAGAGGCGCACAGTGGTGGGGTGCCAATCATTCATTTGATGGGGATGGATATTTTGTTGTGTAGGACGAATGCGGAATCCTGCGGCCGGTATAAATCCGAACAATTCCTCCGAACACTTAACAAGATACAAGCGATAGAAAATGCAGAGTGAAGCTAAATTTAATATACTGACTGACTGTATGTACTTTGTCCTGTAGTGCTCCGTGGAGGAGAATAAGGCCATCCCACTCTGCCCATGCGTTCATAAAGACGACTAAGGGATCAGACTGTTATCCATCAGACAGTATATTGTATTGTCATACAGTGTCCGGACACAGGTGCCATACGGCAATACGTTTCCCCCCCGTTACGTACATGTATACATAGGTATGTTTGCATGTGTATTTATATACATATAAGAGAAAATAGTACTCGACCGTTAAGCCTTATTATGTAGATGATTTTTGTCCCTTCACATTCATAGTTACAGCAACATATATAAATTTGCCAAAGTAATTTTAGATTATTAATTTTGATTGCATAGAAATCGTGACTGTAAGACATGATCACTTAAATACGACGCCATTAGTGATAAAGTTCTTATTGTTATTTTTTATTGTACACGTAATAAATTTGTATATTTAAAAAAAAATGCAAAGCCATGTGTCTTAAGAGTACGCTAAGACGATTTTCTTATAAAAATATTATTAACCGCAGTAAGTACTGACTCGGCACTACATTGCCGGGCCGATCGATCCTCTGTCTGTCCGAATAAAACACGGTGTTCCGTCCAACTGTGTCTATTGAAGGGATCCCGGGATACCCTGCGGAGGAAGCCTTCGGGAATCCTTACAGAACTCTTGAAGACCGTGGCCCCCTGATTGGTAAGTGACCTCGCCTTGGGAGCCTTACCCTCCCTTCATATCAGAGAGGCGCGTATCGGAATACGTCACGCAGTCGTCTCGTGCTTTCTTCTGCTAGCTTAGCGGTCAGCCCGACCCCAGTCCATAGAGAGCCGTTAATCAATTTTGTGTAACCCTAAAATTGTTGGTCTGAGTCCTGTTGCTCTTTGTGGATGGTTATTTAAATGTTTGAAAGTCCCCCGCGATACAAGAACTAATCCTAGTGCTGGAGTTGTCTTTAGTAGAGATCTCAGAACTCAAGACTACACCCAGTTCAAGTTACAATTATGTATACTATCCTGGGGCTATTGCTTACTCTTCCAACCCCGAGAGCAACGCAATATCCCTCTCCTAAGGCAATAGTGCCTTCCATGTTCTTACCTATTTGTTTTCAAGTACCCCAATTTTTCTATCTTCGATTCCTAGTGTCCTGTTGACAGTATCAAGATTATGTTAGTGTAAGCAAATTCTAATTGGCAATATGTGAGCGTATTGTATGTACATACTCGTGTTCTTGTGACAGAGAACATGAGAGCACATGAAAAACGGACAAGTGCGAGACGGATCCGCGCACGACGAGTTTCGAAAGCAAACTAACTCTTAATGTACCGAATAATAAGTTTAAATTTAAAAATGTATACCAAACACACAGTATATTATATTTCGAAATAACGTTAGCAGAAAGAGATGCGGACATCGCAATCTTTACGTGGAAGAGCCATGGTTAGGCACGAATGGGCCGGCTCAACCGGTACGATACCACGGCCTCACAAAAAACCGGTTGTCAAGCAACGTTTTCATTGCATTTCTTCCCATCTCCTCATCCCCCTTTCTTTCCCCACCCTGCATACCCTCATATCCCTCATCACTACTTACGGCTCTTGAGTTGCACGTGTCCATGGACGGCGGTTGTCACTTACCATTAGGTGACCCGTCTGTTCGTCTGTCCTCCTATAGTATAAAAAAGTTTTAACCTTTTTTGGCTGTTGTCTGTCGTGAGCTTATGTATTTAGGTTACTGTAATAAAATATTCACCTGCTTTTGTTCTCACTGCTTCGCTCCTAAAGGTCGCAGCGCGATCTTTTATAGTCTGTATATAACCTTCCTCACTAACGGGCTGTATAATGCTAAAATAATTTTTCGAATCGAATCCTCAGATTAGCGCATTCAAACAAACAAACTCTTTAGATCTCAATTAACATAATTCACTTAAAAAAATAAAAAAAAACAGTCGAATTGAGAACCTCCTCCTTTTTGGAAGTCGGTTTAAAAGTAAACTCGAATTTAAGCTATTTTTAGATGAATAATAATATTATTATTACTGCTCAGCGATCGTTGTTTATACCGTAACCTAAATTGTAAACTGATTAAAATAAAAGTATTATAATAATTAATAAACTAGTTTCTTAAAGAAAGTATTAAAATACTTGTTCTTAACATTCTACAAATTTAAATATGAAGAGTTCCACGCTTAACCCGGCTGCACAAAAAGGGTTATGTTTTCGACTGTATGATGATGTCACTTTTTTAGAGCCTAGACGTCATGTAAGGTGTTTTTGAATTGTCTTAATAGTATGAGGGATATCTACAAGCTGGCTTTTCCGAATGAATAACCCAGTTCTTAGACTCTAAATAGGTCTAAATGGTGTTGAATAAGTACGTAAACAGAATATTAGTCTTGAGGCTCAATTTCTAAATTCTGTTTGGACTAACTAATACATATAAGTAACTAATACTAATGTTTGCCATTTGTGTATATTTTTTTTTGACGGCTCTGTGGTTAGTGGCCCTGACTGCTAAAGCGGAGGTTGTGTGGTCCACAAATAGTTGTCTCTGAGTCTGGTTCTTTTCTGGAGTTATCTTAAAAAAATATATATATATTTTATTTAATTTTTATTAGAAACATGATTAGTCGCCGGGTTCAAATACCTGTGCGTGGAGATAAATGTTTTAGGGAAAATGAACTCAATTGTGTTACGTACACAGCCATTTTTCTATTAAATTAATTTTTTAATGTCTTCCCGCCCTATTTTATACTGTATTTAAACTATTTATGCGACATAAGATAAGATACGATTGCAGATACAAGAGTCGATTTCAGGTACTTCTGACCTGTCATTTCCTCATAACTTCGCTAATTGATCAGAGTATGTTTCAGTAGTAGTAAATCTATATGGAGTTCAGGTGGTAAGCAGAAGCTGGAGACGTGAAGGATTGAGAGTTAAATATAAATAGATAGTCATCCTAACAGCTGAACAGGTCGGGGGTTCAATCTCCACAAGAGACAATAATTTATGTGATTGACCATAGACCATCCATAGACACAGGTGATGACGGATGGGAGAATGAGGGGCGGGGGAGGTGGGCCTCCGGTGACCTCACTAATTTCGGGGAAATGTAAGTGTTGCTTCACAAACCGTTTTCTGTGAGGCCGTGGTATCGCACCGGTGGAGCCGGCCCATTTGTGCATGGCTCTACAACATCTAAATATACACAGATCTATATATCTTAAATATACAGCAGTGCGACCCTGACCTGCTCTGGCTACAACCATCGCCTACATTTCTCACTTTCCCTTTTAATATACTCGGAATATTCCCATCCAATTCCCAAACTGCCCGACTTGGCAATAGATTGGCACATATTACGTAAGGGAGACTAAATTATAGCCAGCATAATGTGATTTAATAGGCCCATGCCAACCCCTTCGGGGATACAGGCGTAAATGAATGAAAGTACATATGTAGAATATGTCGCGTATATGTATATTAATTTTCTTCTGTGCTGGTCTATGTACAATTGGATGATGATGTGAATGATGTCAAGGCGGTAAGGTACTAGGAACTAATGCCCTAACGAGGGTACAATGGACCGGGCTATCAGCCATTATGTAGTTTATATTGGATAAATGGCCGTGGTACAAGTTACAAGAGGAAGAGAGAGCGATTTAATGCAGAAAAGCGAATGTTTTTACAAGATTTTACGTAATTTGGTTTTTAGTACATACACATAAGCGAAGCAGCGGTAGCGTGTCGGCTAAGGCGTCGGCCGTGCAAGTGGTTGTGGGTTTGAACCCCACCCAGCAGTGCACTACTGTCGTGAACCCCCCCCCCCCCCCCTAACGAGCATTTTACTTAGCTCATGGGGTAAAAAAGAATACTACTAATGTGCGACCCACGTTACTAGTATTATTATAAAATCAATTGCAATAGCATGTACGTGTAGCTTGGATTATGTGCAAACGAGTTTTACTATAATTATTTTTATAGGCCCGTGATAGTTTAAAGAGACCATCGATTCATCGTTTAACATAAAAGTAGTACAGAAAACCGGTTGTGAAGCAACACGAGCGTAGGTTTCCGGAGGTCCGACTCCTCCTCTCCTTTTGCCCATCTCCTTATCCCTCCTCTCTTCTTTCGCCTTCCCGCATCCCCTATTCCTCATCACCCTCAAAGGCGAGGCAGCGCACTTACGACTCTTGAGTTGCAGATGTCAATGGATCAAGCTACACGTCCATGGTCGTCACTTACCATTGGCTGGCCCTGTTCGTCTGTCCCCCTAAAGTATAAAAAAAAACTAAAATTTTCTAACAGCAAGATATTTTTTAAGTTTTAATTCTAACAATGGAAGAGTTTGAATAGTGAATTGCAATAGAAATAATTAGGTACTATTGTTGTTATATATAATTATTGTTACCTGACTGTTTAGTTATTTACTTAGTATCAGCTTATTAGAACAAGAAATACTTACCTAACACTGCCGAAGAAAATCCGTGCTAAGCTGGGCTATGCTTGTCCTCTATTAGGGCTCAGTTGTGGTTGACAAAAGGGGGCCTTTGGGAAGCCTCTATCTACCCATTCCCGGATAAAGGCGAGGGTGTACGTATGTATATAACTACATATATTGAAAAAAATATCAATTTTTTTTTTACAGTTAAGACTTTTTACATTAAAAAACAGTTAACTTTTATTTATATTTAGTTTTCATTATCCAAGGGTATATAGATAATAAAATATAGGTTTTCTTCACTTGTGTATTTCGGGGATGCTCGACTAGTTTCGGTCTCGACAGGAGACCTTACCCAAGGAGTAAGTCGTAAAGCCGCGACGGTACTGGACGTCACAGACAGTCTCCTGTCGAGACATAAACTAGTCAGACATCCCCGTAAAGTAAAACCATAAATTTAAATGATTATGAACATATATAGACAAGATTTATGCGGACTTTGCTATGTCTGGATTCGGATACATTATTATTATTATTTTGTTTGGTATTTTACATTGCACGAGGTGCAATTTAAAGTACGTTAGTATGAGTAAGAATAGCAGCTTCCACCAGTTACCTTTTATCTGTCGAGACCCCCCTCTCCCCATCGTGGGATTGGGTGAGGTTCAGCTCGAACCTCTCCTCCCCATTATTGCGTCACCTAATGGTCGGTCCCTCAATCCTGCCCTTGCCCCTAACGCAGGTGAAATTGCGGGGAACTGCTAATATCACATATAGTTGTCGAATAAAAGCTCCTATTTTGAAGTCAATAAAAAACAAATGTGAAAAAATATTTTTATTTATGCAAACCTGTATATTATTAAAAAAAGACAATTCTCGCACTAGGATTAATTCCTGTATCGCGGGGGACTTTACAAACATTCAAGCAACGGACACAAAGAACACCCAGACTCAGAACAACAATTTGAAAATTACACAAAGTGTTGTTCCGTGCGGGGATCGAACCCACAACACTAGGCGTCAACTCGCCACCATGTTGCCGCCATGGTGGCGAGTTGACAGGCGCGTATTCTTTGTAAACAGTATTTTTTTCATTATTGTAATTCATAAAGTCGCTCCTCATTTTTAACTTGTGCCATACATCGGCTTATCTATACATGTCTGTGGTCTGGTCACTTTGTTTCACAGAAGGTCAAGTGATACAAATACCATGACAGAGTCAATACACTGATTTATCACATAAACTGATTAACCATGTTGATATAATCTACTAATATTTTGTCCTGTTAAAAGTATCGTTAACCTCTATATCAAAACGAGGGTTATACTGTTGACCTATAATTAAATCAAAGTAAAAATTTCAAAAGGCTGTACCGATTTTGATGACTGATATTTCCTTATAACTGGATAGGTTATGGGAAACAAAAACATTCCAAAGGCATATTTGTATTCCCATTTATTTACCGATTTCAAAGAGATGGACGTTTTCAATTGATTATATGTTTATTTCCACATAACTCTGTTGTTTTGTTCAATTCCCAAAGTGCCAGCAATAAATGTGGGTTAGTGTATAAAATTGACGTGTGTTATCTCAGTGATTTGTCCGTGGCTCCTAAACAAAGGTACCGATTTTGATTTAATTTTCTTTTTTTGTGGTATTCCTTTTCTACTTGAATTGTATTGCATAGTGAGGGTTCTGGAGGCCCAACTCCCCCTCCCCGCTCCCTTATGACTAGAGTTGCAAGTGTGCAAAGGCGGTAGTCACTTAGCAACAGGTGAGCCGCCTGTTCGTCAGGTGAACCCCTACAAAAAAAAAGTTCTAAAGACCAAAATAAATTTAACTAGATAATAAAAGTCAAAATGTTTGGAAGGTCTTTTGATTGAGAGTGTTCTTAGTTAACAAAGATAATATGTTCAATCGTTCGTAGAACAATAAGTTCTTTCTGATAGTTAAAGGGATTTTAAAGTTTTTATTTGTAACGTTTTGAACGATAAGCTATTTATAACAACATAGGTACAGGTGTTTAAAGTAGAATAGCCACTAAGTATAACGAATGTCGTCACAATAGATTGGTCTAACTCCTTTTGTCTCATTGTCTTGGTACGTGGGAAATGTCACAGTAATGGCAAATCAGTAGTTTTACTTGCTTCATTACACACATACATATACACAATGCTTGCATTGTGTGACCGAGTGAGTGAGGTTATCGAAGGCCCAACCCCCTTTCCCATTCCCCTCCTCCCGTACTCTTACCCTCTGCCCTACCCTAAAAGGCGTACAGTACTCTTGTGAATCTTTAGTTACAAGTGTTCATGGGCGGTGTAAGTGACTTACCATCAGGTGACTAGGTTAAATTTGCTAATTATAATTTGGTCCCATTGACATAGGGTGATAGCCTATTGACGTCAACTGAGCACTGTATGACTGTATACGAGTACTTTGTCTGATAGATAATAGCGTGATCCCTTAGTCGCCTTTTACGCCGCCGAAAGAGGTTTTGTAATAAATCAATTTTTATTAGATTGTGTAAGAAAATGGATAATGTTTGAGCTTATATAGATAGGATTTTGACGATATGACGTGCCATTGTAATCGAATTGGGGATCGTGATGTTTTTAGCTACTTTTTAACCCCCTCACCCATCGGTGACACGTGTTGTGGTCTTGGACTAAGCCAAATACACTTTTTTTTTATAAATAACCTTGAAAGCAATACGTCGTCGTCTTTTACGATTATATCTGACTACCGATTAGGGATACTAACTCGAACCTATATGTCTTTGTATATGCTATACTAATACTTCAGTCTCGCTAGCATTTTCGATTCTAGCTACAAAACGATTTTCTCAGAATCAGATTAAGTCTAGTTTTGGTAGTTCAAATCAATACAATCAAAGCTACGCTCTTTATAATAAACATATATAATAACATTGAAGATTTTTACAACTCAAATATACCGCTATATTCACTCAATAAAACGTTTTTTACGGCTTGTTTAAGAAGTGAAGTTAGAATCTTTAGGTATATGTAGTTTTTTCCAACTTTTAACATCCTAGAAATTCTCCACCGTGCCACGTAAGATATAAATATTTCATATACAAGCTGCAGTGCGTGTTTTCGTTAGACTGGTTTAATCCCTACCTAAAAGGCCTTACCGCCTGTCCATGGGCGGCGGTAGTCACTTACCATCAGGTGACCTATCTGCTCGTTTACCCCTATCGCATAAAAAAATCTTGATTCATTAAATTTTTTCCATTTATAACGTTTAGTAATATATAATCAAATATTATTTTAGTGGTAGTTGTTTTTTATTGTTTTTAGTTTTTAAAAGACAACTCCCGTACTAGGATTAATTCCTGTGTCGCGGTGTGACACAACCGTGTGTTGTCCATTGCGAGGATCGAACCCACAACACTCGGCTCGACAGCGTAGCGGCGAGTTGACCACTTAAACCGCTACGCCATCCGTGTAGTCTAGTCTAGTTACACCGACCATGGTCACGACGGACGTTTACTGACGTAAGCTCAACATCGTCTTAGTGAAGCGAGGTTTTTAACACATACCCTCACGTGGTCTTCACTGTTTTTACCAAATTATCTGTAGTTTTGCATACAACATCAATATTTGTCAATGACAGAATGCCAGACTGTTGACAGTAGACGGTATCCATGTTCGCGATTGAAATTTTTATATATTTTTATTTCAACAGCTTTTCGTACCATTCTGGAGTAATTGTGTCGGTCGGTGGACAGAACCTCGACACAATTCGATTCAGTATTTAGTTCTCTTGGTCTGACCTATATAGGAACTACTATAGCTGCAGTCTATTTTATACACACCAGGTGTTTAAAAAGTTGTAATATTATTAATCAAATATTCTTAGATCATATAGTTAATATCACTATTATAAGATTTAGAGAGCTGGTAGTTCTAGGTAGCAGCCAGTTCGGTGTAACACGTAAATGACGCACTTATGTTTGAAATAGGACTTCAGAGTCTTGTTGGTCTTGACGTTTGAGAGAGGTGGTAGCTGAGTTAGGGATCATGGGTACGATTCCCACACTCGACATAAATTTCTGTAACACAGTCCCGAAGCTGGATATTCTTTGTGTCACCGTAATTCCTTGCCAACCTTTCATTTTCTATTGGTATACTAATCATTTTCCCATCTTTATTTCCAAAGTTGACGTCAAAAAATCTGCTATTACGTGTCTAACAACAAATTATAGTAAATACGGATATGAGGTACGCTTCTGCCTACCCTTTGGAGGAAATAGGAATGAGTATTTAACATTTATTAGCTTTAGTAAATATGCTCATTGTAATCCTCATCTTCTCATCTGACTGAAAACTTTTGCATCTCCAATTTTTTTTCGTGTTTTTGTTGAGTTTTAGGTAGCGGGGCTTCCTCTACAGGACTACACGTGCTGGCCTGAGGAGTCACCATTTGAGCATCGAAAATATACGTGCCCGAAGTAAACGGTTTGGCTCTTCTTTCCTGTGCCGATCGGTGAAAGCCTGGAATTCCCTACCAGCGCACGTGTTTCCCTCCCACTTTGATCCCGAGTCTTTTAAGCGCGTCGTGAAAAAGCATCTCACCAGGCCGCCATAGTGTGGGTCACCATGCTGCATTGACTAGACCACCCCAATGAGGATGACCCCACTCTTTGACTCCACTTATTGTTTTCCATCAGGCAAAGTGAAGTCACTATGGTAGGCTAATATATATAAAAAAAAGAAAAAATAAGCGGTGGTAAAAAGGAATGATGACTTAAATGTTTAATATTAGCTAGGTTAAATGACCACGTTAGACCATTGTTAGACTTGGGAGCGAGTAGTTGCGGGATGATACAACTCCAGGCGCAAGCCATTGGGGATTGAATAAGTATGTATGTTATTGGCTAAATTTAAAATCCAACGGCGTTAAATACATACAGAATGAATGGAGACAGATTCTTGGGAATGTTCTAGAACTAAAGTAATAAAAAGTCGTCGACCTGAATAGATGAACTAGTTTTTTTTTTATGTTTTACTTTTCTGAACTACTATCATAGTTTTATATAAAATATAACAGATTATCGATATTATCTAAATACCTATTACGGGTCTGTACAGTCCAACCTTGAAAAATGCATGAATGGGCCCGGCTTGACCGGAGTACGGATACGGCCTCACGGAAAACCATTACACAAACAATGCTTGCATTGTATTTGATTGAGGGTTTTAGAGATTATTATAGATTGAGGGGCCGGCTTAACCTGAGAAATGTCACGGCCTTATTATTTACATACATATATGTTTGATTCCCACACGAGACAAAAATTGTTTGATCTACAAATAACTGTCTCGAGTCTGGTATTTGGACTTCTGCAGATGTTCTGTACTGTGACAATAATTGCTTGTATGTTATTTTTATTAAGTAAGTTTCTGAGAAACATAGCTTCCTCTGATTCTCTCAGTAATATATGTCAGCTATCTAAATACCATACAACCGTTTATTTAATTAAGACTTATATTGCCATAGATTTTTAGCATTGTTGTTGTGTTGTTCTTTCAGTTTAATTATTTAATTAGTTCTCAGGTTCTATTTATTACTTAGAATCTGTCTTCGTCGTTACACTCTTGACAAAGTGGTCGTGGTCGTCACATCTGGTGTGGTGGCAAGCTTTAGAATCCGTCGCCATTCGCTCTTCTAGTACATTCGTGGAGTCCAATACATGGGCGTCCAGCCGTCTGCTCTTTTGTCCTCAACTTTCCCTGCACTACAAGTCGTACCGCATATTTTTACCTGTGATATCTCCAAAGACAGTGAGAATACGACTCTCGACGATGGAGGAAAGACGCTTTTTGATTGATACCAAATTCTTGGAAACTTGAGGACCTGTAAATTTATGAACCTAAAAATAATAACCTAAATTGAACTTTAATGTTAGTCAAAAAGATAACAGGACCATATAAGATCACTCTGCTGTCGGTCTGGCTGTCCCTCAAGAGGCTTCTTTTCTTCGATATGTGTTAAGCTCTCAGGTCAAAATTGACATTATATATTATCTGTAGCATCTTGAAGCTCTGATAAAAACAAAGAATCTAAGTCAACTTATTAAAAAGATAAGGGATTTTTTGAATATAAATTTGAGCATTTGAGCAATTCACAGGTAGAATGGAATCTATAGGGTACTTCCTCCTTGTCCTGGTGCTAACCAAATCATGAAATTTGACAACAAACAATTCTACAGCACAAGTAAATGAAAAAAAGACATTAAAAGTTGTTAATTGGGTTTTACATCACATAAAGTTTATCTTTCGAAAAATATTCAGTCGGAAAAGACGGCTCTATCTCGCAAGTAATGATTTTAAATGAATCAACGTACTAATGATGTAATATATAAGCCTGTTTTGCTTACGGAACCCTCAGAGCGTGACTCAGGCTTGCACTTCTCAACTTTATTAAAGAAAATCTATAGATAATCTCAATCTTACAAAAAGATTATTGTTAATGAATAATTTGTGTGTGTTAACATTTATTTTTAAATGTACGTACATTAAGGTATGCATTTATTAACTGGAAACTAAAAAAAAAAAACAGAAGACTGAATAAAAACAACTAAATTGCGTAGTTAGCAATTAATATAAAACATATGCATAAAAATAACAATTGATGTTTTTGTAAATATTTTTATTACATTTTCTGTAAAAATAATTCTGTAATAAATGGGTAACCTTTCGAGCTTTTTACGTGAGAAACCGGGAACGTAGGCCGAGCCGGCCAGCGTCTCAGAAAACGGGGATGTGAAGCTATACTTGGCACCGAGTAAGTGAGGTTACCAATCCCCTTTCCTTCCCCTCTTGCCTCTTAAGTTGCTTACCAGCAGGTGAACTGTCTGTTCGTTTGTCCCCCTATACTATATAATCGGACTTTATAAAAGTAGACAACCGACTTCAAAGCGTCTATCATAAAATTCAAGACTAATATGGTTTTCTCATTGATACCATTGTCACAACTGGACCAAACTCTCATCTAACTACCCTTGATGTACATCCTTTCCAATAAAAAAAGAATCATCGAAATCGGTTGGAGTGATATTGAGTTATTCGTCCATTTGTCGCGCACGTGCTTAATGCAAATTTGAGACTTATATGGTTTTCTCATTGATGCCATTGTCAGAACTGGACCACACGGGACGCAATAGCTTTCAAATAAAAAAACACGTCGAAATCGGTTCCCGGAGTCAAAAGTTTTGAGGTAACAAACAAAAAAAGATTACAGTCGAATTGAGAACCTCCTCCTGTTTGAAGTCGGTTGATAAAATGTTACGACGCGTATAGCAAATATACATTCAAATAATTTTGTGATAAGAAATACATACATTGCCTGTTAAGTGCTAAAATATAGCACTTGTAGTAATTAAATCAGTATAGCACGAGCAATATACGCAACGACGAAATCTACATATAATTTAAGTCAGGATTACTAAGCATGAAGCTTACCCGACTTCGTTATCTAAACGGGACATACGAACTGACGGGTTACTTGAGGGTAAGTGAGAACCGCCGCCCACAGACAATTACAACTCAAGAGTCGTAAGTGCTGCCCGCCTTTGAGGATGATGAGGGAGTAGAATGAGGAAAGTCAGGATGAGGGGAGGAGAAAGGTCGTGTTATTACTCCGGTCAAGCCGGCCCATTCAATTATGGTAATAGTAAGATTACTACTATGTACAACGTACTATTCTACATTCGACAGGAGTCAGCTCATGATTTGATTAAAACTGATGCCTTAAATCTTGAATAAACTAAATATTACATACATACATACGCCCGCATCCTTGAAAGCGTAGACAGAGTTGTATTCAACACCAATATTTAGGTGTTAGTTTGGAGCCACTAATATAATATGAGCTTCCTATTGTCACGATCACGACATACGAAAGTGAAGTTTTTTTTGTTTGTTTGTGTCGCATTCCCGTCGAAACTACACATACACGTTGTCAAATTCAAGTAAAACTATGGTTACTTACAATATACCTACATATGTAATATTATAGAGCAATTATATACTATAAAAATACTATAATAATCAGACACATTTTTTTGAATATTGAATGTAACATTAACTATAATATCGTTAATCATACAGCTGTCTTATCTCAAACTAAGCAGAGCCTGTACTATGGTAAGCAGACTGTTGAACTGACAAACGTAATTTAACACTTATATATTTCTAGATATGTATAAATACATATGTTATTATAGAAAACCCAGCCACAGAACCAATAATATGCTCATCATACAATTATTTATCCTGGGTGGGAATGGAAACCACGACCTCGGGCTTA
Organism: Tyria jacobaeae; assembly: GCA_947561695.1. NCBI lineage: Eukaryota > Metazoa > Arthropoda > Insecta > Lepidoptera > Erebidae > Tyria > Tyria jacobaeae. The sequence continues at coordinate 1,329,151 of OX387236.1, read as the reverse complement.
GCAGTCAGAATAACTAACCAATTAGCACACCTCACCCAGTATAGGTATTTTTAAAATGCAACGAATTCACGGCAATTGGCTTGGCCCTACTGCATGAATTTCACTGGGCAGAATGTGGAGTTATTTATGCTTCTGCCTACCTCTTCGGAAATACAGGCGTGAGTATATGTATGTCCTATGGTATACCATACTAAATTGATGAACACACCTGAACGCGAACCGAGGTCCGATAGCGAGGAAGAGTACCACTTAAATACCAAATTATATTCTCAGTAAACGATTCACACACAATATAATTTCTCTTTTCCTCGACTTAACTATAGCACGATTCACAAAAACTTATCACGCCATCTATCAATAAAATACAACAACTTAAACTAAGCTTTTGATCTCAATGTAGGGGTTTTCTCTGGCCAATACTCTTAATAACTGCCTCTTCATTCCTTAATTAGTCTGTCCTCCTCTGGAACTCTCTACCGCAGGTAATCAGCATTAAGTTCAAATAAATAATAAATAAATAAAAATTGAAATGTTCTGAAAAAGGGCAAGTCAGAAGTTCCCAAAAACAGCGACTATAATTTATAGGATTTTTTTGTCTAACACAGCATGTGAAACCATGGCCTTACTGCGAGGAAATTTTGGTGAACGGTTAATTTCGCTTTTCGGACCGGTCAGTTCGCCGCTTAGACCGTAGACTGTGACATTACACTCCTAGACTTTTTCCTATGGGGCTACGGAAAGTCCCAAGAATATATGGATAAACCGCTTACGATTGAGCAACTGGAAGCTTACATAACTTGTGTTATTCACTAAATACCACTCGATATGGTCGCGTCATCGTAAATTGGAACTGCAGAATGGACCATGTTAACCACTGCCAACATTTAAAAGAAATAATCTTAAAAAAAAAAATAGTTTAATGGCAGTAGAAGAATCTCGTCAGGATTGTAAGGATATATGAAAATGTTATCTCTGTCTGCGCTGAAGAGAATAAAGCATGTGTTTGTACAATTGTTGCATTCATGCGATTGTTTCTGTAGATAATAAATCTATTGAACTAGCTAAATGCTAAATACTATTATGTTTTTTAGTATTTGTGCAGTAATTCAATAATAGTTGCTTGTTGTGCCCTTTTAGTGTCATAGGTTGTTATTGAGAATGTGGTTAGAGCACTTAAACTTTTGACTTGCCATAAGGAATTAACGAAATAATAAACGCAGTGTGGTTTTGTGTTTTTTATTTGTAGTGTCCATGAAATTGTAACAACAAAAACAAAGTCAATATTTTTTTCAATTTTACGTTACTGTGTTCCATTTATATCATTTCGGCTTTAGAAACATATATTTTAATTTAACACTTTTTATTTTTTATTTAGCTGTCAAGTTTTTAAATGCGGAACGAATATTACGAAATAGTTTAATAAACTGAGTTTAGAGAAGCAAATAGCCTATCAGTTAGAGAGGCACCTTATTTATAATATTATGCATATAATTGCTACTAAGAAGTAAATAAGCATGATTGTATAAAGTGTAAAAGCAGACAAGACCTTGGCACTTTCTCTAAATGACCGCCACAGTAATCTTGCATCACTTTTGCTCAATTTTGACAAAAAATGTTCCAAATAATACATAACTAATATTATATGAACTCAATTTATCTATAGCAATAAAAAATATGTATTCTAAGGTTAATACTTGTTTTAAAATTCATCAAAACCTCGATAAAAAATAAAGATACAAGGATACAAATAAACGCATAGACAAAAAAATTGCCTTGTAAGTCAATGCTAATAAAAAAAAGAACTTCATGCAATGTTGAATTTCTAGTTTTATATAAATTATTGACGGTTACAATTGTGCTAAGTCGCTAGTCGGCGTGGTTGGATTTGTAGCTGAAGGTGAACCAAAGTCAAGGTGAAATTTCAATGAACAAAAAATGTATGCGTTTAAAGTATTCAACGTAAATTGATTAGTTTATTCTAGAAGATTTTATATGTCCCACAGTATTTTTTAAAAGTTTTTAGTTAACTTGCAATGTTCTAATTAATCCGATTGAGCTGATATTTAGCTTACACCTTCAGTTCCGATGACAACGCATCCCTATGAGCATGACCTGACTCTTATGCTAAAAGCTTCCTTTTTTTTTGTATTTAAATGAGAACTCTACTACGAAGTATTCCTGTGTTACGGGGAACTGTATACGTTAAAATATATATATATATTTACCCTATAACTATACGTTTTTTTTAAGTTTTGCAACTGCTTTTTTAATAATTTGTTGGGAAAATGCGCAGATAGGCCAGATAGTAAGTGATGTGATATGTAATGTGCCTTTTGTGCGGTTGTCCAGAAGCCTGTCTTTCACTGCCGCTCAAAAAGCAGAGTAATGTTTTAGGAGACCCGACCCCCTCTCTTCTTTCCCCTGCAACCGTCTTTTGCTTTCCCCCAGGGAGGGGGCACCCTCAGAGACGGGTCGTACAATCAAGAATCACAAGTGCAACGCACTCTGTGACTCTTTCAGTTGCGGGTGTCAATGGGCGGCGGTAGTCACTTGCCATAAGGTGACCCGTCTCTATACAAAAAAAAAAAACGAGATAGATAGAAGACAGAAGAGTAGAGAGTACTTACTTCTTGTAACTTCAAGGGTTAAGTTTAATGTATATATTTTATTTTGTATAAGTAATAAATATACCTACCAACAAAACTATGCCAACATTAACAAGTAAATTATTCAGTTTCGTGCCTAATATTACCCCCTGTATATGCATATTAGGACATGACAATGAGCATTTATCATGTTCTGATGTCATTAGAATATACAGGGTGTCTATAAAGGAGGCAAAATATTTTAAATACTTTTTTTTATATACCGTTCCTGTAAATAAGTATTATGGAATATTTTTTATCGGATTTAAATAATAATAACATATACACACTTCTATATAAACGATGGAGGGTAATAGGGGCAAGCCTACTGCATGTCATCTGAGCACTGATGACTATATATACTGTCTGATAGGTCACAGTCAGATTCCTTAGTCGCCTTATACACGATCGGGTGACCCTATTCTACTCTGTCCCTTACACTTGACTGGCCTGTTGGTCTAGTGGTTAGTGACCCTGACTACTAAGCCAGAGGTCGTGGGTTCGATTCCCATCCAGGATAAAAATTCGCTTGATGAGCATGATCATTTGTTCTGTGTTTGGGTGTATTTATATATAATATGTATGTATTTATAAATATATAAGTATGCTTCTCTCAGCAGTCTGGTTACCATAGTACAAGCTCTGCTTAGTTTGGGATCAGGGGGCCGTGTGTGAGATGTGACAAAACATACAAACTTGCCAGCCAGAGGCACTGACGACCTAAACAATGTAGCTGGGATAGACTGAATACAGTGCAGTATTCTAATTGATTGAATAATAACTCGACAAGTCACTCAAGGGTCAGATGGGATCTAGTACTAGGAGCAGCCTTTGTTATGTTAACTATGTATAGTATATGTACATTGCTGATTACATAGCTTTTCTATACTCCTTGAACTCCCCGACTCCCCCTTCCCTACTTCCAATGTTTGTGCTCTACTCGTGAAGGACCTTCGTTCTTTAAACAATTTACTCCTGTTATGACCTCCTCACCGCTGACTTCCACAACTCATTCTACGTGCAAGCCGTTCTACTATGGACTCTTTCCTCTCAAGCTTAGAATGCCTGCAAGCCGTTTAGCAGAATAACCAGAATGCATATGACTGATTACCTATTTATATATGTATTTATGTGTATTTTTGTTATCAATTTGTATATTTGAAACTATATTTATTATATCGTTATGTATAATACTACATATAAATTGTTTGCTTTATCAAAAATATGGGAAAATATCAGATGTCTGCATCTACCTTATCGCTTTTCTTCACCACTCCCATGGTTAGGAATGCCCTAGGCATAAAGTCCGCCTATAAACATGTGTGTATGAAGTTTTTAAATAAATAAACATTATAATAACTTTGCATTATATCTGTTCGCCTGTATTGGGACATTATAAACTCACCTTGACTTTTAAAATAATCGAAATTAGTCTTCTGTTTGTTTCACATTTGTATTTAGTCTATCTTTGACCGTCGGAAACGAGTCGAAGTTGTTTTTATATCTGATCTATTAGTTTTATAGAGGTAAAGGGCTCCGACCTTCCGGATACAGCCAGTACCACTTACGGACATACATAGATTTTTTGTGAATATATATATTTATAGACACGTTAGGTAGTTAGTAACGGCAGGCAGTAAACTTACACAGGCATAGTCAACTCATGCATAATTTTTTTTGCATTGAGCGTAGATCGAACCTGCGACCACCAGTCGAACGCATGCAATATGCAATCAGCTAATAAGTAGATATGAAGCAACATTTGAAACTACTTAAAAAGATAATTGCGGTCCGCTATTCCGGATGGAATCAATCAACCCATATCCTCTGTTGCACTTTTCCCTGTGTCAGCTAAAGTGTCTGGTGCTCTTATTCAGCTACCTTTTTGAAGCTGGCCTGCAACCAGCAGCGAAACGTCGAGCAATTTAAAGACATGTAATAAGGCTACCCTCCCTTCCAGTGGGAGACGTAAAGGCAACTAAAGGATTGGACTGTTATCTGTGAATATAGAACAAATAATAGGCTTGCCCCCTGTTTTGGTGGTGGTAAATTATGGTTGGACAAGACGTGGTTGTCTGCCTATCGGATGATTGGCTTGAGTGAGTGTATTTAAACGTGGCAGAGCCTTGCTTCGGCACGTATAGGTCGACTCAATCGGAGTATTACCACGGTCTCACAGAAAACCGGTTTTTAAGCAATGCTTGCATTGTGTGACCGATTGAGTGAGGTGACCGTAGGTTCAACCCTTTTCCATTCCCCTCCTCCCTCTGCCTTCTCCCTTTCCTGTCCCCTCCCCTATCCTAAAAGGCGGAGAGTACTCTTGTGATTCTTGAGTTGCAAGTGTTGATGGGCGGCGGAAGTCACTTTCCATCAGGTGTCCCTCTACACCTTAAAAAAAAACAGTCAATTCGTTCTATACATGAGAAAAAGTGGGCCTATGTATATAAATCTGTGTGGTAATACGTGTGAAAAAATAAAAGTGATAGATAATTATACAATAGCAATTGTGGTATGTACTCGTACTTAGATATGCGATTATATTTTGGCCATAATAAGACTTCTTTAATATAAACAGTTGTCGGTTGTTCATGTCATCGCGACTAGTTTAAAACAGCATATCCTTAAATATCATCCGCCTGTACATAGTCGACCTGTTTGTGTGATACGTCAAATTTTGACGGTTGTGAAGTAGCGACACAACGGCACGCGTTCTCAATTTAAAACTCTGTCCCATGATTGGTCGTTCCTACGCTAAGAAGGGGGATGACCCCGCCCCTCTATAACTACAGGTTGCTACTCTTATATTTGGTCGATGTTGTTATGGATTCAGATACCTTGAAACTGTAACGATTTTGGTCGAATATTCACGCAGCTGACATGAAAAGATCAAGTCCAAAGCAAAAACATATAATGCCCTTTATTTTGTAGTGTCCCTTAAAGTTAAATTTAAGTTTTTTATTACTGTTATGGGGCCTTCTCTTGTCAGTGTATCATTTGAAACCCATAGGAAACAACGTAACAAGAGAGAAATAGGGGACAACGTAACATTAAAAATACATAGGTTTAGAAATAATACGTTTCACTATTTTTTTTTTAAATAAATGTACCTCAGTATAAATTATTATAATATGAATGAAAAATATGTGCTGTACTGTAATCTTGTGTATAACTTACTCTCAAATGCAATGATTTAGAGTCTCATAACATAAATCTTTTTTAAACCATTGTCAAGTCCCTGCCTCACAGGGATCATTCCTTATGCGGGAGCTATCTTTTGAAGAGAAAATATAGCGTTTGCATGTAACCATTTTTTTTTTTTCACCACAACAAAGTTACTTGTTGCTTTTGATGTAGTTTGCTGCGTTACTTCGTTTTGATAGTGACACAACCTTAAGGGGTTGATGCAGTACAACGTAAAGGTGTTCGTTTTTTTTTTATTATATTTGGCGACAGAAGCGGATCACCTGATGGTAAGTGACAACCGCCGTCCATGTACACCTGCAATAGAGTCGTAAGTGCGCTGCCCGTCTTTGAGGGTGATGAGGGAAAGAGGGATGAGTAGAGGGCCTCCGGAAACCGCACTAATTTCGTAGATATCCTACGCAAGTGTTGCTTCCCAACCGGTTTTCTGTGAAGCCGTGGTATTGCACCGGTCGAGCCGGCCCATTCGTGCCTAAGCATGGCTTTATCAATACAAGACACTACCAATGCATAAAAATCCCCTAAGTACACTCCAGAGTCAGGATCTTTTATGACAACCACGTGAACAGATTTTACTTCATTTATTTATGTAATGACAAACAAAATAGTGCAGACTGTTTTAAATCAAATCAAATTATTAATTTGTAAAACATAGAAACAACATCAAACTATTTGTTTCTCTGTACGATCCAAATTAGAATTAATAGGGTAACCCTTTTCTGCATCACCGAGAACGTATTTATTTATTAAAAATGTTATATTGCATTGCATTATCTACCAGTCAACTGGTAAGTGGTTTAGGTAGGGGCATGGCAGGTGTAAGTCAATGAAATTTCTTAAATAGAATATAGTGACACATATACATACAAATGCACAAATTAAAATGAATACCTATAGTTTTACAGTCATAGGGGTGTCTGCCATTGTCCTTCAACTATCCATACAATAGTTATATACCTATAAAATCGAAAGGGCGTTACTTCATGGGCAAAACAACGCGTTGTATTGAACAAACAGCAATAGTTTCCTTGGCATCCATCCCAGGAGCGTAGTGACGTGGCTGCTTCAAGCTATCATGTACAGCTATGACTAACATAGAGTATACGTTTGTTTTTATAGACAGTGAAAGAGGATTTTTTTAAATAGAAATTAGGTTTTAAATAGAATTAGGGGCAAGCCTCTTGCCATTATCCCGGCATTGTATGATTGATTATACTGTCTTATAGATAACAGTCTGATTTCTTAGTCGCCTTTTACACCCCCCACGGGAAGACATGTGGTAGCCCTATTCTCCTTCACCGAAAACGAAACTTTTAACTTTCTTGAACAAGCAAATGAAAATTAAACTGACGAATAATTTTAAATATAAGATGAAAACTCTCCTCCACGAATTTATAATATAATATATATTATATGTATATACATGTATTTATGAATATCTATGTATTATATGTACACGTGTATGTAAAATATTATATTAGCATGTACATAATAAAGTACTCCTGGTACTAATACAATATTTTATTATAAAAATTCGATTCGATTACTTATACTTCTTAACATCTGTGCATCTACCTTGTTTTGTCTCTGCATCGCCCTAAGGTCGGCTGGTAGAAAATGTCTACGGCATAAGTCCACCTTTGACACATTGTGCATAGAGTATAAATAAATAAATAAACAAAATAGCAAATTAAGACTATATACATATGTACACAAATCAAGACTATAAATGTATGTATGTAGGAATATTATATGTTAGCGTAATTAAAAGAACTCATTATATCTTACTCTAAGAAAACATTTAAAATCAATCCTTATACACACACTAACATCTGTATCCCCCAAAGGGACAGACAGAGACGTTTCGAACGCCAACATTTGCCAACTATTATTTAGTTCAAATTACTGAATAGGGCAAGTGTATTATCGGCAACCAGGGAACTGTATACGTACTGTCTGATAGATGAAAGTCGAATCCCTCAGTCGCATTTTTTGACACCCTCAGAAAAAGATGGACTGGCTTATTCTACCGTCTGAAAACCACACGGCATTACTATCTATCAGTACACTTTTTTATGACATAGTGGGGCAGAGAGAACAGATTGGTGCTGATGTTAAGTAACAACCGCCGCCCAAAGACACCTGCAACTCACGAGTCGCAAGTGCGCTGTCCGCTTTTGAGGGGGCTGGAAAAGTGGACCTCCAGTATCATCACTTACTGGGTAATACAATGCAAGCATTGTTTTTTACCGGCGATCTCCCACAGTAAACAAATTCATCAAAAAACAGACTGACATACAGAAAGAGGACTGTCATAGTTACATTTGCATTAAAAATATTATAAGAACACACGAGCGATGCATGTACATACATATATTTCGTGTAAAAAAAAATCTATTTAAAACTTTTTGCACTAAAAGATTGTAAAACAGCGGACTAAATGCCACTAGCATTCTCTACCGGTCTACCTAAGGGTTGTGTAGATATAAGTCAGTATAAATATACATATCTATATATTATTTGGGGAGGTAGAACTTCCCCTAATATACAAGGAAGTAGCTAAACGACTGATCGACACTTCTCGTGACGTCGCTGGCCTTTTTCTTGCACAGGGAACGCTATCAGTACGCGACGACGCAGAACAATTTGACGTTTTTTTTTTTTTTTTTTTTATACTATAGGGAGACAGACGAACAGACGGGTCACCTGATGGTATGTGACACCGCCGTCCATGGACACTGCCGCTGCCCGCCTTTGAGGGTGATGAGTGATGGAGGATGCAAGGAGCGGAAAGAAGAGAGGAGGGATGAGGAGATGGGAAAGAGGAGAAAGGAGATGAGGGGAGAGAAAAGGGGGAGGGGGAATCGGGCCTCCGGAAACCTCACTCAATTCGGGGAAATGCAACGCAAGCGTTACTTCACAACCGGTTTTCTGTGAGGCCGTGGTATCGCGCCGGTCGAGCCGGCCCATTCGTGCTTAAGCATGGCTCTACCACTGCCAAACGTTGCATGTATGTAAGCAGTGCCTATTTGACTTTATGTATTTTAGTATAAAAATATCTTTTTAGGACATTTACCGAATCCCTAATAATATCAGCCGCGACATTAAAACATGAGCAGGTTGTTTTACAATACTGTTAATTAATATAATGGGGGTGTTATGAGAACAGGTCAGTCACACGACCCCGTTTAATGCGCATATCCGTTCATTAATTTTCTAATAGTAATACATCCCCTTTATGGTATTAGAATAATTTGAATGACGGGCTTGTGTGTCTAGTGGTTAGTAACTCTGACTGCTGAGCCACAGTTCGTGGGTTCGATTCCCACATGCATTTTTTTTTCTGATCTACAAAGCAGCTGTCCTGAATCAAGGTATTCGGGGTTTGTATGTTTGTCAAGTCGCTCGCGTCGCAGGAAGCATTCAAGGAATTGTCTTTAAAATAATAAATAAATATAGGTGATGTAGGGAAGTGACTTGTAAGTACTTTGACGGGTCTTAGGTTCGATTTCCGGGTCAGGTAAATTATTATAGAGAGTTAATTCTAAGTTGGCAATATATCTAAATGTCTCTTTATATAATAATAATTACCTTAGCTTCTATAAATGTTTATATTTTAGAAAAGAGGGTCTATGTGTAATTATTACGTATTTTGTTTACACATTCTATGTACAATTGGCGCCCGTATCGCAATTAGCGATCTTTGTCAGACAGAAATATAATTATAAAAAGGTACAGCAATTAACTATCTACGGAAACAGGTTCATATATAGTAGATACATAAATATACATACTTCAACACACACAAACATACATAATCGGGTATATATAATAAATACACAATACTTACAATTTTGTGATTACGAAATTGGTCAAAGGCACGTCTGAAGGTCAGAGGACACTAAAATAATATACTTGCGTGGAGTGGACGAAGGTAGCTGGCAGCGGATGGATGCGGGCTGCCAAAATCGGGGCAGTCAGCAGTTTTTGGGACAAGCCTTTGTCCAGATTGATGATACTGATATAAAATAACTTTTATCCTAAATTTAAATATACAAATCAGTTAAAGATTAAGTAATATAAAATACATACACACATTACAATGTATGTACATACACACACGCCTGTGTCCCCGAATGGGTAGACAGGGCCGCTGAATGATATGGCCATTTATTGATAAAGAAATAATAATTTGTAGCTAGTGCTAGTAGGTCTAGCAAGTCAGGGTCGCGTACCTAGAACTGATTGGTGTCGGGAAGTCGAGTTTTCTAACTAATAAAAAATATAAAATCGGAATGCAAAAATTCTTATTTTTGCTGACGTCATCTATAAATGTTAGATTGTTTTGTTTGAATTTGTTGATTGTTAGCACTCAGTGGAATTTACTAAACATCTCGAGTAAAATCACTTGTACTGTTCCACGATACCTGACCTGACCGATTTCGCCTTATGGCATTTTCAAAGGATGCTAATTAATTTTTCTGAAGGTACGAGCTCACATAGTGCAACCATCACTACAGTAATTACCTAATTATATGTATAATTTTTTTTTTTTTTTTATATCTTGTGGAAACCCCCACTGGTCATCACCTTACTGGGACCAGTAGGGTGGTATGTCGGACTCGAACCGACTAAAACCACACGGTGTTCCGTCACATAGTCCTATTGCCGGGGTCTCAGGTGTACCCTTGAAAGAAAATCCCTGTGCACCATGGCAGACTTGGTCGCCTATTGAACGACAGACAACCCCGCTATGGTGTAGCATCACTATTCAAAGAGAACATTCGACACAGGTACTTTCCGAAACAGCCATGTCCGGTAAGTACCTGCGTCATCTGGTGGGAGAGGCTACCATGTCGCCTCTCCAGCCAATCCTCCATAACGGGTCTTACCGCCACGATTATGGCGTGCCCTATGTATATATAGTAACGAGTATGTTTGTATGTGTGTCAAACACATATGTATGTATATATTATTTTGTAATCTTCCTTATTTCTATTTCTGTTTTATTATTTCTAGTGCACCTATTGACTTATCTCTACACAACCTTAAGGTAGACTGGTAGAGAATGCCTTTGCCATTAAGCCCGTTTTCATATTGTAGTACAAAAAGTTTTAAATAAATAAACAAAATGTGTTAAGGCGAAACCGGTCAGTTTTATTACATAAATATTGTGCATTAGTACAAGTGATTTTCCTCAAGATATTAGAAACAAATTATCAAAATCTTTCGCATTTATAGTATTTGTGAGAACAAAAAGTCAAAACGTGTATAAAACGTGTCATGTTAGACTTTACATCAACATTTAGGTATGGCGTGTTCGTTCTCCCACGGCGGTCATTAAGTACAACAATGGGGGGCTGACCAAGTGACCTTAGCGTTTAGCTATGCTATTATAACCTTCTTTTTAATTCATTATTTATATGTAGTTTTGTCAATCGACAGAACTTTTTACGCGATTGCGCAAAAATAATAAAAGTTATCAATCTGACTCTTGTTACCTTCTCACGGCTGAACCGATTTTGATTAAATGGAGTATATAGATAATTTGAAATCTGGTTGGGTAGGCTACTTTCGATATAATACTATATGTATGTATGTGTTGTGTTTCTTTAGTTAGAGGCCTCGGACTTCCAGGCCAATTCGAGTCAAAGCTAGATTTCGACATGTGGTAATGACATAGGGTATAAGATTTTAATACGACTAAAAAGATTAACAGATTGATGTAATAAAATCGAGTTTTAAACAGATTTAAAATACATGATTGGAATCAATTCTCAATTAGTCTAAATTATCACATCGCAATATGTAAATCGATTTTACCTTTGTTTTTAAATAGTAGTGATTCTACTGGTTGTACGCATTTTAATTTGAAAATTATTTTTCACGTTAATTATACTTGTTAAATCCGTAGAAGTTCATATTACTTGCGGAACCCTCGGTGCGGCGGTCAGACTCGATCAACAGATTATAAAACTGTTTTTTTAGAAGACAATTGAATGATTATTGTGTAATCATCTTATGACAGCGATACCGAACTCTCTCAAGCCTTAGACTGATAGACTGTTTGTGACGGAACACCGTGTGGTTTTAGTCGGTTCGAGTCCGACATAGCACCTCTCCGTAAGTCTTTAAACCGATATGTGCATGACCAATTTGGTCCAACGACCATGCTCAATAGACCATGTCACAGGTGCTCAGTGATTAATGCTGAATTATATCGGTGCCGTATCCCAACAGAAATCAATGGTGCGTTAAGACTATATGGGGAATATCAGGTGGTATCGATGATGTGGAACTGCAGCTGTTTTTATGCCATGCAATGAATAATAGTAACTTTTTGCTCGAAGCTCGGAACAATATGAGCAGCGGTATCATGTCTGGTTATATTGTGGTATGGTGCCTAAAGCTAGGTGAACGTATTCCATGGAGTGGTCACCTCCTTATCAGGTGGCCAAGGCTTGCAGGGGTTCCCGAAGGCTTTCTTGTTAGGGTATCCCGGGTCCCCTGCGATATAGCCACTGTGACGGAACACTGTGTGGTTTTAGTCGGTTCGAGTCCGACATACCATCTCACCCTCAGCTCCGGTAGGTGATGACCCGTGGGGGTTTTTGCACGAAAAAAAGGTGAACGTATAGTTAATATAGTCTTCTCATCGTCGATCCCACAGTGCCTTAAGACGAAAGTCTTCAATGAGTGTGTCCTACCCGTCATGACATACAGAGCCGAAACGTGGACACTTACGGTACGGCTGGTCCACAAGCTTAAAGTTGCTCAGCGTGCCGATTGGCGCAAGATGGCTGGCAGGAGCTGGATGCGAGAAGCCGAAAATAGATCGAAGTGGCGTGCAATGGGAGAGGCCTATGTCCAGCAGTGGACTGCGATAGGCTGATGATGATGATGATAGTTAATAAAAGTAATTATTAAAAAAACAGGTGTTCAGCCAATAAATACATACATACATTACCTCACGCCTGCATCCGAGATGAGATAAGCAGAGCAGCAAATTTAATATTATCCTACTCACGTAATAAGGGACAGCCTTATAGCCGTAACCGGGCACTGTTTTTAATGTACATATGCAAATAAATTGTATATAATTAAGTCTTATCAACGTAATAGGCAACCCGGACGATGGCGGCTATGGCCATCGTCCTATCGCCATCGCAAGGATGCAGGGAGCGGAAAGAAGAGAGGAGGGATGAGGAGATGGAAAAAAAGAAGAAAGGAGACGAGGGGAGAGAAAAAGGGGGGAGGGGGAATTGGCCCTCCGGAGACCTCACTCATTTCGGGGAAATGCAACGCAAGCGTTACTTCACAACCGGTTTTCTGTGAGGCCGTGGTATCGCACCGGTCGAGCCGGCCCATTCGTGCCTAAGCATGGCTCTACCACTGTAAAAATTATGTATATGTTTAGATAATATCAAAACGATTTCTATTCGACGGTATAAATACAGTCACACAGGACGCAGGACTGAAGGCAGTATGCTTACCCCTATTACTACTTTCTTTCTTTTTTCGTAAAAAATATAACTTTTAAACTAGTTCCGAAGGTTGACTGGCAGAGTATGCCTAAGGCATTAAGTCCGCCTTGTACAATATGTGCATTAAGTTAAATAAATAAATAAATCCATTAGAAATAATTCCTTTATCGCGGGGGCTTGATAAATATTCTATCAATATTTATGGATCACACAATTTTTGTCCCGTGTGGGATGCAAACCTACAGCCACCGATTCAACAGTCAGGGTCACTAACCACTAACCCACAGGCCCGTTGAAGGACTAAATTGTGTTTGGCAAGCAGCGGCATATAGATGTGACTATATGTATGCTAAACTAAATAATCTCTGCCATAACCATGAACTTTATGTGGATATTTAATACTTTTTAACAATTGTATTAAGAACAAAGATTTGAAATTCGGCAACAGTGATTGAATGCTAATTTCAAAAAGTTGGTATCATAAACATACAATATATAGTTAAAACAGCAAATATATTAAACCCTTGTGATTTCACCTGCGTGATTACACATTAAATATGAAGATTATACTTTTAAGCGGACAGTAAATAATCGCCCACCCCCCGATCAACAAATTACAAAATCACCCCATACTATAATTGAACTTGTAAAGAGAAAATCACACGATTGGTCAACATTTTCCCTCCAAACCACCAATGTTTTTAGTGAAAACCGTGAAAAGGCAAATATAGATAGCCTTTTCCCACACCCTATAGTACGTATTCTCTGTCTCTTTTATACGTAAGGGGTGAAATGCGGTGATGACGTTGCTGTCAGTGCCTTCTAAGTTTAATGTAATGACGGACGTGGGTACTAGACAAACAAAGGATTTTTATATAAATAAAAATTAAATTGTCTGTTAAAAAACATAGTGCAGTAGTGTTTTAAAATGATTGTTTTTTCTATTTATATTCTGTAACTGCATTGACGGTTCGTCGATCATACTAATTTCACTGTGAAATGTGATTTAAAAGTGAAAACGCTATTCTATAAAAACTACACACGCACGTCTTGACTTACAATTTCATTACGGGAAGGAATAAATTTCAACTTAGTGTATCTGTAACAAGAGCAAAAAAAAAAACTTAAGAAGACAAAAGGCGTTCGTTCATTTATCAAAAAAAAAAGACAAAACACTGAAGACAATCGATATTTAAAATTTTCCGATTTCGGATTCAAAAAGTTTCATTTACATTTTTGACGTTTCCCGCAATGTGTCACATCGGGTTTGTTCTCGATGCTACGTGAGATATGAAATGCTTACATATTTAAATTAAAATGGAATACACATGGCACATGGAGGACGTTAGCCAAGAATCAAACTCTAGGACCACCACTAGGCTACAGACCAGAAGTCAAGGTAGGCAATCTTAGGTTTAATATTTTTTTAAAGAAACATTTTCAAATAAGGAAATAAATTGATTACTTTCCGTCATACAGCGTCAAAATTCAGTATTTGCTAGCGTATATTCGATTAAAAGAAAGGAGAAAAGAGTTCAAAGCTATGATTTTTTATGATAGATCTCTTTTCTGTGTCTTACATGTCTTTGTACCAGAAAATTATTTATCTTTCGAAACACTCAAGGCTGACAGTCAAATATTGGCTTAGGAATTAAGGCCGCCTTTGTACAATAAATAAATAAACAGAAAAACGTATTAAATAATGTTAAGCCGTGTGGTTTTCGGTAAACTAAAATACGTTCATCCCGATCTCTTGGGTGTCGAAAAGGGCAATTGAAGGATGGGACTGCTGCTATCTCTCAATCAGTATATAATTATACATTCATACATCGCTGAGGTGACGGTAATTTGCTTTTTCCTAGACCCCCCCCCCCCCTTCCCCGTTTAAAGCTAAATAAATAGTCTCCCATACGTCAGTGATCATTTGGCGAACGATATATAGATTGATGAATACTTTATTATACAGTCGAAACTGGCGTGTTGGTCTAGTGGTTAGTGACCCTGATTCCCACCCTGGACCAATATTTGTGGTATGAGCATGATTATTTGTTCTGTGTCTGTGTGTGTGTTCATGTACGTATTTAGAAGTATATAGGTATGTTTATCAGCAGGTTACCATATTACAAGCTCTGCTTAGTTTGGGATCAGACGGCCGTGTGTGAGATGAGTGAAGTTATTATTATTATATAATATTTTACTTATAAGTAAAGTACCTACTTACTTAGTAAATGATGATATGTAATATTAAGTAAATATTGACGATATAATGTGTGTAAGTTTTGTATTGTATACGATGTTGTAATATCTGTACTTAAAGGATTTCTTCTCATGAGGCCAAACCGCCTGTTTTCAAATGGTTGAGCATTTGAAAACAGGCGGCTATAGATCAATCAAGGTCAATCAAACAGGTACTTAATTAAAAATGAATAAACATTTTTTTATTAATTTTAAATTATCAGTTGAATTTTGACCAGTGACCAGTGCGTCTCTTAGTGGGTGCAAGTCCTGAGTCATCTTTTAAAATACGTGACATGATTCTAGGTGCTATATTCATTTAACGTGATAAAATCTTTTGCTTTCGGCCAGGAGTTCTTCGAATTCTTTCCTTCACTGCCTTGATCGCCTTTTTCGGTCGAATACTACGTGGACGTTCAGACCCCTTTCAGTCACACACAGACATCACAAACAAAGGTACACAAACATTCGACTAAATGTCAAAAAAAAATAGCCTAAATTACTCCTTGTGTATGCAAGTGAGTTTCATAAAAGTCTACCCGTTCCGGAGATAAGCCGGTATAAACAGATAGACCAAAGATTCAGAAACTCACGTATTGTTATAAGTACTGTATAATCGTATTAAATTAGTATAAATCTGTTACTGTTATATTGCAGGCAGACACTTTTAGTTTATGTATTTACTTAGATACACGGTTTTATTGTGTATTTTAGGGATGTTCGACTGGTTTCGGTCACTTTCTATTTTTATCACTTTTGTTTTGTTTTGTATGTATTTATTATTATATTTATGTATAAAATAGAGTATTCATTAAAGTATCAATAATATAGGATATAAGAGTTAAACTGGAACAGATTACCGTAGGCATTTAGTCCGCTGATGTACCTTTTGTGCATAAAGTTTAAAATGAAAAAAAAAAAAAAAAAAAAGAAAATTTTAAGATGCCATTGGTCGTATAACCTAAATTCGAGAGCACTTCCCTAACTGCATCAGCCATAGTAGAGTAAGGCCATATTAGCCTCGAAGAAGCTTGGTGTGCTAAACAGATCGAGAGAGTATTTTACTCCGGCCCACCGCCTGCAACTTTATAAGGCGCAGGTTCGGCCGCACATGGAATACTGTTCTCATCTCTATGCTGGTGCACCCCAGTACCAACTTCTGCCTCTTGACCGCATTCAACGGAGAGCGACTCGCATCATCGACTGCTAAGATATTTCTGATCGACTTGACACCTTGGCGTTGCGTAGAGATGTAGCTTCACTCTGCATCCTCTATCACTTGTATCATGGGGAGTGTTCAGAGGAATTGTTCGGACTTATACCGGCTGCAGGTTTCCGCCATTGTCCTACGCGACAAAATATCCATCCCCATCACCTGGACGATTGGCACTCCACCACTGTGCGCTTCTTCAGAACCTTTTTACCTCGTACAACCAGCATATCGAACAAATTGTCGCCTGCCGTATTTCCGAACCGTTACGACCTTGAAACCTTCAAGAAAAGAGCGTACTCCTACCTAAAAGGCCGGCAACGCACTTGTGACTCTTGAGTTGCGGGTGTCCATGGGCGGCGGTAGTCCCTTACCATCAGGTGACCCGTCTGCTTGTTTGCCTCCTATCGCATAAAAGAAAAAAAAAATAAAGCTGTTTTTTTGTTTCTTCTTTAAACTCTGTAATCACTGAAAATATCAGATTTAAATGATTCTTTTCACATTCGATAGAGTATTTATAGAGGATTAATATAAGCTACAAAATATCACGCTACGACCCTTAGAATCGAAGCAGTGTCCATAAACGAAGACCATATTCAATGTAAATATTTCTTTAATGGAGACTTTTTCAAAATGTTGAGATGTAAGAAACCAAGTATCGTGTTCATTGTTTAAGAATCGATTCCAATGAGCCACTAGTTTACACTTTACACTGTCGAATGTTTTGACAGCATTAGTAGTTCGGTATAGTATCAATATAAACGTTTTTTGTTATAGATTTTACGCGTGTTCATCTTGATAAACTGAGTGTCTCGTATTTTAAACTTGTCTATAAACATTAATTATTACTCGACTCGCTGAAAAAGAAGTGTTATGCTTTTAGGATTCTTGAATACGTATATGAGATTACTTATTTCGACTTTAAAAAAGTAGAGAACCGCCTTCAATGCGCGTTTGTCGTGATAAATCGTAAATCGTGCAATTTATTTGCTCATTCGTAACGTAATTCAATAAATTATTTCCTAACTCCTGACCGTTGAGGAGCTGTACCTTCCATCAACAACTCAGCAGCCTGTGAAGGAAACGGCCTTAATAGTTTTAGAAAGTACATATGTAAAAAGAAAATTGTTAGTGCCTATTCAATTTGAAGGTTACCCTCAAACCCAGGGATCCCCCTCCCCAAAAATCGTGTTAAACCATCATGACGGGCTTCTCTTCCTCCTCTTCTCTTCTCCCTCCCTCATCCAACCTCTCCTCTTTCCCATCTCCTCATCCAGGCTCTCGTCTTCCTCTTACTGCATTCTCCGACCCCTCATTTCAGCTTAAAGGTGGATAGCACTTACAACTCTTGAGTGTGTGAGTGTGTCATGGACAGTGGTTTATCTAAATTTTAATTTAGATATATTAGATATTTAAAAAAATGCCAAATTGTACATGCATAGTCCATTTACATAACAAGTTTTATTTCAATACGGCGAAAACGAAGAAGTAAATTAAAATGAACTTTTAAGATTAGTTTACATACATATACATACATAACATCACTCCTCTTTCCCATAGGGGTAGGCAGAGACAACTTCCTTCCATTTGCCACGGGTCTGACATACCTTTCTCCCTTCTTCAACTTTCATTCCGTTCTCATACAGGCTCGTCGGTTAAAGGTACTTTTGACCTGGCCTTTGTTCAGATTGTCTTGAACTTGGTTCAAGAACGGTCGCCTAGGTCTTCCTCTTCCGACAACTCCATTTACCTCTACCATATAAATACCTTTTGTCGATCTTCTTTCATTCAGCCTTTGGATATGATCGAACCAGTACATCATACTTTTTTCTATTTTAGTCAGTACATCCTCACACCACACTGCTCCCTTATCACACTATTCCTCACTCTGTCACTCAATTTCACATCAGCTATACTCCGCAATGCTCTCATTTCTACCGCATTAATTTTATACATACATACACTCTCGCCTTTATCCCTGAATGGGTTTGCAGAGGCGTTTTAAACAATTACATAATAGAATACCCTATTATTATATATATTATATTCTACTCCACCGAAAACCACACGATAACTGTTTAAAGTCAATTACTATTTGGGCATACGGAAATATTTAAACAAAATTATATGCAGAAGTATGGAAGCCAAATATTTCGGAATGTCGCTTTCGTATCAAATAGAGCGAAATACTTGCATACAATATCGGAATACTATCAAACCGGTCTTATTCATTTGATTCCGATGTCCACCGTCCCGTGAAAATAAGAACAGCATAATGAGGTTCACATTGCGGGTCAATAGATGGCTCTGTAATCTCGAATGTATTTTTTTCTTTTTCTTTTACAGTTTATATCTATCTATTATCTTGAATGACAAACTCATAGACTCCAACTTAAATCGTATATTTTTTATACTGATTTTTACTTACTCTTGCTAGCAGTTTCCCGCAGTTTTACATGCGTTTATGGATATTGCTCCGCTCCTAAGGGGCGTGGTTGTTTTATAGTCTATATTTTCTTCAATTACGAGTTTACTAATAACCTTTAAATAGTATTGCTATACAAGTCCTTGTTCCAGAAACCATTTTTTTCTTGCCATATCAGTATTTAAATATTTTTGCAGTTTCATATCGGTATGAAAATTAGAAGTTAGAGTTAAAAAACATACAACATCTGTTCCTTTCATGCTTTACTTTTGCAAGGATCATTTCGATGTAAACAATATTTACTTAACTGCTAATTAGTGATGACAATGCATAGGTAAATAAAATGTACTTTAGTACTTGACTTTAAAAAAATGACTTTAGAAATAATATAATAGTAATAATAATAAGCCTGTTTAATCGGTCTATCACCACTATTTAGTGGTGATAGACCGATTATTGCAATGATTGTCGATATCGCTTTTCCTCTTGACGAGCAGCTCGTGAATTTGAAAACGATAAACAAATGAAATATTATGATTTGTCTCACAAGATTGTCGATATGTGGAATATCGATTCGGCGATCATTGTTCCGATAGTCATATCTATTCACGGATGAATAGGTAAGAGCCTCAATCACCACCTTAAGAGGCTCTCGATAGATGGTTGGATCAAGGAACTGATGCAGAAGGCAGTTCCTCTCGACACGGCCCGCATTGTGCATCGTTTTTTATATTTTTCAATGTATTTTCTAATTTATATGTATGTATTAATTTAAATTACTTGTTTTTAAATAATGGGAATAATAATAAAACAGTTAGTGGACTCGGATTTCTTGGCACCAGCTAATTCAAATTATAGGCATGCGACCCTGACTTGCTTGTTCTCAGTTTCCAGTCAATATACTAAAAAAATTCCCAGCCTATTCCAAAAAGTGCCGTAATGACGGCAAAGGTGTTGTCTTCTATTACGTCAATGGGACTAAATTATAGTAGCAATTGTTGTTAATTATGCCTCTGCCAACCCTTTGAGAGTACAGGCGTGATGTATAAAAAACTGTAAACGTGACGTTTATTTTCTCAAGATGTGCTGAAAATAAAGGTGTTCAGTAAGGTATTTATTTAGTGCATAACACATTTTGCCATATCTCAATAGCATGCGAATGTTTCAAATTATATCTTAAGTATTACGTTATTTAAGGTGGTACTATTTTAAGTTTTTGTATTTTGCGATATCCGTGTTACTTAACTGCGATAGGTGACCAATTAATTTTATATATATTCCATTCTAATATTTCTTCAATTCTTACATTTATGTTCTGAGGTAATGAGTGATTGATGACCCAACTGAGCACACATCACAATTTTATTAACTTGCAGACTCTAACATAGTATTTTAATAATCTTTGGGTCTTCACAACATAACGCTCTGTGATTGGTGTTTCGTTTGATATGAATGAGGAAAAAAAGTATCTAAATTATTATATACTAATTGTTTATATAGAATTACTAAGATATGACGCATATTATCGTTTTATTTTATGGTAATTTTTAATAAATATTTTAGATTTTTCCGATAGCCTATTGCGAGACAATATGGTGGTTTGATAGTTATCCTTCTACATGACACACAGTACACAGGTGATGCTTATAAATGCGTATTAATAAATTGATCTAATCCTAATGCGTAGTCGTTCATCAGACGACAGACGACTGATAAACAAATGGGCAATGTGTGTTAAGCAGGGTGATCAAAGTACGTCAATGAGAATGTACCTACACGTACGTTAGAACTGGGCCTAAACGTGATTGTTGCGTGTAAGATAATATTACAATCATTTACAATAGACTAGATGACTGTTTGGCGAAATTGTGGTGGCATCTCCATAATAAAGAAGTGAATAGAACAGATGACTGTCAAGTCCAACCAGCATATTGTTAGAAAACGTTAAAACGATGTGTATGGTACACTTTTGTATGAAATACATACTTCTGATGTCTGATGGTATGTATTGTCAAATCTTTTTTTATTTTATTTTTTCTTTTTTTTTAAAAAGACAACTCCCGCAGTAGGAATAATTCCTGTGTCGCGGGGGACTTTACAAAAATTGAAACAACGGACACAAAGAACACCCAGACTCCGAACAACAATTTGAGGATTACACAAAGTGTTGTCCCGTGCGGGGATCGAACCCACAACACTCGGCGTGGCAGCGTAGTGGTGAGGTGACCACTTAAACCTCTACGCTATTCGTGCAGTCACAAACATGCCCTGTTAATGTTAAATTGATAAATAAAAAAATATTAAAAACGTTACACTAAAACAGTACGACAATTATTAGTCACCTGATTGCCTGACTTAGTTTAATAATTTAATTTGAGCATAGTATCGACCGAATTAATGCTGAACCTAAACACGCTTATAATTATTTAAAATATTCCTACACTAAAAACTGTTTAAAATACATATATAATTATGGTTTTGTAATCATCCTTCATTCTAACATATCCATAGCTTTATTGAAAAAAAAAAATCTAATACCCTGCAATCCTGTTGCAGGGTATCAAGGTAATATTATTTTTATACAATATATCAACACGTCATTTATCAAAGTCGGTAAAGCCGTTTATTACTTATAGGGTATTTATCACGCTATGACTTCAGGTGCATAGCAGCGACATTAAAGTAGTATATAAATATGACTACACGGATGGCGTAGCGGTTTAAGTGGTCACCTCGCCACTACGCTGCCGCGCCGAGTGCTGTGGGTTCGATCGTAAAGTCCCCTCGATACAGGAATTAATCCTAGTGCGGGAGTTGTCTTTTTCAAAAATAAATATGTACATAATCTATCTGGTTACACTCCCCACTCCAGCCATTTAAGCAATATCCCCATCTCTTTTCACTGCCTTCCTTTCTTAACTTCTTTTCCCTTTCAATATACTCCCAATTTTTAGCTTAATAGTAAGTTTCGTGAATGTTTGAATTTCAGAATAATAACATATTACCTACATTGTAGTAACGTTTTATTTACGGTTAGATGTAAGAAGAAAATTGTGAATAAGTTCCTTATGTCTCGAAAATTTCATTTAGTTGAAATTGAAATGTAGCGATAAGGCCGACCTTTGTACCTATCATTTCGTGCAAGAAACCCCTATAAGACTCTTTAAAAAATATATAGAATAGAATAGAATAAGCTCTGTAGTACACCATTACAATATAGCACATACTTTTAAAGAGTCTTATTGGAGTTTCTTGCCTGTTGATCTACGTATTGGAACAGGCAAATAGCTTCACGACTACCTTTCATCTAAAATACCTATGATTCCTTTTATTTAACTAAACGATTTTGTTATGCGTGGTCCCAAGTTGACGGCAATATGCCTGCCGCTTGCTTTGCTCGTGTGGCAGACGAACCCCCTTTCTCAGCCGTCAGGATCACTAACCACAGCTAGATCAGCAGGCCAGACGAATATGCATCTAGAAACTTTTCCTAAAACCGGACAAGTTAAATGTTTTATTTATTTATTTTCAACATTATAAGTGAGTAACAAAACTGTTCAACTCAGTGAAACGCCGTATTATCTCGCACATATATGTATCACGTTACTGAGTGTAATTTATTTAGATTCAGAGTGTACGGATATCGGCACATGCGTCAATGTACACATATAACATATATGTGTACATTTGTACACATATGTGTTGGGTCGGGAATATTTTATGTTGTGTTGGAATTTACGTTTGGCGTAATTACAAATTACATACACAAATATGCATATCGTTATCAGGGCACTTTTGGGAATTTGAAGGGAAATTTTGAGTGTACTGGCAGGAGAGGGGCGTAGTTATACGGATGGTTTTGAGCAGCTGAAGCAAGTCAGGGTCGCATACTATAAATATCCTTTAGTACTATGTAGTTAGTACTATTTTTCTTTAAAGTTGGTTGTTTTGACAATGGTGTGGGTTACTTATTTTTAAATCTAGTATAAAAAAATGTTGTAGCATTTTAGCATGAAACTGTTTGATGTCCGAAAAAAAAAAAAAAAAAAAAAACCTTTAACACAAACTGGCTGGTGCCGAGTCCTCAAACTAATCTAATTCCACATTCTATTTCTGTGTTTTAAAAAATTGCTCTACAGTTATTTGATGTCGTTCTTTTTCTCATATTTATAATTACAGATCAGCACACACTATTCCACCGCAACGATAGTTTGCTATGTCAGATTTCAGACAATTTAATAAAAACCGGCCAAGTGCGAGTCGGACTCGCGCACGAAGGGTTCCGACCATTATCTGTAAAAACGGAAAAAAATACTGTCTTTTGTATGGGAATCTCCCTTAAATGTTAATTTTATTTTTAGTCATTGTTTATTTTGAAAGTGAATATATAACTAAATATTCAGTGAATATTTCAGGCGTCTACCTGTTCTGATATCAATATAAAAACAAAACAAAAAAATCACGTTTGTTGTATGGGAGCCTTTAAATATTTAATTTATTCTGTTTTTTAGTATTTATAGTATAGTATAGTATAGTTTTATAGCGGCAACAGAAATACATCATCTATAAAAATTTCAACTATCTAACTATCACGGTTCTTGAGATACAACCTGGCGACAGAGGAACAGATAGACGGACGTACTTCTTTGCGGAGTCTTATTAATACAGTCAAGTTTTACCCTCTTGACCATTTAAACCGCAAACTTTCAACTTGATTGAGCCACATACATATACTTACAGACATAGCCACGGCTATATCCCGGAGGGGTGGGCAGGGGCGTATTAAACGCCAACATTTAACTCCACTTACGTAACATGAACAAGCATATTATACTGGGCACTGACTATATATATATTTATATATTAGCCTACCATAGTGACTCCACTTTGCCTGATGGAAAGCAATAGGTGGAGTCAAAGAGTGGTGGTCACCATCCTCATTGCATGTCTAGTCAATGCAGCATGGTGACCCACACTATGGCGGCCTGGTGAGATGCTTTTTCACGCCCCGCTTAAAAGACCCGGGATCATAGTGGGAAGGAAACACGTGCGCTGGTAGAGAATTCCAGGCTTTTATCGATCGGCATTTATACCATATATAAACCTATAACTGTCCGATTTATTGACATACATGATTAAAGCCCCACTCGCTTTGGCGGTTGCATTATAATGATATACATATATAGCCTGTATCAATAAACATTGTATATAATAGTAGCGTGATGGCTGAGGCGTCGGACTTGCGATCAAGTGGTTGCGGGTTCAATTCCCGCCCAGTACACTACCGTAGTAAACCCACCCCTAACACAAACATTTAGCTCAGCTGGGGGGTTAAAAAGAATACTAGTAATGTGTGACCCACGTTGCTATTATTCTATAAAAAATAAAATTCAAAAATATTATTTCAATTCGGATTAGGAGTTACCGAGATTTGCGCGTTCAAACAAACAGTCTCTGCCTCTTTGTTTATATTACTTATTGTACACACAGAAAACAGAAATTACAAATTGTACACAAGAAGGAAAATAATATGTACAAAGGTGAGCTTATTAACCCATAGTTGAGTTATATTATATTATATTCTAGCAAACCTTGGGAGTGAAGAGAAGATAGAAATGAAGAGTCAAAGTGTGTAAATAGTAGCACGTAATAAACATATATATATATACACATACACCTAAATACCTAAAGTAACAATATATAAAGTATACCTACATGTATACTAGAAGAATAGAAGAAGAAATCCTTACTCCATATAAATACATAATATAGCGTTAGCAATATGTTAAATATATACACGTACCTACACATAAATACACAATTATATACTTACATAGTATCTGTAGCAATACTAAATGCTGAGAGAGAAAAAAAAACCCTTAATTCTTCTCTTAAAAACGATAAGAAAAAGGCTACCGCAGTTAGTGTGGGGCAGGGAATTTCCAATTCCACGCAGAAACTGTGAAAGATTTGTCCTAGAGAGTAGAATTATGAGGTGGAACTTGTAGCAGAGGAATTGATCGTACTTATACCATCTGCAGGTTTCCGCCATCGTAATACGCGACAAAATATCCATCCCCATCACCTGGACGATTGGCACTCCACCACTGTGCGCTTCTCCAGAAGCTTTTTGTCTCGCACGACCAGCTTATGGAACTAATTGTCGCCTGCCGTATTTCCGAACCGATACGACCTTCAAACCTTCAAGAAAAGAGCGTACTCCTACCTTAAAGGCCGACAACGCACTTGTGACTCTACAGTTGCGGGTGTCCATGGGCGGCGGTAGTCACTTACCATCAGGTGACCCGTCTTCTCGTTTGCCTTCTATTATTACAACATTCATAACAGAATCCTGCTGTAATTATTCTCATAAATTATGGGTTTGTTTTAGAAGTATAATACATCATTTAAAAATAAATTACAATATTATTCATATAATTTCCGCCTCTGAACAATGGGTTTATTAAGCCTAAATAAATAAAACGCGGTAAAAAAAATATATTATATTTATATTTCATATTAAACACAGTATTTATCGTAAAAATAAATCGAAAATTACAATTCCTGTCCAGATGCATTTTCACGGATCACCAGTTTCCACCCCTTAGCAAGGGGTGGATATTCGTTTACTTCACAAATTAGCGTTATAGGCGCATAACATTAGCCTCGGCAGTCGACCGTGTGATTTGTTCAATAAAATTGTTTATTCATAAGGGTTGTTTATAGGTCTTGAAACAGGTGTGTTATGAACTGGCTTAGCTGTTACTCGAGGTTTTACCTACGTGTGTGGTTAAAGATCAGATCTTAAAGATTGAACTCCAATTTGAGTTGTTGTTTTATTCTATTCAAGTTATAATTGTTGTTTTCTTTAACTATTTTATTTTTTGTTTTCTCTTTTATTTTCCTGTAATAAGTTAAATGTGCCTTTTGGTGTAGCAAATAAATCTCTTTTCTTTCTTTCTTTTCTTCTTTCTTTCAAAATGTTGAGTATTGAAAGGTAAGAAGAACAAGAGAAAGCAGCTGGTAGAAAAGGTTGTCTGAAAGGTTGTCTGTAAGAAATCACCGTGAGTGATAAGACCGCCAATTATTATAATTGTTATAGAGTTGAGGATAGAGTATAAGCAATAGCTTTAGCAGGTCAAGGTGATGATGCTTTGTGACACCGATATTTTATGAGTTCAGATGGCCCGTTCCAAAATGTGCTCGCTAGTCGCCGATGTAGCCAAATGTTGGCAGCAAAAGTTAAACTAACTTTTTTTAATTTACTTTTTTTATTTTTTCCGAAATAAAACTTTTCCAGCAGGGGACTGCGACCCGAATGATAATTATGAAATGCATCTTGAATCTAATAAAATATGAATCAATGCATAAGGGGTTTAACTAGTACCCAGTGAAAAATTCTACTGTCCACCTCCTGATTCAATCATCAGATCAGCTCCAAGATGCCTAAATATGGTATAGGTAGATAGCAATTCAACGCCCACATTTACCACTAATAATTTAGTCTGACTAACATGATAAGGTTAAAGTCTACTGCCGTTATCTGGCCACTAGCAATTAGATGGGAACATATGGTGTATGTTGACAGGAAAGGGATAGAAAGTGATGAAAACGGATATTGCTTTTACGGATGGATTGGGGTGTATAAACATTAGTTCAAGCCAGTCAGGGTCCGAACCAGGAACTTCGAGACTTGTAGATAGATAGAGAACACTTTATTTATACACCACTTTTACAGGAGATGTTTTATACAAAAACGTTTTTCAATTTGATAATGTACAAAGGGCGGCCCTACTGCTTAATGCAATCTCTTCAAGGCAATCTTAGGATAGATAAAAATAATCCGAAAAGTTAGTTAAATACATAGTTACACAGTTAGATACATAGTTACACAGTTAGATACATAGTTACACAGTTAGATACATAGTTACACAGTTAGATACATAGTTACACAGTTAGATACATAGTTACACAGTTAGATACATAGTTACACAGTTAGATACATAGTTACACAGTTAGATACATAGTTACACAGTTAGATACATAGTTACACAGTTAGATACATAGTTACACAGTTAGATACATAGTTACACAGTTAGATACATAGTTACCCAGTTAGATACATAGTTACACAGTTAGATACAAAGTTACACAGTTAGATACATAGTTACACAGTTAGATACATAGTTACACAGTTAGATACATAGTTACACAGTTACATACATAGTTACACAGTTAGATACATAGTTACACAGTTAGATACAAAGTTACACAGTTAGATACATAGTTACACAGTTAGATACATAGTTACACAGTTAGATACATAGTTACACACTTAGATACATAGTTACACAGTTAGATACATAGTTACACACTTAGATACATAGTTACACAGTTAGATACATAGTTACACAGTTAGATACAAAGTTACACAGTTAGATACATAGTTACACAGTTAGATACATAGTTACACAGTTAGATACATAGTTACACAGTTAGATACATAGTTACCCAGTTAGATACATAGTTACACAGTTAGATACAAAGTTACACAGTTAGATACATAGTTACACAGTTAGATACATAGTTACACAGTTAGATACATAGTTACACAGTTAGATACAAAGTTACACAGTTAGATACATAGTTACACAGTTAGATACATAGTTACACAGTTAGATACATAGTTACACAGTTAGATACATAGTTACCCAGTTAGATACATAGTTACACAGTTAGATACAAAGTTACACAGTTAGATACATAGTTACACAGTTAGATACATAGTTACACAGTTAGATACATAGTTACACAGTTACATACATAGTTACACAGTTAGATACATAGTTACACAGTTAGATACATAGTTACCCAGTTAGATACATAGTTACACAGTTAGATACAAAGTTACACAGTTAGATACATAGTTACACAGTTAGATACATAGTTACACAGTTAGATACATAGTTACACAGTTACATACATAGTTACACAGTTAGATACATAGTTACACAGTTAGATAAATAGTTACACACTTAGATACATAGTTACACAGTTAGATACATAGTTACACACTTAGATACATAGTTACACAGTTTGATACATAGTTACACAGTTAGATACAAAGTTACACAGTTAGATACATAGTTACACAGTTAGATACATAGTTACACAGTTAGATACATAGTTACACAGTTAGATACATAGTTACCCAGTTAGATACATAGTTACACAGTTAGATACAAAGTTACACAGTTAGATACATAGTTACACAGTTAGATACATAGTTACACAGTTAGATACATAGTTACACAGTTACATACATAGTTACACAGTTAGATACATAGTTACACAGTTAGATACATAGTTACACACTTAGATACATAGTTACACAGTTAGATACATAGTTACACACTTAGATACATAGTTACACAGTTAGATACAAAGTTACACAGTTAGATACATAGTTACCCAGTTAGATACATAGTTACACAGTTAGATACAAAGTTACACAGTTAGATACATAGTTACACAGTTAGATACATAGTTACACAGTTAGATACATAGTTACACAGTTACATACATAGTTACACAGTTAGATACATAGTTACACGTTAAGCTGATGTAGTAATTCCGATTACCTTTAAAATACGAGTGTTGTAAGTGTATTAAGTATAATGCATTCAAGTCGTTAAAAAACCCAATTTAAGAGTTAAGAGAAAGAACCCATTTCAGAGTTCCGTTATACTCATGATTTCATCATCAGATCAGCTCTATGAAACCCTATTTTTTTGTCATTGGCCGCCATACTTATAAAAATACTTTTTATTATTATTATTTTTTTATGCGATAGGGGGCAAATGAGCATACGGGTCACCTGATGGTAAGTGACTACCGCCGCCCATGGACACCGGCAACTCAAGAGTCACAAGTGCGTTGCCGGCCTTTTAGGTAGGAGTACGCTCTTTTCTTGAAGGTTTGAAGGTCGTATTATATGGGGACAGACGAACAGACTGGTCACCTGATGGTAAGTGACAAATATACTTATATAATAAATATGTTACTAGTGTACTTTTAAAATGCTTGGATTGATTTTTATTTCTTAATCGCTTAAGAACGACTGCACAGATCGGAATGGTTTTACAAAGATGGATTATAGTCTGAAATAGCGCATATGTATGTAGGTTCTAAATTTGAGTGTAAGTTTGTTTCTTACTCTATTATGTCTAAACAACTGAACCTATAATTGTGAAATTTTGCATAAACATTGCCATTGTTGCAGAAAAGGATATATGTATGGGATACCCTTAACAGTATTTTTCAAACTTTAGAAGTAGTTAATTCAGAAAAAGTACTTGTGTTTTTTGTTTCTGAACTTTTAAGCGAGTTTTTTTATGGCATTGAACACACAAGCAAACAGATCACCTGATGGAAAGTGACAACCAACGCTTACTCTAGAGTTGCATTGCCCTCGTTTGAGGGTGATAAGGTGTTTGGGCCTACGGTACCCTCACTTACTCAGTAAATTCAGCACATGTTTATAAAGTTTTAAATCTACACGAAGGAGGTTTAACTACGCGTCTAAGATTTGTTTACATATGTAGTTAGTTATAGGTGAAGCTTATAAAATCGTGTTGCCGCCATTCTGTACATTCAGATAATGTTTTGATTAAACAGCTAATCATTCGTATTGCATGTAATAATTATTCGCACTTTGAACTTATTTGCAGTATATATATAATTTAGGCATAACAAAACAGGCATTAGCTCTCCACAATGATAACGCGGTCAGGGATGCTGTTTATTTTTCACAGATACATAATTATTTAACAATTTAGACCTTGCTTTTTTTATCTCTATTATTTGTTTTTGGTTCAATTTTAGTGTGACTTGCTTGACGTAGTTGTTATATATACGAGTATATCATATACATATAGTCTTTATTTGAGTCTAGCTTTTGCGCACTTCGTACGCACGGAATTTAGAATTAATTTTTATTTATACACAGACGCTGTCAAATAGAGCCTGTAGTTTAGGTTATACGTCTCGCCATATATAATGCTTGTGAAAACTGCATTCAATTCCATGCTGTAGCTTTTGCACGTACAGTATCGATACGGACAGACAAACAATAAATCTAAAACACATTAAAACACTTTTGTTTTGTGTATGTAGCATTTTAGAGCTAAGATATGTTGTAAGATTAGTTATCTCGGACTGTTATCTATCAGACAGTATGTATACAGTCATACAGTTCGGATGACAGGCTTGGCCACTGTTACGTCAGTGGGACAAATTTTTAATCGGTAAAAAGTGGGTGTTTCATACAACTGCTTACCCCTTAAGGGATACAGGCGTAAGCTTATTATTATCCTAATATTGACTAATAGTACCAAATTGAGTGACTGATATCAGTTTTGTGTCAAGGCAGCTATAACACTAATATTTATCTCCATCGTGCGAAATTGTGTTTATAAATAAACAATATTATTTGAGGAAAATATTCTATCACAGTTCTTGAAGGTTAGTTTATTGTTTGTTTTAACTTGTTATAATCAAAAGGCAACCATCATGACTTATTATAAATGACGAAAACTTAAAACACGCTTTGTCCGTCAAAGTAGTTAGTGAATTCGACTGGTTAAAAATAACCAATTGAGCGCATGAATCATCATCTAATCATCATTTAAAGACTTAGAATACATACATAGTCTATAAACTATTTTTATATTCTTCGATTTTTTCTTTTTTTTATGCGATAGGGGGCAAACGAGCAGACGGGTCACCTGATGGTAAGTGACTACCGCCGCCAATGGACACCCGCAACTCAAGAGTCACAAGTGCGTTGCCGGCCTTTTAGGTAGGAGTACGCTCGTAAGCTGATCCCATTCTTTGTCTCTCTGTCCTCACTTTCCAGTAAATTTTGTGCCCAGGTGATGACAATAGGCCCCCTTAAATAGTGATTAAGAAAGCTTCGTTTTGTTATTCTTTCCATTTAGTATAGTAGTTGTAATATTTATTTAAGTATGGTAAATAGCCAAATATGCATGTAATGTGAGCAACACTCTTGCAGTACCTGCTTATTTTCGTATTTTAACTTTATTGGCTTAAATGGTTTTAAATAAAATAGGATGATCGGAAGTGTAAACATCTCGTTTCTACTTAAAGCATACCTGTTTAAATGACATGTTGTTTGAGTATAAGACATTCAAATAGTCACGGGTAAGTTTTTATATTGAGAATATACTACAATTATAAATTCACGCTCCTTATGCTACTGATCAACGCAAATGGAAACTAATAATCTAAACTTAATAATTCGGGGTATAATACTATTTTTACGATATGATAGTAACGTGGAAACCACCAAATGTTAGATCGAAGAAGATTTTATTGTAAGGGTTTTATTTTGTTCGAGTTTTCACACTACTTGGAGAGTTTAAAAAAAATTGCATGCCGATTGAGTTGCTAAAATATAAAAGATATATGAGCTTTTTGCTTCGCACAACCAGCCTGTGGAACAAATTGTCGTCTGCCGCATTTCCGGACCGATACGACCTACAAACCTTCAAGAAATGAGCGTACTCCTACCTAAAAGGCAAACAACGCACTTGTGACTCTTGAGTTGCGAGCGGCGGTAGTCTGCTCGTTTGCATAAAATACTAAAAAAAAATACTGACTGTAAAATGTTGACTGAACTGCTGGCTAAAGTATCTTTTTTGCTATTGCAGATAATATTCTATTTTTGTGCCAAATTTGTACATATAGGGGTAGGCAGACAGGCACCGAATGCCAATATTTTGCCAACCATAATTTAGTCTCATTTACGTAATAGGGGGCAAGCCTATTGCTATCGATCGGGCACCAACTGTATACATACTGACTGAAAGATAGCAGTTTAATCCCTTAGCAGCTTTTTACAACACCCATGAGAACTGTGAATGCACCGCCGCTATTTATCCAAAAAAAATATCCAGATGGGTTATGTCGTATTAAGGTGAATGAACAAATATATATCTAAGCCATCGCATTTGTAACAGTAGATATATTAATAATATGTAACCAATATTGAAAAGAAAATATTTCTTAATTTATAAACATTTTTTTTTGTGTATGGTAAGCGATGTCTTGGTGTATATACAACTACATTTTAATGATTCTTTATTTACTTCAATAGAACAAACTCGTCGTAAATATTAAAATAAGTATAAACCGTAAAATGGACAGAAAAAGACAAGATACAAATAATTTATATTAATGACATTCAAGATATTATATTCCATTTTAATTAAAGAAAATATTCTAGTTCTGAAGGTGAAGGAGGTGGAGAGAGAAACATGAAGCTTATTTACAATATTTAGACGTTCTGAGGTCGGTGATACTTTTGTTAAATTAAAGTTAATTTTATTCCAGTTCTTATTAAGTCTCCTATTTACCTGACTGCGAAAGTTGAAGCATTATTTATTGAGATTTTCTGATATCAGTTATAGCATTGTATATATAAAACGTCACACAAATATAATGAACATGCCATTGAGGCGTTCACCCCAGTCCTTTCACTCACTCAATTATGCATACAAGTGGTAACTGTTAGACGTAATATCTTTATGATCAATATTAGAGATATGTTTCTAACATACAAACTCATGATATTCCCGAGTGGGTAGGCGAAGGCGTCTCACACACCAGTGGTAGAGCCATGCTTAGGCACGGATGGACCGGCTCGACCGGTGCGATACCACGGCCTCACAGAAAACCAGTTGTGAAGCAACGCTTGCTTTGCATTTCCCTGATATAAGTGAGATTTCCGGAGGTCCAACTCCTCCTCTCCCTTCATCCCCCTCTCCTCCGTCCAATCTCCTCATCCTTCCTCTCTTTTTTCCTCTCCCCGCAACCCCCATCCCTCATCACCCTCAAAGACGGGTACCGCAGTTGCGACTCTTGAGTTGCAGGTGTCAGTAAACGGCGGTTGTAACTTACCGTCAGGTGACCCGTCTGTCCGTCTATATAGTATAAAAAAACATCTTTTGACTATTAAATTTAGTTCCACTTGCTTACCTAACAGAGAACCAGCCTATTACCTTAGCCTCCTACCGGGCACTGTATAATTATATATATTAATTCTGATAGATGACAGTCTGAGTCACCTTGGTATATTGAACAAGGTGAGACGGTTCTTCTCGCCCGAGCAAGTGTCTTTTATACAAGATCCAGGTTCGCTCCTGCGTGGAGTACTGCTCTTATCTTATGGTCGGCTATGCGCAGTATTTGCTTGACGCTCTCGATCGGTTTGCAGAGGCGCGCAGTTCGCATTATTGACTGTCCTGAGATCACCGAGTCCCTCGAGCTTTTGCAGTTGCGAAGAGATGTCGCCTCTATGGCAGTCCTCTATCGCCTGCATCACGAAGAATGTTCTGACGAGCTCTTCCAATTGGTCCCACCTTCTCCCTTTCTCTACACTACAACACGTGCTGGCCTGAGGAGTCACCGTTTGAGAGTGGAAAATATACGATCTCGAACTAAACGGTTCGGCTCTTCCTTTCTGGGCCGATCGGTTAAAGCCTGGAACTCACTACCAGCACACGTGTTTCCCTTCCACTTTGATCCCGGGTATTTTAAGCGGGGCGTGAAAAAGCACCTCACCAGTCCTCCATAGTGTGGGTCACCATGCTACATTGACTACACTTGCAATGAGGATGGTGACCACCACTCTTAAACTCCATTTGTTGCTTCATATTAGGCAGAATGGAGTCATTATGGTAGGCCTATAATAAAAAAAAAAACATGGGAATGATTGGGTGCCCTTATTCTACTACACCTCACCTCGACAGTGGTGGAGCCATATATGCACGAATGGGCCGGCTCGACCGCGGCGATACCAATGCCTCACAGATAACCGGCGGTAAATCAACGCTTGGTTTGCATTACCCCGAACTTTGTGAGGTTTCTGGAGTCCCAACTACCCCTCTCCCTTATATCCTCTTTCCCATTTCCAAATCCACCTTTCCGTATCCCCATCCCTAATCACCCTCAAACCGTCTGTTAGTCTGTCCCCCTATATCATAGAAAAGAAAGAGATAATAGTAAAATCTTTCAAAAATATATAAGATACTAGCTGATCCGGCAAACGTTGTTCCGCCATAAAAAAATCTGTATAGGGTCACCCTTATCATTTATTGGTATAAAAAATAGATGTTGGTCTATTCTCAGACCTACTGAATATGAACACAAAATTTCATGAAAATCGGTCAAGCCGTTTCGAAGGAGTATAGTAACTAACATTGTGACACGAGAATTTTATATATAAGATAATATTATATACACTATTTATGAGTATAGATAAATATATAGGTTATATACACATAAATACATTCACAGAGTCGTTTAACATACGTAATATTGTGTTATAGATTAAGAGTGCAGTTAAGCTGTTTGTTATGGTATAGTATGGAATAAACAACATTACCGTGACAGATAACGCCACTGAACCATTTTTTAAAGGCTGTTTTTAGGGTTTGAGTTAAGTATTATCGTGTTACTTCATTTTCTTGTTATAATTTATTATTAACTATTATTCTAAGAGTATTATTGTCTTCATTATGTTTAGCATGTTTTAGTAAGGTTAAGCTTTTTATATTACAAATTAATCATGGTATCAGGATTTATCCGAATATTGTTTGTTTGTTAGTGTTGCTTTATGGTAGGCTAATATAAAAAAATATATAAAATAACCGAACAGTGACAAAAATAGTGAAGGACTCTGTTGTTATTATATAAGCTGAAAACGTGTTTATGTAAATATTTATAATATATTAGTGAACGTAATAAATTAAAATGAGGGTTTGTCTTTTTCTGTCCATCCTGAGGTTGGCTGGCAGAGATTGTATTTAGTCCGCCCTTTGTTGTTTATATTTAGTGTACCATACTGTAAATTTTTTTTAAACGTGTACAATAAAGTTTATTCTATTCTATTCAAGTAAACAAAGAATCATTGAAATAGATTTATATATAACCAAAGTTATCGCTTACCATATACACACAAAAAACTCTTTTGAAATGGAGAATTACTTTCTTTTCGAAGATGGTTTTATATTAATTTTATAAATGCGGTAGTTTGTTGTTTATATTCCCCACTTTTTAGATATAATATCGTTACGTGTATTTATGTATATAATTATAAAATCCATATTATTTAATTCACCACAAACTATCCTGGTTTATATTGTATACTGGAAATATCTGTATCAAGGTTGTCTGTAAGATACTGCCGTGTGTGATAAGACCGAAGACTGTTATACCTAAATGTTAAATATATCACTGTATTATATGTTTGTACGTCACTTAAAGGTATACAATTAAATGATAAGTAAATA
Organism: Tyria jacobaeae; assembly: GCA_947561695.1. Lineage (NCBI taxonomy): Eukaryota > Metazoa > Arthropoda > Insecta > Lepidoptera > Erebidae > Tyria > Tyria jacobaeae. The sequence continues at coordinate 1,293,578 of OX387236.1, read as the reverse complement.
TATTTATAAATAAATTATATATACAGTCACACAGTGCCCGGATTCATCATTTAATTTGGATAGATAGCGGTCGGGTTCTCGATGGTGCAGAATACAGTGAGGCCATCTCTTCTCATGGGTGTCATAAAAAGCTACTAAGGGATTGAACTGCTATCTTTCAAGCAGTATGTATACAGTCTGTGCCCTGTCGATAGCAATAGGCTTGCCCCCTATTACGTAAATAGGATTAAATTATGGTTAATAAAAAATACGCGTTATTATTTCTTCTTTATTGATGGTTTTATAACAATAGAAGAAGGTCCTGTGGTATGTAAAGATAAAAGCAAATTTCGGGTTGTTGGCTCTGCTTACCCCGATGAGAGAAAGGCGTGATGTATGTATGTAATAGTGCGTGTCTGTCACTTACTAAAGAACGCGGAGGTGAAGCCAGTTGGAGTCAGTCGATCGTTACAAACGAAGTTGTTCACTTGCATTAAGGGGAATCAACCAAAAGATATTTGTTACTAGTGTTTCAAAGAAAGTGACGTCGTATGTACATACGTGTATTTTTAAGAAAATGCTATACCGTTTTCCTTCTCATAGCAGACGCAGTGTCTTAAATTGATTTTTGGAGCATTCCAGTATTCTTAGTTATAAAACAATTGCTTTGTACTTCAATGGTGTTAAATATAATTATGTAGTGGTAGTGTTGTATTGCGTCTACCCTGAAATAGGAGCAAGGATGAAGAGCAAACGTCTACGGGAAATACGGCGTAAGTTGTTTCATACAATTGAACAATATCAATGAAAGTGGATAAAGTTTAAAATAAACAATGAAATTATAGAAAAATATTATCCCTTCAACCCCCCTGTCTTCTGTGCCCCTCTCCTCGCATCCTCTCCCCGCATCCGCCATCCCTCATCACTCTCAAAGGCGGGCAGCGCACTTAAAATCTTGAGTTGCAGGTGTCCATGAACGGCGGTTGTCACTTATCTTCAGGTGACTAGTCTCTTCGTCTGTCCCCCTATAGTATAAAAAAAAAAATTAAACCTACTTTTTCTGGTCATATTATTTATGACCACATTAACACATTTTTTCCCTTCACTCTTTCCAATGCACTCAAAGGCAGGCAGTGCACTTGCGAGTGTTGCAGGTGTCCATGAAGAAGTATTTTGGAAGCAGGAGTAATAAACTCTTCTTTCGTTGCAGGTCCGGGCTTCATCGAAGACTTGGACATCGAGGCATACATGGAGGGATGCTACCCTTCGCAGGCCATCGACCCGAGACGGACTGGGTAAGATAATCTTCATAATGTCTGTATATCGCATGCCACCTCTTTAGTAATAAGCCGTTAAAATACTTAAATTATATCCTAACCGCAATTTGCTAGCCACAAAACCGCAACAAAAGATTCCGGCGGCATTCTCAATGTTGCAGGTTTCGTATTATTGCAACGGGTAGTTAAAGCAACAATTTAATAACAAAATATAAATTAGAGTGTATTAAGCGCAATAGTACCACATTGACAATCAAATAACATAAATTATTAAATGACAGAGACATGATGAAGTCGAACAGGATTATAACAACAATACACACATGACACGAGTTGCGATATCTTGTTTTCACACTTTTTGAATCAAAATATGTACTGTACATATTATATATAAAAAAAAACGTATATACATATATTAAGACAATTCCCGGACTACGAATGTGTCCTGTGTCTTGGGCAACTTGACATATAAAGACGAACACAAAGAGCACCCAAACTCGAGACTACTGTTTTTGGATCACTTAATTTTTTTCCCGTGTGGGAGTCGAACCCACTACCTCTGGTTCAACAGTCAGCTTGCTAACCACTAGACCAACAGCCCAGTCTTGAGCCATTTCTTCTTCGACGTCTGCACAATGCCTATGTTGGCAGACGGGACATGGGACTATAATTGCCAATATTTTAAGCTAAATGTGTTTAATACTCTTTTATGTATAAAATATGGCTTTTTTATTGATTTCAGGGCTCATCAACTTCCAGAAAGTCCACCAGACTCAGGCTCGGAGAACCCATACAGTCCATCAGAAACACAAGCTCATGCAATCGCTGTACCCCAAACGGTCCTGGGCACAAACTACATGCTGGTCCACGACCACATCCCCACCCACGAGATACTCCAACAAAATGGCGAATATATTTACGAAGAGTTGAAGACGGATAATATAGATCCTGAGGTTTTGAGGAATAACCTTAGTGATGTGGTGGTATTGCCCCAAGATCAAAGTATTGTCGAGTTGGGGATCCGGACGGTTAGGCATGATTTGGGACTTGGAGATGTATACCAGAATAGGTAATTTATAATTTTATATTTTCCTCTTGATCTTTAATGTTTTGTACTCTTACTTGAAGATCATTTAAATTGCCCGGGGATAAGCATGGAGGGTTAGCAGTTGACGTTTTTTAAATGGGCCATTAAAACAGTAGATAGCAACGAAATTATCAAGTCAACAAGACTATTGCTGCAGTCAGCTGCTAGACATAGGCCTATATGAGAATGGAATCGAAACTATCGAGCGATTGAAAACCAGTACTGAGCTGTGGCTGTTAGAATATCCTCGGATATTGCTTATACCAATATGTTGTTTTCCTATTGACTTACTTATATAATTTTACGTTCTTCAGGTATAATCAGATGAGGGTGGATATGCCGGAGATAGAACAGGGGCTAATGACGCCGCAGTTGGTGGCGTTGAGCCACGAAAGTCTAACTCCGGTGTACACCAGTCTGCAAGAACCGAACGCGAAGAAACGGAAACACGAGCAGGATGCCTCACAGGTCAAGTGTGAACCTGGTAAGTACATCTAAAAATTATAAGAAATTCCGTCAAGCATGTGTTTTCGTGTAAAATATAAATCATTCCAACAGCTCATACATTGACATTAGTTTAAATTGACACAAACCTAGTAAGTTATTTAAGAATACCTGTTCCAGGGTTGTCTCTTTTCTTATTCTATTTTCAAAATAACAATAGCAATGATATTTAAGTTTAATTATGTGTAGAACACATGTGTGTGTCTTTCTAATTATTTTGTACGATCGATTCTTGTAAATCTTGAGAACACTTCATGGTGGTCTGCTTTTTTTTGTTTATTTATATAATAGAGCATAGTATTTTGGATTGGGCTTATCTATATAAGAGTATGTCATGTTTGTGTTTTTTCACGTGACAACGTCTAATAAATCGAGGAACGCCAGCTGCACGCACGAAAAAGGATGACTCATTGTCCCGTTACGCTCATTGTACGCTTGCGCCGCATCTATCTCTCTTCCACTCGATTGGCCTATGCGTCTGAAAATCATCATCGTCATCAATGTTTTGTTATGACGTTGGCACGTTAAACTATAGTCCGTAAACCGACTTTACAGACAACCAATTTTTTTTTTGTTTACCGTGCTTTCTTAATGCCTGAACGGATGTGGGTGGACTCAGTATCGATAAATTTCTTACATTATCCTGAATGTCACTGCCCATATGTTTAAAAAAAAATGTTCTATTTTATGTGTAATAATCTTGAATAAAGCTAATTTGTACTGGCCATCCTACAATCATAGATTTATCAACGGAGTGTGTTCCCCCAGCGGCCCTGTCTCCAGAGAGCTCGCACGTCCCTCGACCCGCGCCCCCCTCAGTGGACGGCTCGGAGGCTGGGGACGACGCGCCGATGCAGTGCATCAGGTTCTCCAACTTCCAACAGAACCTCTGGCACAACTTGTACGACTGTAATTTGAAGCCGCTGTAAGTATACTAGGATACCTGTTTAACATATTTTGTTTTTGTTTATGTATACATGGACTGAAGAACAGTTGGGTCACCTGATGGTAAGTGACAACCACCGTCCATGGACACCTAGTCTAGCTAGTCGAGAGATGTAAGTGCGCTGTCCGCCTTTAAGGGTGATATAGGGAGAGTATGGAGGATAGGGGAATGAGAGGAGGGGTAAAAGGAAAGGGTGGATGAGGTCGAAAACAGGGGAGGGGTAGTTGGGCTTCCGGTATGCAAGCAAGCATTGTCTACCGGTTTTCTATGAAGCCGTGGTATCGCACCGGTTGAGCCGGCCCATTCGTGCCTAAGCATGTCTCTTCCACTGTTATCTTATTTCCATACATAAATATTCTGACTGTCAGGGTTCTGATCCCCGAAAGTATAGGCAGACTTGTAATTAACCCCAACACTATGCCATTCATAGTCTAGTCCCTTCCACATAATAGGAGATAAGCCTTTTGCCGTCTACACATCTTTGGTGATCAATAAAGTTTATTCTTATATTATCTTATGTTTTTCACCTTCGCAGCCAACCTCCATCGTACGTAGTAGGGGCTGACAAAGGGTTCAACTACTCTCAAATAGATGAGGCTTTCGTCTGTCAGAAGAAGAACCATTTCCAAGTGACCTGTCAGATTCACATGCAAGGCGACCCGCAGTACGTGAAGACTAGTGAAGGTTTTAAGAAGATCAATAGTTTCTGCCTTCATTTTTATGGAGTTAAGGTACATATAATGTTTAATATACTGTATACACAAATTATCAGTCATATATAAAAAAAAAACCATTATATTTATTTCAAAATTGCTTAACAATTAATCAAAATCGTCTTATTAAAATATATACATATATACATATATATATACATATATGTATATAAATACACAGAATGTTGTTCTATATCTATACACATAAAATCGGATATTATATGGATGCTTATACGGATTTGGGAGTAATAGCAATAGCTCGGGTAGTCAAGGAGTCAGGATGGCATAATATGTAACGCGAACTGGCCGATGTCGGGAAATACGAGCCGTCTAAGTTTTCTGTCATGTTATGTCATTTTCATATATGTATAAAAGTGTTTTTATTATGTAACTACATATATATTTATGTATATACAAGAAAAAAAAAAACACTTTACCACTTATGTTACATACTTATACATTTTGTTGCAGGCAGAAGATCCAAGTCAAGAAGTCAGAATTGAACAAAGTCAATCGGATAGAACAAAGAAACCATTCCATCCCGTTCCGTGAGTATCATAAATAAAAATAAAAGGCATATAACTTTCATTTTTTTTAACCACACTTTTTAGCCACTGTATATTGCCCTCGACTTCGTTGCGTGATAATCTATGCCAAAAAAAAAGAAAAAAAAAAAAAACAAATTTATTAAATATGTAGTACTCTTTCACCTTTCACTGGCTCTCTAGCTATCTCTAGTTATTGCTTTGAATGTTACCTACCATATAATATATAAACTTCATATTCCCAATGATATATGAAGGGGTTTACTGCGCAAAACCTGCTTTAGTGTATTTTTGTCAAAAATGAGTTTTAATTCTTGAAAATGCTTATCTATTCAACCGACTTCAAAAAGGAGGTTCCCAATTCGACTGTATTTGTTTTTTCTATGTTTGTTACCTCAGAACTTTCGACTGCGTGAACCGATTTCGATGATTCTTTTTTTTTGTAAAGGATGGACTTCAAGGGTAGTTAGATGAGAGTTTGGCCCAGTTCTGTCAATGGCATCCATGAGAAAACCATATAAGTCTTGATTTTTATGGTAAACGCACTGAAATTGGTTGTCTACTTTGTTAAAGTGAATAATTGAGCTTCATGTCGTTGTAAAATCGGTTGAGAATTCTTTAACTTATACATATATGTATGTATAAAACTATTCGCTAGCTATTCAATTCAATTGCTAAAATGCGATAAGACGTTGATGAGGATTTCGTTGAATTTTTAATTTTAATACACTTTCACGTATTTCGTTAAACTATACAAGAATTAAATTATTATTAAATGCCCTTATTTGTTGTTAAACTATTTAAGGTTTAATAAAATTATAGCATTTTTATTACGTATATCTTGACAGCGGTTAGCTTTTCGCGGTAAAACTTCGATAATATGAAAAGCGGTTAAGAAATCTTTCGTTTCGTGTCACCGAGCATTAACTGGTTTGATAGTCAAATGCTGTATTCTGAATCCCGTACCCGGAACACGAACATTTTGACATACATTATATTGGGCCTCCGTGGGCTTTTTGTTTTTTTTTTAAATAGAGCATGCTATCGAGAAGTTGTTACCAGTATTTTGACGGTGCTCTAGAGTAGCGAATTATCTGTATTTTAATAAGTTTTAATTTATTGCAGTTTCTTTGTGTTTATGGTATTGTTTATATGAGTATGAAATACCATGTGACACTATTTTTTTGTCATTTTATGATTACACATGTCGATTAAAGCGAACGATTAGAGAACTTGATGAAGCGATATTAAAATATACTATAAATATACCTACTATTTCAACCAATGTTTTGGCAATATATATACATGTAATTCTATGTTCATATTTTAGAATTAAAACCTACTTTAGGCGCGTTGAGCACTTTTTTGGTGAACAATAATCATGGAACTCTCGTCATCGTCACCAAACTCTTTCATGCTTAGGCACGAATGGGCCGTCTCGACCGGTGCGATACCACGGCCTCACAGAAAACCGGTTGTGAAGTAACGCTAGCGTTGCATTTCCCCGAAATGAGTGAGGTTTCTGGAGGCCCAACTCCCCCTCTCCTCTTTCCTCTCCCCTCATCCCCCCTCTAATCTTTCCCGTCTCCTCATCCCAACTCTTTTCTTTCTCCACCCCGCATCCCCCTATCCCTCATTACCCTGAAGGCGGGCAGCGCACTTACGATTCTTGAGTTGCAAGTGTCCATGGACGGCGGTTGTCACTTACCATCACGTGACCCGTCTGTTCGTCTGTCCCCCTATTGTATTAAAAAAACTATGTATACTGTGTATAGTTACTATACTATACAATTCACAAGTTACTTACTTTTCACTTCTATCGGCATTCTCCAAAGACTATACGTATTAAGTTTTTATTATATAATTTTGTAAATGTACGAATTGTGTTATTACGCTAGCTGAAATAGCAAATAAAAAAATCAAATAAGATTAATCTCTTTATTTAGATTCTTATAGTGGCAATTACACAAAAATTATAAAATCTACGTAGACATTTTGAATGTATAATTATATAGTGACATTTAGAAAAAAATACGCATTGTTATTAATATTCAACATATAATTATTTACTACTGTAATAACAGATTACATATTTAAAACAAAACGCATTCAAATATTTGTCTTAATACATTGTGTATTAAGTATGGCAGAAGAAGCATGAAAGTAGAATTAATGCGGTAGAAATGAGAGCATTGAGGAGTATAGCTGATGTGAAATTGAGTGGCAGACTAAGGAATAGTGTGATAAGGGAGCAGTGTGGTGTGAAAGAGGATGTACTGACTAAAATAGAAAAAAGTATGATGTACTGGTTCGATCATATCCAAAGGCTGAATGAAAGAAGATCGACAAAAGGTATTTATATGGCAGAGGTAAATGGAGTTGTCGGAAGAGGAAGACCTAGGCGACCGTTCTTGAACCAAGTTCAAGACAATCTGAACAAAGGCCAGGTCAAAAGTACCTTTAACCGACGAGCCTGTATGCGGAACGGAATGAAAGTTGAAGAAGCGAGAAAGGTATGTCAGAAACTAGGCAAATGGAAGGAATGGTCTCTGCCTACCCCTATGGGGAAGAGGCGTTATGTATGTGTGTATCCTTAAGTCCGTGCAGTCCGTCAGCGCGTATCATCACATTCATCACTTCTCTTCAATACTAGATTCACTGAAGTCTACGCTATTTAATAACTGTTAGATCCTTCGACTCCTTCCACTGCTGTCTCCCATTTATACATCTTTGTTGTATAAATGGGAGACATTAGTTCTATTCACTAATGTATGACTACGATTAATGAATAGAACTAAGGTGTACTTTACTATTGCAAATATATTTTTTCATACAATTTGGAACCAATTTTTATTGTATAGTGTTAAATCTAGACATGTTCTACCCGATTTTTTTTTCTGTTATTCAATTCAATTTTGCCAATGTCAAGTTTTTATTATTATTATTTATTTATGGACTCTCTCTCGCGTGTATATTCAACGCAGAGATTCTGCCAATGTCAAGTATTTCTAGAGAAAAAAAAACAGTATAAAAATATGATCGCCATGTTGGTCGAAAACCGACATGACAATCTTTTTTCATTTAATAGTATGATGTACAACAAGAAACTGATAGAAAACCATAGCAACGCAATAGATTATCAAAGGCTGCGTCTAGGAATGAAAGAACTTAGAGAATGTTGTATTAATGATTTCTTTGTTCCTAAAAATATATATTTAATATTATTTAATAATTTAAATACTTATTGGAAAAGTATTTACATTTTATACACATTTTATTATTTACTTTAGCTGAATAAACTATTCAACAATAACTAGAATGGTAGTTCCTGTACGTTTCGTTCATTTTCGTTCGTTCTATTGACTGTGGTTTTGGCATAGACTTACCATCAAAGACTACAATAGCATATAGAGAGAAAGCTCTGCGTTTTTTTTATCGACAACACAGCACCCTCTGGTTGCCAGATATGCAAACTCAATGTAATATGCATAACTATAGATACACTATACTGCAATATATATGTACCTATAGCTACCTAATTATTTAAATGTGGTGTAAGTTTTGTGTATTGTTTTGCTGGTTGTAAATTAAGGATTTTATACTTGGCTGTAAAGTGTATCTTAGTAATATATCTCCGTTTTCTGTATTTAAGTAACGGAAAGTTTTACGGAGGAACAGTAATATTTTGAAATATTTATACGCAAATTTGGCTTATATTTATATAACATACAACCTTAAAGTTGTACAAACTGAATGAAAATAAATTCTTATGTTTCCGCCAATGCTCTTACGAAGCCATTTGCAATAGAAGTGTTGCTAAATTAATATTATAAATTCAACTATTTAGAAAATGTATTTTATTGTATTTTTGAATTTCGTATAAAATTATAAAAGTTTTTGATATTTCCACATCCAGTTAATAAATCGTTTACCTCATTCAAAAGCATATTTTTTAATATTACAACACAGGGGTTTTAGTTTGTCTATCGCTCCTTGTGATGGCGCTGTACTCAATAAAAAACATAATTTTCTTTTGTACAAAGTTGCCATAGCATGCTTACAATAGAGCAATGTTAAAGAGAGCAAAATTACGGTTTCGTGCCACCAACAGCGCTATTGTACGTTCTCGATAAATTAGTTGAATAACTTACTCACTTAGGGACTTACCTCACTTAAATCAACATTTTTATTTCAAATAAACCAATTATGGGTATTTTGAAGTAGTTAGACTAAGTCTAACTAATTGAAAATACTTCTATGCAGAAGAACTGGCAATCGACTCCAACTAAATCGATTTTGATTACGTTTATATGTATAATATTACTATATATATTATCGCATTGTATTGCGAGACAGACGAATAGCTGTCTATTCACCTCATGGTAAGTGACAGCCGCCGTCCATGTACACTTGCAACTGTAAGATTCGTAAGTGTGATGCTCGCTTTTGAGGGGGATGAGGGGTTTTGAGATGCAGGGAGGATAAGGAGATGGAAAAGAGGAGAGCGGGTATGACGCTAAGGAAAAGAGGAGAGGTGGAGTTAGTACCCTGGAAACCTCTCTAACTTCGGGGATATGCAATGCACTGCTTCACAACCGGTTTTCTGTGAGGTTATGGTATCGCACCGGTCAAGCCGGCCCATTCGTGTCTAAGCATGGCTCTCCCTCAATAGATTTTGGGAAATATTGTTAGTACATATTTTATATAATGTTATTATTATATAGAGTATTCTCGATTCCCTTACATTAAACCATTTGGGACTAACACCATGTGGTTTTAGTCGGTTCGACACGATGTACCGGTAAGGTGTTGTGGAAGATTTCCACATGAGAGAAACTAAAAGAGAAGCTAAATCGCATTATGGTTTGTAGAGTGGAACTTCGTCGCGAGGGTGCGAAGGTGACGGTGGGGCGGCTGCACTTCGCGGAGACCACCAACAACAACATGCGCAAGAAGGGCCGCCCCAACCCCGACCAGCGCCACTTCCAGCTCGTCGTCGCGCTGCGGGCGCACCTGCCCCACCACCAGCTCCTCGTCGCCGCCAGTGCCAGCGACAGGATCATCGTTCGGGTAACGTACCTTCCCCCTCCCCGACCAGCCGCTACCAGCGCTAGTGACAGGATGTAGAGAAAACAGAGCAGATTCTGCGTAGTTTGACTTGTCTACGCTAGATGATGTTATTATGAGGGATTTCTATATGTGAGGTGTCATTTGAAATGTCTGAATTGTGGGAGTGATACGACATTACAGCATGATATGACTTCATTGAAAAGAATACAAAATGTTTAGTTTTACTATTTTTATATATATATATTAACTTACCATAGTGACTCCACTTTGCCTGATGGAAAGCAATAAGTGGAGTCAAAGAGTGGTGGTCACCATCCTCATTGCATGTCTAGTCAATGCAGCATGGTGACCCACACTATGGCGGCCTGGTGAGATGCTTTTTCACGCCCCGCTTAAAAGACCCAGGATCAAAGTGGGAAGGAAACACGTGCGCTGGTAGAGAATTCCAGGCTTTCACCAAACGGCACAGGAAAGAAGAGCCAAACCGTTTAGTTCGAGATCGTATCTTTTCGACGCTCAAACGGTGACTCCTCAGACCAGTACGTGTAGTCGTGTAGAGGAAGGGAGAAGGTGGGACCAATTGGAAGAGCTCGTCAGAACACTCCCCGTGATGTAGGCGATAGAGGACTGCCATAGAGGCGACATGCATTTAACTTATTTTTGTATCAATTAATTTCTTTCAATTAACTAATGAACGATGCTTTTAAATTTACACGGTTAAATATATATGTATATATGTATACGACATGTCAATTTAATTATATCACTATTGATAAATATTTCATTTCGAAAACCACTAACACTGCAAGTGTTGTACACAGGCGTCGAACCCGGGCCAGTTCGAGTCGGACTGCACAGAGAGCTGGTGGCAGCGAGGAGTCTCAGAGAACAGCGTACACTTCAACGGGAGAGTCGGAATCAACACCGACAGACCTGACGAGTGTTGCGTGGTCAATGGTAAGCGGAGAATTTTTCCAGAAATATTTAGAGCCGATCGTGAAATAAGCAACATTAAATACACAAGATAGATATTATGTTCAATATTACACTTGCACGAGATTTTTTGTTTTTGGTTTCATTTAAAAAGACACCTCCCGCACTAGGGTGAATTCCTGTGTCGCGGGGACTTTACAAACATTCAAACAACAGACACAAAGAACACCCAGACTCAGAACAACGACTTGAGGATTGCACAAAGTGTTGTTGTCCCCCCCCCCCCCCCCCGGACAACACTTTGTGTAATCTTTCAATTAAATCAATCTTTGTGTAATGTGTTGGGGATTGAAGCTACAACACTCGGCGCAGCAGCGTGGTGGCGAGGTGACCACACACTTAACACAATACGTATATTATTTTGTACACCTTTGTAACAGTAGGTACTGTTCTAGATAAAATAACCAATCTCATATCTATGTATATAGCAACTCTCGCACTAGGAATTATTCCTGTGTCGTGTATGACTTTACAAACATACATATGGACACAAAGAAACTCACACTCGAGACAAATGTTTGTGGGAATCGAACCTGGCACAGCAGTCAACGTCACTAACGCCAGTCAACATTAACGCCTTCTAACCTTCAAGAAAAGAGCGTACTCCTACCTAAAAGGCCGGCAACGCACTTGGGCGGCGGTAGTCACTTACCATCAGGTGACCCGTCTGCTCGTTTGCCCCCTATCGCATAAAAAAAAACACGCCAGTCAAGTAGATAAGAGTATATTTTATTAACAGGTAACCTTAAAGTGATGGGTCACATACTCCACCCGTCAGATGTTCGCGCTAAACATAATATAGCAGAACTGGACACAGCACAGCAACTACGAAACGTTCAGAGCATTAGGGTTGTCAAGTAAGTAATTATTTTTTTTAAATAACGTTGTAATAAGTATGTGAGGTACTTTTATACAGAATGAGAAAAAATAAACATGAATTTTCTAAAGATATTCTTATATGAAGCTGACAAATTGAAGTTAATATTTCTAACATGTTCAATATTTTGAAAGTACGGTAATCCCCCTATAACACGATAGATTGATTCCGCGTAGTAGGAGTATTCCCGTATAACGCGTTTTTACGACCCCGTATAACGCGTTACGTATAAATTATTCACGTTTAACTTTTCTCTAATATTAAGAAAAACTATATTATGAACTAAATATGTACGTTTTATTAAAATTAACTTAAACTAAGAACATTAAAAAATGTATGTATATATACATATGTATATATGTATACGAACTAAAAAACAGTTAATTTCAATAAATTAACAGTGTTATTACATGTTTATACACGTGCACACACGTGCGAAACTAATTATGAACTGTACAAATCATTATAAATTTTACAGTACAGAAATATAATGTGGGAAGTCCCCGCGTTATATGGGGAATGCCTGTGTTATTATATGAAAAAGCGTTCTAAGAGTACCGTGTTATGGGGGGGAGTACTGTATTTAATACTAAAATGTCCAAATAATAGAAGGTCTCATTAAAAAATTTTGTTGTGTGTTCACATACTGCACTTAAAATAGCTTTTCTTTTCGTTATTTAACAGTTCATAAAGTTCCTAAAATTTGATCAGAGTTTTTATTAAACACATTCACGTGTATAATAAATGTATTTTCTAACATATTGATTTTATATAAAAACTAATTCTAACTCCTGCAAACCAGATTCAACTACGACCCCTCTTTTGCGGAGCACTCTGGTCTGTTGGGGTACGACCCCTCCCGGCCCACACCCCCTCTAGACACGGGGATCATCGCTCAGGAAGTCCGAAGAGTCCTACCAGAAGCAGTAAAAGAAGCCGGTGACGTCACACTTCCTAATGGGGACACCATTTCTAAGTTTCTGGTTGTTAATAAGGTAAGTTCTATTTTTGGAATTAGCTCTGAAGAGAGTAGCTATTATTACTAATATTATTACTATTAATATTATTACTAATAGCTACTCTCATCTCTATGTAATAAGGTGCAAATTTGATTAAGTGTGAGTGCGATTAGTCCGACTCTGGAAACAAACAACGGCCTTGTACTATGTTTGCAACGATAGAAAATAGTATCTTTTGCTACCAATGTAGCATTAATATTTATTAATGCGGTTTTATAGTACAGGGGATAAGTGGAAACAAACGGACTTATAACAAAAGTCTATCGTTACCTCACTCTAACTATTATTTATGTTTTGTATTTTTTTATATTTATAACACAATAATGTCATTTAGTTACCTCTTCGCCTTAGTTTTTTATTTTATTTTTCATTTAAACTATATGCGCCTATTGCACAGAGGCGGCCTTAATGCCTGAGGCATTCTCAATAACCTTCAGTATTTGTTACAAACAGTTAATTCTTCCTAGTCAGTACATGTTGTGTTTATTCATTTTGTCTTCCTTCTGCCTATCTCTGTCTCTCTCTTTAATATGGCTCATTTTTGTCATCCCTTACAGGATCGCATTTACATGGAAGGTATCGGGGCAGTGAAAGAGCTGTCGAAAGTGACGGGCAATTTGGAGTCCAGGATAGACCAGTTAGAAAAAATCAATAAAAAACTATACAAGATCAGCATACTGCAGAGACGGGACAGTTCTAGGTCTTCAGTTAGCAATGGTGAGTATACTAGTCGAAAATACGATCGCTCCATCGATCAAATAAAATTTTAATGGTATTGTTTTTGCATTTGAAAATAGACTGCCAATAAAAAAAGGCGACCTTATATTAGAGTGGAATATCATCTGAAAATATTTCACTCCGTTTTTGGTCAGTTATGCAATAAACAGACAATGTCATTTCAAAGAATATGTAGTTGATAAACTGATAGTAACGAAATATATATATAATGCTATCTAATATCTAAAACGTATATAACAGTAGCGTTTGACTTGGTTGATGACAGGGAAATTAACAGAAAGCTATGTTGTGTGACTTAATTTACTTATATTTATATTTTATAAGTAAAAATAACTATAGTCAATACTTAATTCCATGTATAAAAAGAGGATAGCATCGAAAATTGGTGTTTATTGTACAGGGAGTGACACAAGGGAGTATCTCAGGGCCGCTACTATTTAAAAAAAAAACTTAAATGCAGGCCACAGACAGTATGGTTATGGTAATTAAAACCACATTTAGGGGATTAACAAACAGACATATGTACATACAGTCACGCATACATCCCCGAAGGGGTGTAGGCAGAGGCGTAATGAACAACCACATTTTGCTGATTATAATTTAGCTCCGTTTCTGTAATAGAGAGCACATATGTTGCCGTCATCTGGGTCATTTGGGAATTGGATAGGAAAATTTTCTAATATATTGCTTACACAGACGGATTTGGGAGTATAACTAATAGCTGAAGCAAGCAGTGCCGCATACCTATAACTCGGTGCTGGGAAATCCGAGCCCTCTTACTAAGGAATTTACCGACAGATAATATGCATACCACAATTTTCTGTTTTAGATTCTCGCTACTCAGCAATATCGAACTCCTCAAAATCCCTATACAGCGATGGAAACATATCCATAGACCAAATCCGTGACATAGCAAGGAACATCCGAAAACATGAGCGTTGCCATAAACTTAGCCATTACTCCCCAAAACATACTCGGAAACAGTGCAAAAATTGCCACAGCAACTATTCAAAATACGGCAAATTTTACAACCAAAATAAAACATGTGACGTCAGATATCATTCTAAAACATTAGACAAAACAGAATGTGTCGAAAATCCTAATTATACAGAATCCCATATACCGTCTTATCAAGAAGAGAGTCCAAATACACTTACGAAGAAAAAAGATACTTGTCTATGGTTAAAGAGCGACGATGATTTCTCATATGGCAACCCTAGATTAGGATTCTGCTGTAGAAAAGACTTTAGAGACTCCAACAGTGAATTGATTTCAAATAAGTTTCTACAAATTGTTATAACTATATTGATATTTATCATGGCTGTTTGGTAAGTGTTTTTTTTTTAATTTTACATCTTTTTACTGTACCCCATTAGAGTTTTGAACAAACTTAAAATTTCTTAACGTGGGAGAGCTAAACTTCGGCATGTATGGGCCGGCTCGATTACCACGTCGGAGTATTATGACGGCCTCACAAAAAGCTGGCTGTTAAACAATGCTGGCATTGTGTGACTCTTGTGTCGCAAGTGTTCATGGACGGCGAAAGTCACTCACCACCAGGTGACCCGTCTGCTAGCTTGACCCCTAACAGTTTAAGTAAATATATTTAATATTCTATTCATTACTGACTTTCATACTAGGTTAGCTTACAATTTAATGCTTACTTCCTATGAGTGACATTATGGCACATGCTTAGGCACAAATGGGCCGGCTCGACCGGTCTGATACCACGGCCTCACTGAAAAACCGGTTGTGAAGTAACGTTTGTGTTGCATTTCCCGAAATGTGTGAGGTTTCTGGAGGCCCAACTCCCCCTCTCCTTTTTCCACTCCCCGCATCCCACTATCCCTCATCACCCTCAAAGGCGGGCAGTTCACTTACGAGTCTTGATTTGCAGGTCTCCATGGACGGCATTCGTAACTTACCATGAGGTGACCCGTCTGTTCGTCTCTCCCCCTAAATTAAAAAAAAGACGAATTTTGTATCACACAATTTTTTCGCTGTGTGAGAATAGAACCCACGACCTTTGGGTCAACCGCCATGGTCACTAACACCTGGAACAACAAGTCCGGCCTGTATATTATTATATTATAAACTTTGTCTTTCTTTACAGCCTTATAGTAATGTCAGCCTTATATTTCCAAGAGCACAAAGAATTAATATCTATCAGAGAAGCGAATAGATTACAAAGTGTCAACTACTACGGGTTTCATAAACCGTACGACAGGACGAGAGAAGCGAAGGACTTTAACCATATACAGGTAATTTATGAGATTTTATATTTTTATAGTCAAGTATATATATTTTAATTTAAGCAGAGATGTAGTAAAATGTGCCTATATTTGAAGTTAGATATCTAGCAATACATCCGTGCAAACTGCATTCAATTCCATGCAGTACTTTTTGGGTGATGTGCGTACAAATATACAGACAGAAAAAAATCTCAAAACTCTTGTTTTGGCTTCTGTTGCTCTAGTATAGTTAATGAAATGTAAAATTTATAATTTTTGAAAAAATAAGTAAAAACTATTATAGAAGTACTTAAAAAATGTTTCACAATATTACTAATTTACAATTTTAATTTTAATGTATATTCTCTAATAATTTATAATTATAAGTTTAACTTGAATTAATTAAGTTATTAAAGTATGTTTAATTTAACTGTCCTTATAGTTAAATAATCAAAATGTGTGTGTCAATGCATGTAATATTAATCAATTAAAAGATTATTGCACATCAAACATGGATAAGTTGTTGATACACAAAAATATGTACTGTACTTATGTAAACACACAATTTATGTAATAGATATTATTATATTATATTATATTTTATGTATTATTATGTATCCCCGAACCATTCTTGGAAAAATAAAAAACCAAAGAGAAAAATTTGAAAAGAAAATATACTTGAAGTTTAAACAGTGGTAGAGCCATGCCTATACACGAAGGGGCCGGCTCTACCGGTGCGGTACCACGGCCTCACAGAAAACCGGTTGCGTATGTGTGGTTGTCACTTACACTCAGGTGACCCATCTTCTCGTTATCTCATTGAAACACACCATAGAAAATTGTGGACATCATGTGCCTGTCGAATAGGATTCGGTTCTTTTAGGAATTAGATGACGACATTTGGAATATGTTGACACGACAAAGAGTATAAGCAATAGCAGTCAGTGTCGCATACCTTCAACTCGAAGTAGCTGATGCCGGGACGAGCCCTTTAAGTTATATTATAATAGTTATGTTGTTAATGTCTATATATTTAAATAAGAATAATTGTTTCAGAATCCAAAACTGTCGCAGCATTCATCTTCTAGAAAGTCAGTCAAAGGTATGTAAAAAAACAGTAAAGTGTGTTATAAATCATCTAGTGGAGATAGAGTAGAAAGTGTTATTATATCATTGTTTTCTCTACTATCACTAGTTCGATTCCCGCGCGGGACGAAAACTTGTATATTAATTTTTTTTTTTATTTGGTGTACCGACTTTTCAGGGACACGTATTATCCACAATTCACAGAACATGTCTATTAACAATAGTTTAAAAAACACCTACAGCCAAACACATCTTCCGAATATTATATGTACCTATATATGTGCAGATATACAGTCGTAGTCAACTAATTAGGGACACTCTCTAGTTAATCCAAATTGTGAATTTATTTTTTATTTTCCAACGAGTCTAAACAATATTCCACATCTTTTACATGTAAGTATAATTAGTCATTTATGTGCCTAATTATACAAACAATAACAACTTCTTAAACATTAAACCTCTTTACAGTATAGCTGATAGATGATCACAGTGCTATTTGTTCAAAGAATGCTGGCTGGCCATTTAATTAGGGACACTGAGATATTGCGTTCTAGTTTCAAAATCTGAATCTCAATTATTATTTTCTTTCTTCTCCTATTCTTTGTGGTAGTTTTGGCGGCAATCTAGATTTGTAATTTCAAGTTTTGAGCGTTATTTTGAAGAACAATGGGCAAAAATAAAAGTTGCGATGCAACACTACGAAAAATTATCATGAAGTTTGTCGAGCGTGGTTGGTCATACCGAAGGATAGCAGGATATTTAAATTGTTCAAAAACTATGGTATGCAATGCAGTGCAACATTTCAGGCGCAATAACACAACTTTAAATGTGCCCAGAAAAAAAGATCGAGAAAAACAACTCCGCAAGAAGATAGAATGATAACCAGGTTAGCTAAGAAAGATCCGTTTCTAGGCTCTATTTTAATTAAACATGAAGTGTTTGGGGCAGACGAAAGAGTCAGTGTATCAGCGAGGACAGTTCGACGACGTCTGGTAGAAGCAGGGTTGTTCGGAAGAGTGGCTCGCAAAGTACCGTTGTTAAAGAAAGAGCATAGAAATGCACGTTTGGCGTTTGCACGTAAATATGGACATTGGACCTACGACCAATGGCAACATGTATTATTCTCTGACGAGACCAAGGTTAATTTGATTTCTTCAGATGGAAGGCAATACGTACGGCGTCCTGTAAAAGCGGAAATGAATCCAAGATTCACAAAAAAGCAGGTGAAACATGGCGGAGGAAACATTAAAATGTGGGGATCATTTTCTGGACGTGGAGTGGGACCTGTGAGGAAAGTTCAGGGTAACTTAGACCAACATCAATACAAGGCAATATTAGAAGAAACTATGCTTCCCTATGCTGAGGAACATCTTCCTATTATATGGACTTTTCAGCATGATAACGACCCAAAACATACAGCCCGTTCAGTCAAGTCGTTTCTTAACAGACAGTCGGTATCAGTGCTAGATTGGCCAGCAAATAGCCCCGACCTCAACCCAATCGAGCACCTTTGGCACGAAATTAAGAAAAAAGTTGCCATTTATCGTACCACAACTTTAGATGAACTTAATGAAGCTTTTTGTGAGGCATGGGCAAACATTCCTGTTGAAATATGTCAGAAACTGATAATGTCTATGCCACATCGGTGTCAAGCGGTAATTACTAACAAAGGTTTTGCTACTGGGTACTGATTTTACCCGTAATAAAATGAAGTTGTTAAAGAAATTAAAATACTGCAGATTATTAGTTCTGTTTAACTCTATTTTTCATTTTACTTTACCGTTCTTAATTAAATGTCCAGCTACAGAATTGTACCTTAAATTGAATAAATGGTTAACCTTTGATATTAAACACTTTTTTATATTTATTTAATCTTTTATTTACAGCCATTTATAGTATAATAATCGGATCAAATTATGCAAATAATAGTTACTGAGAAATCAACAGGGTTTTATATTTATATGTACATAGCCGGTTATTGCTGTCCACTATCTTGAATGTCCTTAATTAGTTGACCACGACTGTATATATATATATTAATATCAAATATTAATCAGAGAATAAGGTTTTTTAGGTCCGAAATAATACTTTAAAGAGAACACATACATATATTTTGTATTTTATATTGTTTCAGAGAAAGGCAGTCACAAAACGACCCAAGAGTACATAACAACAGCTCCCACAGAACTGCCTCACACGCTCTCAACTATGACACACTCACACAAGAACTACGCCAGCAGACTTATAAGTGAGTATTACTATTTATATTAATAATTTTATAATGTTACAAACGTTATAATGTTACAAAGAGTTGTCAAATTTTAAAAATGTTATACAGCTGTTATTGAAAAATACGTCAAAATTTAGAACCTTAGCATATGAGTAGTTGATATAATTTGATAGTAAATAGATTTTTAATACTTAGGTATCATTCGATATATTTTAGCGTGATAGAGCCATGCTTAGGCACGAATGGGCCGTCTCGACCGGTGCGATACCACGGCCTCACAGAAAAGCGGTTGTGAAGTAACTCTCTCCGTAATTAGTGAGGTATCAGGAGGCCAAATTCTCCTCTCGCTCTCTCTCCCCAAAGCAAATTCATAGCATGTTGTTGTGAAATGTGTTCCCACAACAGGGAAGGCATTTCCCGAAGATTTTTTTTTTCAAGCTTTACAAACTGTTAGTCGGCTACACGTAGCGCTCCACATTTAACTATACTTTGATATTGGTGTTATATTATTGACCTCTAAACACTGTTTAATTTCGATACATATGACACATATTAAATTCCACTTCCTACATTTGCTTACACAGTTAAATAATTGTTTAGACTAAAGAAAGTGTTCATTACAAGTCAAATTTGTATTATTATATCGTTGTTCACAGACACAGTACCAACTCTGGTACAAACTGAGCGTCCAATCTCGAGAAAGTCAGACGTAGTCGGCGGTGGATGTTCGTCGTACGCCGTCAACACCAACAACGAATTGGATCCAGAATGTCAGGTGAATAACCATTTTTGTTGTGACTTACACCCTTTTTACTCAAATTCACGAAAATTAATAAAATATAAATCATATGACATTAAAATAGTCGTACGTTTTCCGCTACAATAAAAAATAGTACTTGCATACGATTTTCAACTCTATACTAATATTATAAATTGATTAATGCTAAATAAAAAAAATTGACAGCAATAGACATGTTGGTGATGATAAATCTATGATAGATTTAATATTGAAATAATGAAAATAAGCAGGGTAACGCTGCATCACCATGGTACACGCATGGTACTCGTACTGCCACTTATCTTTCGTTCCTTCTTGAAAGTGGTAGAGCAGAAACAGATAGAGTTTACAGAAGTTTAACACAATTCACTGAACTATAAAGTACAAAATGAGTGTCTAGTCTACTGCCCTGTTCGATCGCGACTGGTTACCCGCTGTGCTGCGAACAACTTGCATTACGCGTTGTCAGCAGTCTGTTCCTACCCTGGCATATATTATCTCTGCAATTATAAATCTCCATAAACAACAATTTTAATGTACCCCAACACATCTGATGAGCTCTTCCAATTGGTCCCACCTTCTCCCTTCCTCTACAGGACTACACGTGCTGGCCTGAGGAGTCACCGTTTGTGCGTCGAAAATATACGCACCCGAACTAAACGGTTTGGCTCTTCTTTCTTGTGCCGATCGGTAAAAGCCTGGAATTCTCTACCAGCGCACGTGTTTCCTTCCCACTATGATCCCGGGTCTTTTAAGCGGGGCGTGAAAAAGCATCTCACCAGGCCGCCATAGTGTGGGTCACCATGCTGCATTGACTAGACATGCAATGAGGACGGTGACCACCACTCTTTGACTCCACCTATTGCTTTCCATCAGGCAAAGTGGAGTCACTATGGTAGGCTAATAAAAAAAAAAAAAAATATATATAGCTTATGGTAATTAGAAAAAAACACATAAATAACTAATTGTTCTATGTAGGAGAGATAATTTGATAGTATGTTTCTTTTTTCTTTTACTAACCTAACCTAAAAAATAAACATGGTCACCACGTGAATGCTACGTCATATGGTTCCAGTATTTGTGTGTAATTTATGTCATATGGCATGGCATTGATTGTTGTAAGCTTGAAAAAAATATTGTTTTATTGCTTAGTTTGTAATGAGTTAATAATTAGTTATAAGTGTCTTTGTTTAATATGTGTTGTATGCTGTGATTATACAACATATTTTTTGTGGAATGTGTTCGAAGGACGGCCTTATTGCGGAAATGAAATGTCTGCCAGGCAACCTTAGGATGAACACAGTTTACATAATCGGACTTTAAAAAAGTAGACAACCGACTTCAATGCGTCTATCGTAAAATTTCTGACTAATATAGTTTTCTCATGGATGCCAATGTCACAACTGGACCAAACTCTCATCTTACTACCCTTGAAGAACATCCTTTCCAATAAAAAAAGAAGCATCGAAATCGGTTGACGTGATATTGGGTTATTCATCAATTTGTCGCGCACATTCTTAATGCAAATTTAACACTTATATGGTTTTCTCATGGATGCCATTGTCAGAACTAGATCAAATTAAAATTTGACCACACGGGAAGCAAATAAAAAAAAACTGAGGTAACAAACATAAAAAATAAAATAAAAAAAATACAGTCGAATTGAAAACCTCCTCCTTACACAAACAAACATATAAGTAGTTTCTTGTACATATACAGCATATACTCATAGCTTTTAGTACTCAGTATTGTATATTAATATTAAACTTCTTAATGTCTAACTACAATTTTTATTATACTCGTACATGCTGCTATGAAGGATATTGCGAGGATAACGGCTTGGATCAAAGATATTTTGGTAAGATTTCAACATTTTAGGGTTATATACATATACCTATAAGTCATTCAGTTAAATAAATATTTGTATCGGCATTTATATAAATACAAAAATACATTTATAAGCTCCTAATATTCTTAAATTTTGGTTACGAATCGTGAATATTTTTATATCGTGATTCAGTCTTTACGTTCGAAATAGTTCAGTTAAATTGTCACTGGAGGGCGTGTTTCTATTATTACCGTAGTTTTTTAAATCCAATTATGCAATTGATTGAAGTGATACATTTTCGCGTCTAATATTTGCCTTCGAACTCACAATGATTTTGAATGGAAGTATATCATAGACTAGAAGTATGATATTTTTTACGAGTATAAAACATGCATATGACTGGCCTGTTGTTCTAGTGGCTAGTGAACCTCACTTCTAAGCTAAAGGTCGTGGGACACTTCCCACCCGGGACAAATATAATATTTGTGTTATGAGCATAATCATCACTAGCGCTGCTATAAACCTTTAAAAGGTTTAAAGCGCTTTTAGTGTATAAGCATAATAATGTAATTATTTTGAATAAATAAAAAATAAAAAATATTTAGTCTGTGTCTGGGTGTAATTTATCTATAATGTGTGTAGAAGTATATAAGTATGTTTATCAGCAGTCTGTTTGTACTATGGTTACACATTTTTTTTTTTTTATGTGTGGAAACCCCCACGGGTCATCACCTTACCGGGGCCGGTAAGGTGGTATGTCGGACTCGAACCGACTAAAACCACACAGTGTTCCATCATCGCGTCTTGTAGCCGGGACCTCAGGTATACCCTAGAAAGGAAAACCCTGTGACCCCAGCAGACTTGGCCGCCTTTTAACGAGGCGACCCCGCTATGGTGTGATCCTACCTCTGATTTAGAGAGTGGCACGCGCGGAACACGTCGCGCCACCACCTCAGGCCTGCTTCTGCTAGGGCGATGGATATCCCCATCCATCGCCCTCAGGCAAGCGCTTATGGAGGCCGGAGATCGTTTTGCTCTCTCCGGCGCCTGGTGCGTCTTCTGCGGGACGGAAGAGTACTAGCTCTCTCCCGTTCCCTTTCCGCCGCTTCTTTGTCAACCATCACTGCCTCGCAATACGAGGCGACGGAATCCCATGCACCCTCGCTTTGGACCATAGACATAATCATGGTCTCCAGCGAGAGGCTACCCACACCGATAGCCGCCACGAGGTCGGCACGTTGCTGTGCCCACGCAGAGCATTCCACCAACGTGTGGAGTGCAGTATCCTCGCGGCAGCCCCCGCAGTGGTGGCACACAGGCGTTGGCTCCCGGCCTATACGACACAGGTACTTCCCGAAGCAGCCATGTCCGGTAAGCACCTGGGTCATCCGGTAGGAGAGGAAGCCATGTCTCCTCTCCAGCCAATCCTCCATAACAGGTCTTATCGCCAGAATTGTGACGTGCCCTGCGCTCGGTCGCTCAAGTCGTTCCTTCCATTGCGCCATGAGTACCTGGTGAAGCCGGGACCGCTGCGCCTCGATTTCACGAGGAGCAGGCCCCGGGCCCTCCTCTCGCGCCTCCCTACGCCACTGGTAGAGTATCGCGAGAGATTTCGCTTCCAGGTCCCATGGTGGAGTTCCGGCTAGGAGACTCGCCGCTTCAAAGGAGATCGTGCGGTATCCCCTCACGACCCTGACAGCCATAACCCTTTGTGGGCGTCGTAAAATTGCGACATTACGGATTGTCAGGGTCTCTGCCCAAATTGGGGCCCCATATAGGGCCATGGACCGCACGATTCCCACATACAGTCTCCTACAGGAGGCATCGGGCCCCCTCATGTTGGGTAGCAGCCGCGAAAGCGCGGCTGCTACTCTCGTGAGCTTGGGGGCCAGACTTGGGAAATGAGGTCCGAAGTCCCACCGGCTGTCGAGTACGAGTCCCAGATATTTCATGGAGGACTCTATACCGATGCGAACACCTCCCACAACAAGATTGGATCCTCTAGGTGGTCCCTTTCGAGGCCCATGAAAACAGAGGGCCTCAGATTTGTGGAGAGCCACCTGAAGACCCAGCCGCCGAATTCTAGTAATGACTTGGGTGACCCCGGCCGTAGCCTTTATGGTTGCGTCACGGTGCGTCCTGCCTCGCGCCGTCATGAGGGTGTCATCGGCGTAGCACGTCACAACGACACCCGGCAAGAGTACACCGCGCAGCACCCAGTCGTAGCCGATGTTCCACAGAAGAGGGCCTAATACCGATCCCTGCGGAACACCACACGACATATTTCGCCGACCGTTTCCTGCCCGAATCGGGTAGATGACGGCTCTCTCTGACAGATATGCCCCGACAATGCGGCGGAGGTAGAGAGGCATCCCTGATAGACGAGAGCCTCTCTAATGCAACTCCAGGGCAAGGTGTTGAAGGCATTGGCGATATCAAGAGATACCGCCAACATCACCTCGCCCCGGGATACTGCTTCCTCCGCCAGAGCCTTAACGCGCATGATCGCATCCACCGTGGAGCGCCCCTTGCGGAAACCAAACTGATTATCCGCCAGATCCGGCCCCACATTAGAAAGGTGCTCGACAAGGCGTCCCGCGATCACTCGCTCAAAGAGTTTACCCACCTCGTCGAGCAGTACAATGGGCCGGTAGGCGGATGGAGTGTCTGCCGGGCGTCCATCTTTGCGGATTAGGACCAGTTTCCCCGTCTTCCACAGTCTCGGAAACTGGCCCCGTTCGATACATGCGCTAAAAAGTCTGCTCAGTCGGGGCCCGAGAGCCTGAAGGGCAAGAACCCATGCCCGACCTGGGATTCCATCGGGTCCTGCGGCGGTGCATTTCGATTTAAGCCGCAGCACCGCTGCCCTTGCAATAGTTCTACCTCAGTGACTTCGGGCACGCCGTTGTCATATTCCGCGTTAGGCACTCGAGATGCAGCCATTGGAGGTATATGCTCCACTGGCTGAGACGGAAACAAGGAGCCAACAACCTCCCCAAGCAGTGTTGGGAGGAGACTCTGGGTTATTGGAGTGCCCACCGAGCGCATCTTGCCCCTCACCAAAAGATAGGGGCGCCCCCACGGATCTTGGTCCAGAGTCTCCAGTAATTCTTGACGGGCCTCTCTTTTGGCGCGCTTTATCGCCACTTGAAGAGACTTTTTGGCCTCCCTGTAATCCTGAAGGAGCTCCGCCTCGCGAGCCTCTGCATCATTTGGGCGGCGACGCCTTCTGCGAAACCTTGTGTAATCACGCGCCGCCAGTACTCCATACTGGCGGCGCGTGATTACACAATTTTCCCGCAGCTGCGCTATTGCAGGTGTCCACCAGTACACCTGGCGCCTCGCAGGTCTGTTTTGAACTCTGGGCATAGCCGCATCACAAATGTGCGACATGGCCTCCCGGAACCATTCTGCCTCTACATCGACTTCGACAGGCCTATCTGGTGCACATGCCCAGGCCTGCACGATGGAAGCTTCCAGGAGGAGTTCGCGATTTTGACGCTTAAGTGCCCAACGCGGACCAGAAGGAACCACCGCGACCGACGTGTCAGAGATAAGGGGAGACACGTCGAACCGAATATATCTGTGATCGGACAACGTCTCCACCTCTTCCATGACACGCCAGTCCCGAACCCCGCGCACCAGGGCAGGGCTTGCAAAAGAAATGTCCACAGTCGAACTGCCCCGATGACGCACGCACGTGGCGACGGAACCTCGGTTCAGGAGGAGTAGGTCACATGACACTGCCCACTCCTCCAGTACCGCGCCCCTCACGTTTGTGGCCGGGGAACCCCAAGCTGTTGACTTCGCGTTGAAGTCCCCCAGTACAAGAACAGGGCGAGGTTGACACCCCTCGACAACAACGGCGAGCTGAGTGAGCCAATCCTCAAACTCTGCTAGAACACGGTTCGGCGAAAAATAAACGGCCACGACCGCAAATTCGTCAACGGCTACCGCCACACACCCTCTTCCCTTGGAAATGATTGTAAGTGGGGAAGACCTAGCGGCGGTGCCGCAGACAACTGCTGCCAAGCCGCTAAGGTCCCCTGCCCAAGTATCACCAGGAGGGATGAAATACGGCTCAGCGATAGCAGCAACATTGATTGACCACTGCGCCATGCTCTGGAGCAGAAGATCCTGAGCATTAGCGCAGTGATTTAAGTTCCCCTGTAGGATACGTATATATGGTTCCGTTATTAGGTATCCATATCCGTACCGTGTTGTGAACCAGGCTGCTTGCCTGTGGTAACCTCACTTGTCTGCTGAGGACGAGGGGCGGATGTTTTCCCTCCTACCTTTAGCCCTGATGTGGGGCAAGCTTTGGTGCCTGCCCGATGACTGGCCACCTTGCCTTCAGCTGTGCATTTAAAACAACATGGTGGGGCATTGCAGGCACTTGCTTTATGCCCGGACTGGCCACAGCGGAAGCATCGATCTGTTACTTCCGCCGTGCATTGCACCCCTACGTGTCCCACCGATAGACACCGGAAGCACCTGGTTTGGCGAGGTTGCAACAGCCTCACCTGCGCCTTGAGGAAACCACCAAGCAAAAGGCTGCCACCCTCTGTAATTTTCCGGGCCGCTGCAACTGGACAGCTGATTACTGCCGTTCCTAGACCCCCAGGACCGATTCGGATGGTTCCGGCTCTTACTTGGTCCGGAGGACAGTCAGCCACCTCTGCCACAGCGGTCACCATCTCATCGGCTGTCACTGAATCGTCTAGGCCAGAAATGCGCACTTCTGCACATTTTGTAGGCCTAGAAACACTTACGTCAGCTACATCAAGCGAATCTCTTAGCCAAGCCGCGAAGGCATCAGCTTTGGGGCCGCTAGTGGCACCAGGGATTTCCAGGAGACGGGCTCCAGTGCGCGTTGTTCTGCACCTAACTCCATCAATTTGTAGGGCTTTCAGATCTACACAAGCCTTTGCTTTTTTTAGTATGTCTGCGTATCCTACAATGGCTGTTGAACGCGGGGCGCGGAGTTTTGTGGCTGCTTTTGCCACGTCAGCCTTAGCGGCTTTCCTTGTCACCTTTTCTTGGCTTTTTTTTGCCTTCTTGGCTCCCACCACCTCCCATTTTTCTTCCTGAGATCCAGCTGCCACTGGGGTAGGAACGACTGTTTTCTTACCTTTTCTCTTTTTTACAACAGAGGCTTTTGCAGTTGAAGGCAATCGTGGAGTTTCTGGTTTACCCACGTTTTTATCAAGGGGAATTTCAAGTCCCGTTTTAGCCGCGGCTGCGTAAGACGCTGCTTTAGGAGCTGCCAAAGGCGGGCGTCCCTTGGCCCCTTCCATGGCAGAAATACGTCGCATAATGCGTCCTTCCATTTCCGCCAATAGCCTGGAGATAGCAGCATCTGACGCCAATTCCACCGTCTGTAAAGCTACTGCGTCGACCATTACGAATTTCGTCTCGTAAGGCGCGCATCTCCTCCTGTAGTTCCTTGTTGGCTTTTTCGGGTCAGCCAGGCGGGCTTCCAGTCGGTCAATATATGACGAAGCTTTTCCGTTTCCTCAGAGGAGGACTTTTTTGAAAGTGCCTCCGTCGCCTGTGTTATTAAAGAGGCAGCTCCCATCAGCGTTTTTTGGTGGGTGGCTTTAGGGCCTCTGGGGAGATTAGCAACTTCCTTAATGCGGTTTATTGCCTCGCTTATTTGCCCCTCCCATTTAGGACCAAGACTCTCTTCCGTCGTGGAGGGGGCAGTCCTATTTGCTACTGATCCCCGAACGTTAGCTTTCTGCACCTCCCCTTTTTTAGAGGCAATAGTGAGGAACAGATTTTTTAATCGCCGTTCCTCCTCTTCCGCCTGTGCAGCTTTTTCAGCGGCCCGTAGTGCTGCTGTCTCTTTACGAGCTTTGGCAGCGCCAATGTATGCACCAGTAGTAGGTGGCCGACCTCTGCCACGTTGCGGTTTTGGCACCTTGGCGACTGGCAACATGTCGTCCGCTTCGCTCGAGGATGCCGTTTCCAAACCTGAGCGATCTCTGCTCCGTCCACTTTCGGAATTTTTAGACCGTGGTCTTTTTCCGCTATGCCAAAATCGCGCTGTTGCGTGGCTCACCTGACTCTTTTCTGACTGGGTGTCAGACATCACCACATCTAACTCTTCCTTCTCTGCTGTCGCGGCCTTCGCGTTTGTTTCGGCGGTCGATTTACAGCTGACCGCCGGGCTGTTTGGGCATTGGTTGCTCCCCCCAGAATACGATTGGGAGCTGCAGGAGCCGACTGGCTCCGGGAGGGACTCCCCAGACAAAGAGCGTC
The DNA here is from genome assembly GCA_947561695.1 of Tyria jacobaeae. Lineage (NCBI taxonomy): Eukaryota > Metazoa > Arthropoda > Insecta > Lepidoptera > Erebidae > Tyria > Tyria jacobaeae. The sequence continues at coordinate 1,265,413 of OX387236.1, read as the reverse complement.
TGGGACCCTCCTGGGTAGATATATGCGTATTATCCTCTGCCATTGTGCGTGAGTTTTATGTCTTCCGACAGGGACGCCCTCGGGACTGAGTACCCCTCAGCCATTCATCCCATTGCCGAGCGTCAGAGCGTAAGATTGGGGTAATTTTTTATAGAGGTTTTTCTTCCTCGCGGCTCCGAAGAACCACCGGGCCTGTCAATTCAGGATTACGGCTTGGCCGGAAGGTGGCCTGTATCAGACCCATGTCCACAGTCTTTGGATAGATCCAATGACGGCAGACCCTTCCGCCCCACGTTTGTAATTTTTCATAGAGGTTTTCTTCCTCGCAGCTCAAAGAAGCTTCCGGGTCTATCCATTGCTGGGCACGATTCCGGTTGGGCCAAACGGTGGTCTATATTAGACCTATGTCCACTAGCTTTGAATCAATTCATAGTTCGCAAACCCGTCGCCCCATTCTCGTTTCTCCATACCATACCTTCTGCATAAATCAGATGGCAGATGAAAAAACACAGAGTGGCTTACAAGGCAGGCCTCTCCTTGCCAGAATATTTGCCGTCGGCGATGACGCCCTCTTCAGAAGGAGAAAACAAAGAAGCGCCATCGCCGACGTTACCCAGGGTGCACCACGGGGAGGTTTTCTAGGCCAGCACCCCACTATGGTAACACATAGTACTAGCTCTGCTTAATTTGGGATCAGACGGCCGTGTGTGAGATGTGTCAAGTTATTATTATTATTTTATTTTTATTTAACCCCGTGAGAACCTATCCACCACTCCACAACCACCCGGCAAGAATGTTCGCTGTAACTCTTACTACCTATCTAAAAAAAAACGTACATACATACATACATATATACATACATACATACATACATACACTCACTCACGCCTGTATCCCCTAAAGGGTAGGCAGAGTTGTATAAAATACCCGCATATTGCATATAAGACTTGGCTCCTACAAACGTAATAGGAGGATAGCCTATTGCCGTCAGTGCACTGTAGGACTGTATATATACTGTCTGATAGATAACAGTCCGATCCCTTAGTCGCCTTTTATCGATATGGGGTGACTATATTCTACTCGACCGCGAACCACAAACTTTTAAGATCCTTGCTTCCTTTTAAAATTTTCTTTTTTCTTTTCAGTCCCCATGCATAGACCCACCACAAACGTATGATAACCAAGACGACCATTCTAAACCTGACAAAGAACTAAACGACACTTACACGGGGCCTCTAGAAACCCCCACGGGGGACAAACTGCCCAACATACCCGTCATTCCAGAGAAGAATCACACAGAGTCTCTGAAAACGGACTCAGAATCGTTGAGAAATGAAAACGATTCCTTCAAAATTGATGACAATATGCCAGAGAATAATTTCCTGGATAATAAGTCTAATGTAACTGAGAATGGGAGTCGAATGAAAAGACAGGTGAAGAGGACGAAGAGAGACGAGAGGAGTTCGGAGGAACAACAGCATGAGAGTGAGGGTGAGTTTGTTTTTACTATTTTTGACATTTTTATTTTATTTTGACACTTCTTAAATCACTGAACACTCAAATGCATTCTCTCTTACTTATAAAAAAACATTTTCTTTTTTTTAGATAAACGCTAACTGCATGCCTACTGCAAGTGAACTGCACTGTTGGATGGTAGTTTCACTTGATCGACATAAATCTAACTGTTATTGTGTTGGTTTCAAGTAGTTCAAATATTTTTTTATGATATAGGGGGAAATATGAACAGACGGGTCACCTGATGGTAAGTGACAACCGTCTATGGACACCTACAATTCGAGAGTCGAAGGTGTGCTGCCCGCCTTTGAGGATGATGAGGGATGCGGGTAGGGGAAAGAAGAGAGGGGGATGAGGAGAGGTGGTTGAGGGAAGAGGAAAGAGGGAGTTGGGCCTCCTGAAACCTCACCGCAACCGGTTTTCAACGAGGCCGTGCTATTTTCATTGTAATATCAATGCAATGCAATTTCCGCTGGGAATGGGGTAATTATGCTGTTTCATATACAAATGCATATAGGTAATCCGGTCTCTAATAATTACTGTAAATCAACAAATATCCATATATTACCACATAATATAATTCCGTGTCCGTTTGAATGTTTGTAAAGCCCTCGTGACACAGGAATTATCCCTAATGCGGGAGTTGTCAGCGAACAACAAGCAAATCTTGTCACGCAAGTCTTGCAAATATGTTTATACACTCTGCTTCAAAAAAATCGCACCTTTGCAAAAATTCAATACAATTCGGTTTATGTCACGGTTAATCCTTTGTATGGTTGTTTTATGCTATTTATTTGAAAGGTTGGTAGGTATAATAACAGTGAAATACAGAAATATGCATTCCATTACAACCGTAAAAAAAAATAAGGTGCATGTGTAAAGTGAAAAAAATATCTTTATTAGGAAAAAATATTCAAACAAGAACAGGCAATAAAGTTACAAAAACAAGAAAGAAATCAATAAAAAATGCTACTTAAAACCTAGTGCAACCGCCCCTTAATCTAATAACAGCTTCCATTCGTTCTTTAATGGATCCAATCAACCGTACAACACTTTCTTGAGGAATCTTATTCCATTCTTCAACAACAGCATCATGGAGGTCTTAAAAAGTTGCTGGGGCAGGATCACGTAACCGTACTCGTTTTAGTTTATCCCAGAGATGCTCTATTGGATTCAGGTCTGGGCTTCTCGCTGGCCACTGCAAAACTGGAATCCCAACCTCGTGCAGATAATCCTGCACGATTACTGCGGTTTGGAAACGAGCGTTGTCGTGCATTAAAGTGAACCCATCGCCAACATATATATACATAAGGGACTGCATGACACGGACATATGATGCATGTCCAGCACCTCGGTTATGTACCGATGAGCGGTTAGTGATCCCTGTCCACGAGCACCTCCAGTCCGGGATGTGCAAACGAGTTCCGTCTTGCCGTATTCCGTATTCCACTCCTCCAAGCAAGCTTCAGCAAACCGTTCGTTTCGCCTTCTGTAGACTCTCCTTCTCCTATCGTTAACAAAGAGACATACTCGCGTCTTATCTGAGAAGAGTACTGTCCTCCAGTGTTCGAGATGTTGCTTCTTCTAATCGTAGATGTGCTCACTGCGGTTCTACGAGCCCCTCGGAACTCCTATTGCAGCTCGACAGCATTGGAGAAACGGTTCCGCAATGACGTCGTCACAATGAAACGGTCATCTCTCTCAGATGTACAGCGCCGCCTTGCTGATACTCATCTCCGGGTGTAACCCCCAGTCTCTTGAAACCGTTGGAGCACTCGACGAATGGCAAAACGGCTCAAGTTCAGTTGCCGAGCAACATCACACTGCCGCATCCCTTTTTGCAGTAGTGCTATCACTTGAGCGGCTTGATCTGCAGTGGTGTCCATTTTGTAGGGCTGTTTCCTTGTGTTCTGTGTTTTCATGTGTTCTCTGAAACGTCTGGATGTCGAATGACCTAATTTTGATGCTTACTGCCCTTTTTATAGCCCACGAAAGTGCGGCAAGTTGTGGGCTATGCAACAGTATTTGGATATCATTTTCTTCAACATTCAGTACATGCGGCAGTTTAAGGGATTTATTCATTAAGTTGTTGTACTGGTACTGGTTTGCAACTTATTAGGCTTTATAACTTTGAAATAGGTCGACCCGAAACCAGAAGACCCCGGTTCGAGTCCAGATGATTATTTTTTCCCCTTTTTTTTCAAATTCGTTCTTTTACACAATTGAGCAAAAAAAAATTACCAGAGCTCAGTTGTCCAGATACTTACGTTAATACGACTAAATTATAATCAAATCAGAAAATGTAGTCAGAAAATGTACTCCTCTGCCTAAAGAACATTGTACATAACATTAGCTGGTGAATATTTAGATATTAGTACAGTATTCTACTGTTTTGTGCACAATAAAGAGTTCATCAATAAATTAACCCGTAACACTCTGTATATGCAAATGTCCTTTGGTTCCAGAATGCGAGTCAGTCCGCGTGGGTATCCAATCAGTGAGCAAGCCGATCCTCAACTCCTCGCTGTTCAGTGACGTGGTCTGCGACTACAAACTCTTCAACTTCAGCTACGAAGTGCCACTGTCCTTGTGTCTTACTCACAAACAACTACATTTGACTTTTAGGTAAGTTTTAGTTGTTGCGTACAGAATTCTCACTCTAGGTATAAATTCAATGAATATTGACTCTTAATGCTTCAGCAATTAGGTTTCGATTTAACACATTTAACAAGAAATTATATTAATAGTAAATGTATATTATAAGTATTTACTATAACAAAGAGCAGATAATGTTAAAAACCGTGTTTCTCAGAAGAGCAGAATACTGCCACCCCATGGTAGGAGCGAGACCAAATTGTAATGGGCAAAATGATGGTGCTTATATTTATTATACACCTCTGCCTTACCCTTCAGGGATACAGGTGTGAGCGTATGTATGTAAAATTTTTGTTCTGGCTGGGTATTGATACGATACGCTTAGGACCCTCAGATCTGTCAGTAGGAGTATGGAGGAAACGGGAGATGCAAGTAAGCTTTTAATACGCAGTTTTAAAATCGTAACAAGTTAAAGTAAAAGTGTTTTTTTCACAGCTCAACAAAACTTCAGGAGATTCATCTCTGTCACCAATGCAACTTCGACTCTAGTAACTCGTGTCAGACGAACCGGGAACCTTCCAAAGCAGCCCTTATTGACAACATTTGGACTATCAAAATGACCCTGGAGTGCAATGTGGACAAAATGTACAGGGTTCGAGCAAGTTTTAAGCCATTTAGAAAGGTATAGTACTCTTAATATCTCACTAAATATTGACTGTTGTTTGATCAATTCTTTCTGCTGGGTATACATACAAAGGGTGTCAGTTTGCCAGGGTGTAAAAAAGACGCAGGGTGACAGTTGCCAGGGTACAGAAAAGACGTAGGGTGTCAGTTGCCAGGGTACAGAAAAGACGTAGGGTGTCAGTTGCCAGGGTACAGAAAAGACGTAGGGTGACAGTTGCCAGGGTACAGAAAAGACGTAGGGTGACAGTTGCCAGGGAACAAAAAAGACGTAGGGTGTCAGTTGCCAGGGTACAGAGAAGACGTAGGGTGTCAGTTGCCAGGGTACAGAAAAGACGTAGTGTGTCAGTTGCCAGGGTACAGAAGAGGCGTAGGGTGACAGTTGCCAGGGTACAGAAAAGACGTAGGGTGTCAGTTGCCAGGGTACAGAAAAGACGTAGGGTGACAGTTGCCAGGGTACAGAAAAGACATAGGGTGTCAGTTGCCAGAGTACAGAAAAGACGTAGGGTGACAGTTGCCAGGGTACAGAAAAGACATAGGGTGTCAGTTGCCAGAGTACAGAAAAGACGTAGGGTGTCAGTTGCCAGGGTACAGAAAAGACGTAGGGTGACAGTTGCCAGGGTACAGAAAAGACGTAGGGTGTCAGTTGCCAGGGTACATAAAATATATAGGGTGACAGTTGCCAGGGTACAGAAAAGACGTAGGGTGTCAGTTGCCAGAGTACAGAAAAGACGTAGGGTGTCAGTTGCCAGGGTACATGAAATATATAGGGTGTCAGTTGCCAGGGTACAGAAAAGACGTAGGGTGTCAGTTGCCTGAATAATATAAACCTCATTAAAAAATTCGAGGCGAGTGAAACAGGAGCAACAATTGGTTTTATACAATAACTGTCAATAATTTAAGTAAATTTCTCTTACTTTCAGGATATCTGCACAATAACGGAGCCTAAAACACCTTTTATTGAATATAACATACGTATACACAGAGATTGTCGCAATTAATTATATTTTTATTACTATATTATAGATAAGTGTCACCACACTAATAAATAATATTGAAAAGTTTATGACCAGAATCACAATAATATATGACACATATTCTCACGGTCATATCCCCGAAGGGGTACACAAAGTAACATATACGCCCCGATTCTGCCAACAACAATTACATCCAACTTGCTTGTTACCGTCATCGGGGCACTGTACGACTTTATACATACCATCAGATAGATAACAGTCGCTTCCCTTACTGGCCTTTTATGACACCCAAGGGTAGAGTTGGGGTGGCCCTATTCCACATCACAGAGAACCACAAGTTTCCCGCATTTTCAAGAGTCTTTATGCTCACTGATCCGCTCCTATGACAATAGAGGGATGTTTTACAGCCTATATTTATTTTTATGGTAGAGCCATGCTTAAGGCACATATGGGCCTGCGCAAACGGTGCGATACCAGGGCCTCATACAAAACCAGTTATGAAGTTGCACTTCTCTTTCCCCTCCCATAATCATGACCCTCAAAGGCGGCAGTGCACTTATGACCCTTGAGTTGCAAGTGTCCATGAGAGCCGTTAGTTACTTACCATCCCGCCCCCTGACCCGACTTTTCGTCTGTCCTCTACAAAATACAAAAATAATCATTTAAATCTGAGTACCAGAGATTAAGGCGTTAAACAAAATTGTACCTAATGGTTTTTTTATTTTTAATTATTTTCTTGCTATTGATAGAAATATATATTTATTGTATTTGTGTAATTATTCACTTTGTAAACACCGCCAATAAAGTGACTTATTTTCATTTAAATTTTAATTTCATAATTTAAAATTTAAAATCCATTCCGAAATGAATTTAGTTATTATTTTTTTATTTAAAATAAAATTTATTAGTACGGTGACAACACTATTATTAATATGTATGAATAAGTATATTAGAAATGTTATAATACCTATACATTCCGTAAGTGCAATTATGTAACTATCCGTCCTAATATAATAAATATATATTACTGCTATTATTATTACTATTATATACAGCCCGTGTCCAGTTTAAAAGTTATTTGATTTAGCAATTTTTTAAAATAGATCAATTGTTTCTGAAATTATAACTTGTCTTATAAGTAAATTATTTTGGTGCTTACTGTTATTAAAAAAAAAACATTACAATATAAAACTAAGTCAGAGGAATTTACATATCATTTTAAATGTTTGCTTTAATGAAAAGTAGTTGTAAGATTAACAAAATGGAGAAATGAAATGAATTAATTACAAACTCAGTAGAAATTTTTAAACTAATCACAATTTGATGACGATGTAACTTTAATTTTATTTTTGATTAATTGTAATCTTTTAAAATCTAAAACTATTTTGTATATTTATAATAAATATGTAATCTTTGAAATGGATTGAAAGTGGCTAACACCAACTATATACATATATTCTTTAAGTACGATATTATCCGATTAACCAACTTATAGCTGTGAGGTGATATCATAATATTAATTACTACCGCTCTCCTCCCACCTCACCACCCTCAGACAGCGCACTTACAACTCTTGAGTTCGAGGTGTCCATGTCTGTTTGCCTAATCCAAAAAAAAAAAGAGGTGTGGTCAAATTTTAGGCATGTAATGTGTAGCCAGTCTAATTTCTTCCTAAAATATTTTTCATGGTGTTGCTACATATTTTCAAACAAAATACATATGTATTTCCGCTTTCGATTTTTGAGTATGTCTACTTCAACCTCTTTGTAACACTGTGTTTACGTCTATACTACTCCATTAACAGTGGTAGAGCCATCAGGTGACCCGTCTGTTCGTCTGTCCCCCTATAGTATAAAAAAATGTAGCACTGTCATTTAATCGGTTAGTAATGTACTTAAACTCATATAGGGGAAATTTATTATTATTCGTTTACAAGCACATACAAACAATTCAGTTGGTTTTGCAATAGACTTTAATTTATTTCTCATTAAAAGTAGTTCTAAACAATGTGTCAATGTCCCTATTAATCACATTAACGGTAAGTGACTGGTGTAGTCAAATTAATTACATAGAATATAATTTATATAACTGTTATATAATTATGTATATAACAGTTTACACTTCCTATACTAACACTTCATAATTGAATCCCTTGTTTACTTATTAACTCGTAGTTCAATTTGAATACCATGATGCGTTACATAAATACAAATCTATTAAATTGTAGGTTTATAATACCTAAATAGGAATAATAAAAGATCTTAAAAGAATCTCTAAAATGAGAGCTCAAGTATATTGACAACTATTATTATTATTCACATTTAATGGAATTGCTTTTGTTTGTTATTTTTTTTAGTTAATATTTTTATACAATTAAAAAATGGTGGTAGGTATCTGCTATTATTATTTAAGTACATAATAGTGTTTTGTAATGTAATAGAGGTGTTATTTTACTTTTATTTTTAGTATTTCTACAGCTTTATTTTTAGGGTATAAATATTTTTTCTAATTAATAAGTTGTATTGTTTTTGAAATTATTTAAGTTTAATACTCAGTAATGAAATTATTTTTAACGTTGAACCACAAAGCCATAGCTACATACAATTGATAAACATTGTATTTTGAAAATAAATACCTATTTTGTGTTTTAATTTTTTTGACAATATAACACAATACGTACATAAATTACGTAAACTCTAGCGAAAGGGTAGGCATAAGTATTATCAGATTCGTTTACGTCTTTAAAATATCATACAATATTAAGTAAGTGACGAGTAATTATAATAATAATTTGTCAAATCTCTTGGACTGTGAACTTCTCTCACTCACACACTATCTTAAATTGTGTCTGATTTAAAAAATTAAAAAATAAATAACAAAACAAAACGTACTAGGAATCAACAAAAAAACTTGTTGATTGAGATTTCCTCTTGAACCTTTTATGGTGCCTTATTTGGTGTACCAATATACACCCTACTAGATTATCTCTTTAGTTAGAAACGGTGCAAGTAAATTATAAACAACAGCACCGTCAAAGGTTTGTGAGACTTCAAATTTCTCACAAAAACAAACATAGTATACGTAGATTTATGTATCAGATACATTCCAAGCCAGTACTTAATTACCTATAAGTATTCGTTTAATTCGTAAAATTTATTTGTTTCGAAACAAGTTTTAATTATTTTTTTTACAATTTGTCTAACTTATAAAAGGTTATCCATTAATTACGTAAGCTCTAAATAGGGTCTTCATGAATCTCATTTTAACTGAGACCACTAATGTATTACTTATCAGCTTTACAAAAAGAAATGCTATGACAACTAAAGGTTCAACCTTACATAAAACCGAGAGGGGTCATAAAAAGTGGGGGATCCTAATTAAAATAGCTCACGTACTTTATGGATGATCCCAAATGTATCAAAAAACATCGACAGTGATTTTATGATTACATGTGTGTATTTCATATAAATACGTCCCCATGGTTATAATGGAAATAAATACAATTATAAAACCTCATTCTCATGTAATGTTACAAGTAAATGTTCGCAATGAATTCTATTATTATTAAATTTAGAATTAAAATATAATGTCTGACAAATAATTTTGTCTAAAGCAATATCTAAATATATACTTAGAAATTGTTAAATATCTACAAAAATACAATATATGTTGACCATATTTATATATTTTTACAAATAACAGCTTCTATAAAGCTTTTGACTAACCTATATTATTATTATTATTTAAGTGTAATTCAACAAAGAAGTTGCGATTGACATATTATTTATTGGATTTTACGATTTCTGTATATCTACGTCGTTCAAAAATATAATTTAATTAATAATAATATATATAAATAATCTGTTAGCTTAATGAATTAATTTAAAACTTAATAAACATAGGCTAGTTGTTTTCTTGCCATATTACTAATAACATCACAAATTTTATTTATTTCTCAATTTTGGCATAAAAGTCATACTTATCGCGTCTTGTATATTTGTTTATTTTAATATTAACGAACACTAAATTACTACTTTTATATTGTTTGGATACCAGTGAAATGTATTTTATTACCGTAAAAACCATAATTACCGTAAAAGTGTTAAAATCCCGTTAAGTAAACTTATTGCATTCATAGTGAATAATAATTTACTGGTATAAATATATCCTCAAACACCACAGATGGTTAAACCAAACAGATTTTTCATTATCATGAAGGAAACCAGTTAAAACATATGTATAATTTTATAGGTTATAAATAGGCTAATAATTCTATTATTATTGTATAAGCGTGCGTAATATTCTCTTTTCAAACGGATGACTTTAAAATGTTACAAGTTATAAATGTCTGTAGTTTTAAGTAGTAATTTAGACAGATATTTGTGTTTATTGAGTATATATTGAAATATATGAATTTACCGGCAGCTTATTTAAATAGATAATATTTACAACAAAGATTAATAATATGCATAAGTCTTAGTGAAACAATACATTATTGTCAGCTTAGTAGAATGGTAAAAAAATATTTTTCCATTATAAAGGTATTAAATTAAGAAGAACAATCTCGAGAACATGACTGCTATCTTAAGCATTATATTCTGCGTTTAATTACATTACCATATCAGTGTCAACAAAATTAATAATACATATAAATGAATATAATAATTGTCATGAAAGTTTTATTACTTCCATTTATGTTATTAAGTTCCATAATTGACTTATGCCTATTGCAGGAATAAAATGTTCTTCTTGTTAATTCTGGATATAACAGCTTTGTTTTAATGAAATAATAAATAATAAATATTTATTGATATCAGTTTAGTTACAAATTCAAAGTGAAAAAGAAAAAAACTGTTAATTTTTTTATTCGACACTAATTTATGGGTTTATAGGTATACATTATTGAAACCGATAAGCAGTTAGAACATTACTTTTATTTAAAAAAGGGGTGTATAATTTTGTACAAAAGGCTTTACCTAACCTTAATGAAGAGTCTTTTCAATCCTGAACTTCGACCGTCAGCTGCTAGCATTCTTCCAGCAATCCGTGTGCTTATCTATCTTTAAGAGTTTCACAAAATTAACTAGAAATATGATTGATTAAATGGTCAGCTATATTAAATAAACATAAATGTCATCAAGCCTCTTAAATATTATATATAATAATATGTTATACATAGGTTCTAGGATTTTGCCTTTACTTCGAAATAGGTAGCGTTAATATAATTAGTTGTTAGTTCATATAAGAGTTCACAACTTTGTATTCAATAAGATACAATATTAAATTGTAGATGTTTATAATCTGATGTTTTATTTCACACTATCGAATGCCGTTGGATACCGAGAGCATGGCATATAGGATTAAATAAAATTAAGTCGTTTTGTTTCCTTTAGTAATAGCTATATTTTATCGTCTTAGAGCACTGCTTAGCTGGATAGCATGACCCGTATCGAGTAACACCACAGCCTCACAGAAAACCAGTTGAAGCAATGTTTGCGTTGTTTCGCCGAGTGCGGGCAGCGTAATTGCGACTAATTGAGTTACACTTGTTCTAACAGACAGTACATAGTTATATGGTATTCTGACCTGCTTAACCTATTGCTTACACTCCACAATACAATGTACAAACAATATCCCTCTCCTTTTATTGCTTCCATTGTTTATCTTTTCTATCTTTCATCAAAAGGTTTATTCTTAAATTGTAATACTAAACCGCAAGACTTAAAGTAGCCAGGTTCACACAAATAATTAGAGCTATATAGACAAATGAACACTTTATAATACAGTCAAATACAATATTTCACTTATAAATACTTAATAAGTAATGACATATACAGTTGGCGGCCTTATTGCAATCGCATCTCTTCCAGGCAACTATTAAATGGAGAGAGAAATAAGATAAGAATAATCTTTATTGTTCCACAAAGATATTGCTTAAAATTAAATATACCTACAAGGTGATATGCACAATGAGCGGCCTTATCACTAAGAGCGATCTCTTACAGGCAACCTTTAGAGTGACAAAATGGATAGTGGATTAGAGAATGATGGGTAGCTTGGTGCAATATCGAAGTAAAGAGAAATATGATTAGAATGGGGGGCAACAATGTACAGTAGAAGCGTAAATATACTAAGATGATACATAATGCTACCAAGTATGTCACCAGGAAACATATTGTTCTTTTACTGGTTTATTTTTGACAGGCTTTGCTGCAAACGTGATGCCCATAAATTTTAGGATGCGTTCCGGCATTTTTATTTTTATTTGAAATGCTGAAGTTTTAAGTGCATAGTGTGTAAAAATTCGAAACGATTTTTGATATATAGAGGAGTGCTACCATTAAATAGAATACAGTGTTTTCTAGAACAAAAAGTTTGAACGATAAACTTTTTATGAGCACCATTTTACCTATTGTTTATAACGCTGTAATTCTAAGTAGGTTTTTATTACTCATAAACCAAAATCAATAATTAATTGTGTGTAGTGTATCTTAAAATAACTAACGACTTGTGTTATTGCTCACTATTTATTTTAATTAAAGCAATTTGCATTATAATTTGAGAGCGCTACTTCGCTATTGTAAGTAGTTGTGTTCATTCTAATTTTTTTTTTTGGAGTCACGAACAGATGCGTCACCTGGTAGTAAGTACGCTGCCCGCCTTATAGAATGATAAAGGGAGGGATCAGGGATGTTAAAGGGTAGTAGAGGGCTTCCGGAAACCTCACTAAGTTCAGCGAAATGCAACAGAAGCGTTGCTTCGCAACCGATGTTCTGTGAAATCCGCTCCGGCTTCACATGCAAATACACTCACGCCTATATTTCCAAAGGAGTTGGCAGAGACCTCTCAAAAGGCCAACTATAATTTAGTACCATTTAGACTTAGAGCGCCGTGTCTAAGATAAAAGTAGCCTTAATGAAAACCTCCGGTAGGAGATAGTACTCGATGAAGATGTAATGGGGGGCAATTGTATTGCCGTTATGCAGGCAGTAGATTACTGTCTATATACTATTTGATAGATGGCAGTCTGATCACTACCTTTACTACACCCAACACCTGAAGAAATGGGGTACCGTTTCTTTTTGTTTTACGACAGTTTTGATATAAGTGCTGGCCCATAAGTGCCCAAGTATGGATATATGGCGGAGTAACACCACGGCCTCACAGAAAACCGGTTGTGAAGCAACGTTGCATTTTCCTGAAATTAGTTAGGTCTGATTCCGGAGGCCCAACTCCCCCTCTCCTCAACCCCCCTTTCTTTTTTCTCCTCCCCGTATCCTTACGACTCTTGAGTTGCAAGTGTCCACGGACGGCGATTGTCACTTACCATCAGGTAATCCGTCTTTTCGTTCGCCTCCAATACCTTAAAAAAAATCAAGTCGAAATCAGCAATTGTATGGATGGCGTAACGGTTTAAGTGGCCATCCGCCACCCCACATTTGAGGATTAGGAATCAAATTGTTGTTCTGAGCCTAGGTTTTCTTTGTGTCGGTTGTCGATTTAATTTAAAAAATATAAAACTAAATAAATATTTTAAACGTGGTAGAGCCATGCTTAGGCACGAATGGGCCGGCTCGACCGGTGCGATACCACGGCCTCACAGAAATTCGGTTTTTCCCCGAAATTATTGAAGTAAACTCTAACCTAACTCCCCTTTCCTTATTCCTCTCCCCTGACCTTCAGCCCCCTTTCCAATCTCCTCATCCCCGTCTCTTTCCCCTACCCGCATACCCTCATCCCTCTTCACTCTCAAAGGCGGGCAGCGCACTTACGACTCTCCAGTTGCAGGTGTCCATTGACGGCGGTTGTCACTAACCATCAGGTGACCCATCTGCTCGTCTGCCCCACTATATTATAAAAAAAAATTCAGTCATTAGAAAAATCTGGCACAAATACAAAGAAAATAATTATTGTTAAATAAACTTTTTGTGTCGAAACACCACGATTAGACTTGTTTTTAAATGTGTATCTATCTCTATTTTATAAAACGCAGAACAAGAAAACTTTTAAAAATATTCTACATTTTAAGGTATTTTCTTTTTCTCTATTCAAATGCGTTCACTGACTTCGATCGCTAATTGTAGACAAAGCTTTTGATTGTAACATTAATGTACTATTTCGTTATTTATTTCATATAAGTATATTATATATAGTTAATTAATGACCTTGTCAACCTGTCAAAGTCCGTTCACACCGAACATTACAAAGAGGATGCTTACAGTGTAACTTATCACAAAAAATCTTTCGACATGATGCAAACGTAATGCTTAGTACGCATAAAACACACGAAGAATGTTTAAAACGCAAATGGGTTCCGTAATATAATATTTTTTTTTTTAAACAAAAAGAATATTGCCATTACTTACATGTAAAAAAAAACTAAATTAAAGGATTTAAAATAAATAAATTCAAACGAGAACTTGGATACTGCTTAAGAACATCTTCGAATTCTGGCATCAGCAAAGGCATCACTTATCATGAAGTACACGCTGCTTGAAAGCACAATTATGAAGACCAAGTACGTGTAGTTGCCGTAAGTCGAACTTCACAAATGCATCGCATTCGCTGAGATGTCGTCAGTCCACCCGTGACCACGGTCCGTGCAATTCGATCGAAACTTCGGATAACCAGAAAGGTTTTGTACCCTATAATATATTATATTTAACGTTCCATTGTCTTTAAAATCTTAATCTTGTACCAGTCCGCAGTCAGTTCACAAACAATTTAATTATCGTAAGCAATTTTAATACAAGTAGGAATCTCTGAAAGATTACATTATAATTAAAATGGACATCGCAAAAAGGATGGTTATAGTTTCGAATTATGTATGATGTTGCATTGCCAAGGCCTTCGGAGTGACATAAGGTATAATTTCGAGATAGTGTCAGCGAGATAATACACAAGGAGTCAATAATGCAGTCGGCTTTCATATACTCTCAATATTTTTACTTGTTCGCTTTTTATGCATCTTAATATTTAAGCCTAAAAAGGCAAAGCTTGGCTCGCATGAAAGTTAATATTTCTGTCAATCTGGACAAGTTTTTTTTTAGGATGAACATTTGGCCCGATAAAGAGTGTGCAAAATGTCATAATGATCGGTTGACATAAAGCTTTACTTTAAAATCAATTTATGTATAATTTTTGTTACAATCGTATTTAATACTTTTCAAAAATATTACTATTTAATGTTTTCTAAAAATCACGTTGACTAAACTGCTTTTCAAATAAGTACCTACATACATTTATTTCTTTTAATTATTTAAGTTTTTCATTTCATGTTAGGACATTCATTCATTTAAGGTTGAAAATTGACAACTATAAACGTTAAAACGGTCTTTCTATTTTGTGACTACCTACTATATATTTTTGAAGTCTTAACTTTTAGTAAACTTCAATATCCATACAGCAGCGCGACTACGGAACTCCAAATATGAGTAAGAAGCTTCAAGAAACCACAGGGCAGTGACTGACTAGTGAGTCTCACGCATCGCTCGCGGTTACACGCGCAGTGCAAGTGCTATAGTGTGGCGATTTTAAACATTGAAAAGGTAAGTAATTTTTTTTATGTCTCTTGGTAATTTCTTTTGGTGACTCATACATAATGCTACAAAATACATTTCCAGTAGACACCGGGTTGACAAATGAGGCGAAAGCGTTTTTAATGCATTTTTTTGAACTCTGGTGAAAATTTTGAATTTCGAACGGTTCTTTTATTTAAAAAAAACGATTGCTTAGTTACTAGTAGTCTATGGTGCTCAAATAATTGATAATAATAGGTACTTTTATAGTTTCGTATGAAATCAAAGACAACGTAAGATTTTTGTACAGAAGGTATATATTTTTTATTTACTTGTTTATAAAAAAAATACTGCAAAAAATAATTTGGTATGTATACATAATAAATATATGTACTGCAGCAACAGCAACTATGTTATCAACATAGTTGCTGCCGTTAACCATAATGTACTTGGGGGTGGAGCAATGTTTACATTGCAATACAGTTTTGGCTATTTTTTGAGAATGTAATCGTTTAAAAACGGGAAAGAAGGTTAATTGGAATGTTTATTATAAATTTAGAAATAGCAACCTTAGGTAAGGAATACCTGAAAGAAAGAAGATTGAAGGGGATTGAGACTCCATATGTCCTGTACTTCCTGTGACTGTACACCATTAGAATAGGAAGACCTTATATTCATTTTTAACAGACCGCAAAAAACGAAGGGGTGTCTATGTTCGACTGTTTTTATCTTTTTGAACAAAGTTCCTTATCGCGCATTACACGCTCTGAGCTAATGGGAGCGAGGCCTAAAAAGTGTAATAATATAAATAAGACTTTTTCCGACTCTTCTTGCTAAAGTTACAGCTCTGTATGAAATTCGTTTCGACTGGGGGTCCATAGAACCCCTTCGCTTTTACATTGTTAATTGATTACTCCGCCAATTGTCAATCGGTTTTTATAAATTATTTTTTAATTAGAAAGGGTATACTTCTACGGTGGTCCCTTTGTAACCAAATCAGGATTTGATAAATCTATTGAAACCCTCAAATTTTATAGGCATTTTTTCTAAAGTTCTCATGTTGCTGAGCGGATGGTTGAAGTTACAAGTTTAATTAGGCTTAATTGTTAGGAGTTGTAAGATACCAATACTTGATGATTACGTAAGCTTGAATTACGTTACGTTACGAATGTGTCTTTAAAATGCAAGCAAAGGAATTCGAAACGCACCCTGTAGACAGTTATAAACTTTTTCTAAAAGTAAATTATAATATTTATTTATATGGAATAATTGCGACCCGCCCCGGCTTCGCATGGGTGCAATGTAGATACAGAAGTGGTGTCAATGATAGGAGATATGCCATCACGGACTTTCAGTAGTTTTTTTTTTAATAATCCTAACACATCTCACACACTGCCGTCTGATCCGCAGAGCTTGTACTATATATAGTAACCAGACAGCTGATAAACATACTTATATACTTCTAAATACATACATATTATAGATAAATTACACCCAGACATAGAAAAAATGATCCAGCCTATCACACAAATATTTGTCCTGGGTGGGAATCTAACCCACGAGCTCACTAACCACTAGACCAACAGGCCAGTCAATCTGATCTTTTTAAGATATACAATTCGGTAGTAAATTATTGTGATTTATCTCGTAAGGTTAAGTACCAGCGTTTGCAATGTAATCGCTCAAAAATATGTATTTACGAAATCATATTACAAATATTTGAAATGCTCGACTTTTTGCTACTAAAATATGCAGGTATTATACTTATAAACCCTCCTGAATCACTGTCTGTTGTTAAAACCGCATTAAAATCCCTTGCGTAGTTTAGATCTAAGCGTACAGATGGCGGAAAGCAACTTTAGTTTAGAGATTATCACATTTATAGTTTAATAGGAACTCATACATACATACAAATATAATTTAGTCCCATTATCGTAATAGGGACCTGTTGCTGTCATCGAGGCACTTTTGACAGGAAAAGGAAGACAGAAAAGGATGAAATGAATATTGCTGATACAGATGGACTGGGGAATACTCGTATAAGCAATAGCTCAAGCAAGTAAGGGTCGAATACCTATAACTCGAACTGGCTCGTGTAGGGAACTCCGAATCCTATAACTTATTAGGAAGTCGTAATTAAATTATTGAAATGAATACATACATTAGAATAAATTCCAAGTTATTTTGAAAGTAAAATCAGCAGCTTCATGCCAATGCACTCATAAGAGCGTATTTGCGTAATTAAATGTTAGTTTTTGATTAACATCCTTTTAACACAGTGTTACAGTGAATTACGGTCGGGACATTTAACACTAATACTTTGATGTCTAAACATAGTTTAATAATACATGTTCTTCAAGTTATTAAAGCAAATTATACATGTGAGTTCATTCACTTTTAATTTCTTCAGGTAATTTCTTTAATTTCTGCCCATTGGGCATAATTCTGGATTAGTGGCATTATCGTGATCACTTTCACTTCTCATATCACTTACACCTTTGTAATGTGTGTTTTACATTTGGGTATATTGAATAAGACACTCTCGATTGAATTAACTTTGAAACAAACAACAAACAGAAACGTCAAATTTATGTATTATTTTTATTAGTTATTTATAAACTCTCTCTCGCGTGTATATTCAACGCAGAGATTCTGCCAATGTCAAGCATTTGTAGAGAAAAAACAATCTATAAAACTATGATCGCCATGTTGGTTGAAAACCGAACATCCCAAATTCATATATAACACCTCTTTTTGCTGGATTTTTGACATAATTTTTTCTTTTTTTTTTGCATAGTGCTGCGTAATTTGAAAATATATTTATTCCTGAATTGAACACCAAATATTTTTTTACTAAATTTAATATTTTTGGTGCAGGAAAAGAACACAATCAAGTATATTCCCTAAAAATAATTGTGTCTTAACTAAAAATATTCATATTTATAACCTGATGCACGTACAAACAGATGACAGTTATATAGAGACTTTGAATGCAATTAAAAAATATTATTGTCACTGTCAAATGTCGCCGAAGGACTGTGGGTTGTTGCTCTCACATTATGTCGGTATTTGTCATTCCGATGTAACATTTTCCAAAAAAAAAAACAATAAACATATGTATGTAATACAAAAATTAGGTTCTATCAAAAGCTTATCTAATGATGGAATCATGTTGTTTATAGTCTTGAAGGGTTCCAGTAAGCCTCTTAAGCTTGGTCATATATTTTTTGTTTTAAGGAAATATAAGCGTGTTATTAACTATAATTTATGTTTAACTTAATCATTAAAATTAATAAAAAAACCTATTTCCAAAAATTGTGCTAAGGGCTTCTAATATATATAAAGTTAGTAATAAGTTAGGAAGTTCAACTTCAATTTTTATTGCTCTCCATATGTATTGCAAACAATAAAATAATAGACGAAATAATGACCCTGTCGAGCACATAGAACTGTCGTACATAGAAGAGAAGAAAGAGGCAGCCTCTGGTATCATTTCAATAATAGCAATAATTCAACCTAAATAGGGAATCAAAATACAGATGTACCTAGATTCTATCTTTGAATTTTTTTCATCTATTATTTATAAATAATACTGATATTAATTAATTTGAAAGGTAAATTTTAAATTATTATATGTATATTACATTTTATTTGTTTATATAATTTGCCAGTTAGGTATTCATTTATGTTATAAAATTATAATACCTTTGTTGAGGAGAAATTGACTTAATTTATGAATAAAACTGTTGTATTTGTGTTCGTTTTTTATGGTATCTCTTAGTTTATTATATATTTTTAAATACATTACAAATGTACTAGCCGAGTGCATATTTATAGGAATATTAAATTTGTAACCAACCTCAATAAAGAAGGGAGTTTTATGTGTTACTGTACATAAGTATGTATTTTTTTTAAATGTTCAACGATTTCTCCGCAAATTGTCAATCGATTTTCAATTTTTTCTCTATGCAGAAGCATGAAACTCTTGACCCCTGCAAGACATCTTGTAGATCTTGCTCAAGGCTCTTGGCAGTAAGCCAATAATCACTGTCAACATGACAATTCATTTCATTGACCAATATAACTTGCACTGTCATTGTATAGTCTTTTCAAATCATTATACGTCCGTGTATAACCTTACTCCCCCCTTGTAGCTTGACCGGGAACCCTGTAGCTTTTTGTAGCCTTTTTACATAGTTATTAAAGGAAATATATACATATACATAGCTGTCACACAAAACAGGCGCACAGAAGACGAGTTACGGTCATTAGTCCGCGTAAACCAATACATGTAGATAGACACATCCATACGCTCACGCCTGTATCTCTTAAGGAGTAGGCAGAGTTGTGTGGGTGTTTCATAACAAACATTTGCTAATAAGACTTAGGTCCCACTAACGTAACAAAGGGGAAAGTCTATTGCTTTATACGGGCGCTGTGTAACAGTTATATATGTTTGTCGTAGCCAGAGCATAGAAATGATAATTTCGTTATGAGTATTTCATGAAATAGCTGTAAATTAAAAATATAGTTTTTGAACTTAAATAGCAGTCACTCTATGCTGCTCCTCTCTTTATGTACTCTTTTTTAAACCCCTTGAAACCTCTCAAGAAAGGAGCACATGTTGTCGGTTGTCACCATCAGTTGTCCCGACTGCTTGTTTCTCCACTATAACATAATTCACTTTAAAAAAAGTAAACAATCGACTTTTCTATGCGTCTTATCATAAAAATTAAGACTTATATGGTTTTCTCATGGATGCCATTGTCAGAACTGGACCATTTGACCAACTGAAATAGGACTACACGGGAAGCACCAGCTTTCAAATAAAAAAAACATCAAAATCGGTTCTGTGGTAACATACATAAAAAAATTGAGAACCTCCTCCTTTTTGAAGTAGGTTGATAAAAGTACTTAAACCAATGAAGTGTCTAATATTTTTGAAAGTCTTGCGTAAACTTTGCCTTGTTCTCAGAAATGGCGGCTAAAACAAATTAGCGTTGCAATTGTAAGTTACATCATTTAGTGTTTCAGCTTAAAAGTGAGATTTCCTATATAATTTTATAGCTATCAGCATCATTAGAATTACGTAATATCAATCTTGATCTTATCTCGAAGAGTCATCAACAAAGAATCGAGGTTATGAATACATATCTATATACATACAATCACGCCTGTATCGCCTTGGGGAAGCAGAGGTGTAACTAACGACCACGTTTTGCCGATTATATTTGACTCCAAGCCTTTTACCCTCATCAGGACACTTTTGGGTATTAGATGGGAAAATTTGGAGTATATTAACAGTAAAGAAAAGATTGAAAGAGACGGAAATGGTATACCTTTTCCGTCTCTTTCAATCTTTTCTTTACTGTCTCTTTCAATCTTTTCTCTACTCCTTATACAGATGGATTGGCAATTTATTATAAGCAATAGCTCAAGTAAGGAAGGGTCACATACCTATATTTCGAACTGACTGGAAGCAAGTCCGAACCCTCTAACAGAATCTATAATATGTACGTACGCATGCATGCATTTGAGATTAAGATTTTTATGTACGAGTATTATGTTTGTTTCTTAACATTGTCATAAGATATAAAATTTGGATAAAACGTCAGCAAAAGATAGAAAGTTAATTGTGTGTGTGTTGTGGTGTTTTTTTGTATTTTTTTATTTAACAGTTTCACATACGATATTAATTTAAAATTTATTGATACGTATACGATATGTACATGTACGTAGACCTACATACAAACTAAATAAAACTAACCGAAGATATACATATGTTTATAACATTAGCTATCTGATAGTGATAGTCCTTTGGGAATCGGACCACCCAATTCGAGGATTAATCGAAACAAACAAACACAGACCTGTTTAGATCTACACGCAAACAAAACAAATTCTTTGATTCTTTATTCGAGCATTAGAAATGCGAATTAGCTATTAATTTATCCGTCTGTTAATCTTTGAGACATATCATTGACATTTTAAACTCATCAAACCGTAATTTACAATAATCCGTAAGCGAATTAATTTATTTATTACTATTGCTGTGAATAGTTTTATTTTCGGTCTGTAAGTAATATTTTACATTTATGTAAGTGTTTTAACGTTTTCACATACCGTAATCCACTACCTAGGTATGTGGTACGTCAATTATTATTATTATTATTATTTATTTTTTATATATACTATAGAGGGACAGACGAACAGACGGGTCACCTGATGGTAAGTGACACCGCCGTCCATGGACACTTGCAACTCAAAAGTCGCAAGTGCGCTGCCCGCCTTTGAGGGTGATGAGGGATGGGGGATGCAGGGAGCGGAAAGAAGAGAGGAGGGATGAGGAGATGGAAAAAAGAGAAAGGAGATGAGGGGAGAGAAAAGGGGGGAGGGGGAATTAGGCCTCCAGAAACCTCACTCAATTCGGGGAAATGCAACGCAAGCGTTACTTCACAACCGGTTTTCTGTGAGGCCGTGGTATCGCACCGCCCATTCGTGCCTAAGCATGGCTCTACCACTGAAAAAAAATATATGTTTTTGGTAATTTTTCTAATAAAGACCTTTGACCCCATCGTACCTTATTAAGAGCAATTTTTTTTGGAAAAAAAAAATAAAATACGCTGTTGTGAGCATATATTTCACACGTTTTGGTATTAAATAATATGTTATGGATTTTTAGTTAATGAAGCCGTGTATTTATAAGTAAACATACCTACACTTATGATCTGCCTGCTCAAGATCAGTGGTTCTTGTACCTCCTGTGCAAACAATGTTGAAGAATTCTCAGATAACTATTTGAATGTTAAATAATCGCTTCACAGAAATGAAAAGAGGCCACATTACATATGAACGTAATGATGAAAAAAAGTGATTGCTTTGTGTGTTATTCACCTATTTTTATACATAAAATGATCAAATTATGCGACAAAAATATATAAAAGTTGCTCTCTGTTATTGCTAACGTT
The DNA here is from genome assembly GCA_947561695.1 of Tyria jacobaeae. Classification (NCBI taxonomy): domain Eukaryota; kingdom Metazoa; phylum Arthropoda; class Insecta; order Lepidoptera; family Erebidae; genus Tyria; species Tyria jacobaeae. The sequence goes on along the minus strand of OX387236.1, from coordinate 1,243,159 downwards.
ATCTCTGTCACTCACTACTACGAGACTAGACTCGCACTCTCTCACACGACGAAATCCATTAAGTCTCTAGTGCCAAAGAAACCCTATACTTACATATGTATATAAATACACACACACGGAAAACATAACCTTCCTCCTCAAGCAGTCGGGTAAACGGGCTCACATTTATAAGTTTTACTTTCTTTTACTGTTTAAGCAGATATTATTTTTTCTAACTTGCTAGAGCTAACTAATTTTGTTGATTTGATCAAACATTTGTACTTTAGACAAAAACTCCACGGATCATCACCTCACCGGAGCCGAAGGTAAAGTGGTATTAAAACCACTTGGTGTTCCTGCACAAGTGGATCCATTCAGAATATTTTCAATGTAATTTTTCTTTCTTATTCTCATCATTCGAGATTTGTTATGTACCTCACTCCAAGTTCCACAAAAGAAAGTAACTAAAACTCTTTTTAATTCTACCTACACCAAATACCTTTAGGACAAGGCTAGGTAAATGAGATCTGATTTCCTTTCTAGGCCCCGCCTTCCTGAGGCCCCGGCCAGAAGACTCCATGTCGGAACACTGTGTGGTTTTAGTCGGTTCGAGTCCGATATACCATCTCACCGTAAGACCCCAGTGAGGTAATGACCCGTGGGGGTTTCCACACAAAAAAAAAAAGGTAAATGAGATCTAAATTTGGGTGTTATAAGTATCGTTGCAATCCTTACATAATCTTGAGTGTTCTGTGTCCGAAAATATGGCGTTAATGGCACATAATTCATATTAATATCATAATTACTAACTTGTTTAGTTATGCATTTGCATCCGTATTTCGTAAGCCACAATAAAAATAATCATTAATAAATGCAGTAACCGCTTTATGAACATATAATTTAACGCGAAAATGCATAAGTTTTCACTTCTCTAAGTGTGGGTAGAAAGTGTACCGCAGTGTCGTGGTTATGTACCCATTCATTTATGCAACGCCTTGAGGTTAGCATCGAATAACGATTGAATCAGAAATTGTCAAGATTTCTTTGAAAGAGAATTTGTTTTACAATTTTAGTTTACAATGATTGTAGAATTTGTTCTATATTTATTACATGCAGTCACGCCGCATAAGGCGTAGGCTAAAGGGTATATATTTATATTGCTTATAAGTTGATAACATACATATACAGGGTGTCCCAAAATTCAACGCCCAACGGCAAGTGGGGGGTAGGTGACTGTATGACACCTTTAAATAAAATATTTAAAAAAATCCATTTCAATTTTTTTTTGATACGAACGATATTTATATTTTTTTTTTTTGTGTTGTGTCTGTTGTGGTAATTATACTTTTAGTGGTAAGAGCAGTTAACTACGCTATGAATAAAAAAAAACCCATTACCGAAACTTGCAGATTCGTCGTTATGGTGCATAAAAATTTCAAGTTCGGATTTTTTCACAGTTACAGATGTATGTATTTATTATTATTAAAAGTATACTAACTAAGAAATAATACATACCTCACTGATTTTGTACCTATTTTCTTATTTTTGTACTCGTTTAAATCTATTACAATAACCAAACAGTTCTTTTAGTATTTTCGTGTAAGTTAAAGGACATTGACTCGGTGCCAACTTACTTTTACCATTACGAACATGGAATACTAATTGTTATGAATGCCTCGTACTTACGACTTGGTTAAGTTCTTAAGAAATATTACCGTGATACAAACGCAACATATAACATAAATAAGATACATATATACACACACGTGCACATATCCTTAGAAAGATAAGCAGAAGGATATCAAAAATTCACTCTTTGCCAACATTCATTTCATCCCATTTACGTAATAGATGTATAAGTACAGTTACATAGCTCGGGCTGAGGTCGAACCTATTGCTGTTAACCGGGCACCGTATTTTTTTTATATAATATAGGGGGACAGACGAATAGACGGGTCACGGGCTTTTGAGGATGATTTGGGATGCGGGTAGGAAAAAGAAGGAAGAGAGGATGACTAGAGGGGGAGTTGGGCCTCCGAAAACGTCGCTGATTGAGGGGAAATGCAACAAAAACGTTACTTCACAACCGATATCTGTGCGGTAGTGGTATCGCACCGTCTAGCCGGCCCATTCGTGGCTAAGTAATAGCTCTACCACTGTATATATTATACTGTCTGATAGATAACAGTCCGATCCCTTAGTGGCTCATTTCGACACCCACGGTAAGAGACAGAGAGAGTAAGAATTACACGGCATCGTAACAATTAAATAATGCACTGATAAACTAATTTACGAAATTGTATTTATTAAACAACGTCAGACACTTGAAATGTATTTTATTATGATAAGCTATACTGTTCTATGAATACCGATTCAAATTAAAATCATAAGCTCATAATAAATTAAATTTCGCAGTTATCTTTAATTAAAAACCCAAAGAGATATACATATATCTGAAATGGTAAACGATAATATGAAATTTATTTAATAAAATATTTTTATATTATTAGTAAGTCAATAAAAAATATTGTTATCTTTTCTAATTAAGAGTGTTAATAATAACTATTTATTAAAAAAAAACCGACTGAAAACCCTCTCCTTATTCCTCTCCCCTGACCTCCCACCCCCTTTTCCCATCTCCTCATCCCCGTCTCTTTCGCCTCCCCGCATACCCTCATACCTCTTCACTCTTAAAGGCGGTCAGCGCACTTACGACTCTCCAGGTGTAGGTCTCCATGGACGGAGGTCCATGTCACTTCCCATCGGGTGACCCTTCTGTTCGTTTGCCCCCCTATAATATATATAAAAAAAAACGCTAATCAAATCGGATCGGTTCATCCGTTGTAAAGCTTTGATGCCTCAGTCAGACACACACTACATTATACAAAAAAACAACGCAGACGACACCTTTATTAGTAATCTCACATAACATAAAAATCAAGTTACAGTAAATTAAGTTTAAAAACATCAAATACGCATTGTGGAATAAGTCATGTGTTTCTCAGTGGAGTAGAATAGGGGCAAGCCATCTTTTTTAAAAGGCGACTGAGGAATCGGAATGTCATCTATCGAACTACATCCATTACAGTGCAAGTGGGACAAATAAGGTTGGCAAAATGTGAATAGAAGGAGGTTCCTTATTCGGTTGTGTTTTTATATTTGTTACCTCAGAAGTGAGCTTTTGGAGATACTTCCCGTTTGATCCTATATAATTGTTGTTATGTTATGATTAAACTTCAGAGATACGGAACGGAACTCTTCATGGGGTCAAAGCAAACTAGTTAAATAACTAATATTGCTTTGTTTGTGTTCTTGATAACTGACTACTGGATAAAAACTTTTTAACCGACTTCAAAAACTTCAAACCGACTTCAATTGGGACGTATTTTTTAATATTGACGAACTTAATTTGTGCGCTTCCCCAGAAGCCTGTGGAACAAATTGTGGCCTGCCGTATTTTCGGACCCACACTACGTTATCCTGCCTAAAATGCCGGCAACGCACTTGTGACTCTTGAGTTGCGGGTGTCCATGGGCGGCGGTAGTCACTCACCATCAGGTGAACCGTCTGCTAGTTTGCCACCTATAGCATAAAAAAGAAAAAAAAACTTTTTTTTAATCAATTATACTTATGGACTTACCGGAATTTTCCCATGTACTTGGAAAGATGCCAAGTAACTCCTATACCAAAGAAACCAAATCCATCATCCTTTTCTGATTACCGTCCAATCTCTATATTACCTTTCCTTTCCAAAGTCCTTGAGCGCCTCGTCCATAATCAACTTAGCTCATTCCTTACTAAAAATAACCTTCTTAATCCCCATCAATCTGGTTTCCGTTCCTGTCACAGTACTGTTACAGCCCTAGTGAATGTTACGGATGACATAAGAATGGGAATGGAAAATGGAAATCTTTCTTTACTTGCTCTCCTTGACTTTTCCAATGCTTTCAACACGGTAGATTTCGATATTCTGATCGGTATCGTCAGCTCCCTTAACATATCTCCAACGGTAATTGATTGGCTTCGTAGTTACCTGTGTGGTCGCCGACAGCGTATACGCATTGAAAATACTCATTCAACTTGGTGCAACATATCTGCTGGCATTCCCCAGGGTGGCGTTCTATCTCCTCTTCTTTTCGCAATTTTTATAAATTCAATCTCACATCAACTTCTCTCTAATTACCACCTTTATGCAGATGACCTACAAATATACTCCCAAGCACCCCTAGAAAGATTATCGGAGGCTCTTGACAATATTAACAAGGACCTGACTAGAATCAGCGATTGGAGTTTGTCACATGGGCTATCGGTGAATCCAGCTAAGACCCAGATAATTTTTGTCAGCAGTCCCAGGAAGATTTCAAAGATCAACTGGTCACAGCTTCCACCTATTATTTTCGAAGGCACATTGATTACAATTAGTTAAAAAGTAAGAAATCTGGGAATATATATTGACTCAGAATTGGAGCTCACAATTGCTCACAATTGCATCTGCGGGATCATTGAAACGGTTACGAAACTTTCTTCCTACTGCCACCAAAATCACACTTGTAAAGTCGTTACTACTCCCTATCCTTGATTACGCCGATGTCAGCTATCCAGATCTCACCGAGGCCCAACTAGACAAACTCGAGCGTCTTCAAAATGTTTGCATAAGATTCATATTTGGTTTGCGCAAGTATGATCACGTTTCAGAATTTCGCAAAAAACTCGAGTGGCTACCAATACGTCTTCGCCGGAATATTCACGTCCTTTCTTTATTGTATAATATATTGTTTAACCCTTCAGCACCTTCCTATCTTAAGGGACGTACTCACATACTAGATTCTTATGATCGTCAGGAAACATAGAGTTAAAAATGCCCTTGCATTCCACAACATTTGTTGATAAATCTTTTACCGTCGTTGCAACACGACTGTGGAATGCACTGCCTCTTGACATAAGAAAAGCCCATACCATAAAAACCTTTAGAACAATGGTTAAGAGCCACTTTTTAAATTCAGAATAATGTGAATAATGTAGTTAACTAGCTGTCACACTGTTTTGATTTTATTTTAGTGTATACTTAAATTCTAAATTCTATTAAAAAAAAATCTATTGGTAAATTCTATTTGTATCACATCATGTAATTAATATTATATGATTATTATTCATATATATATATATATATATATATGTGTGTGTGCGTATTTATTATTGTATATACTATTCAAATATGTAAAATCTACAATATTGTACACCTCAGCTACCCACTCTCTTTTGACACTAAATCAATCCTAAGGTTGTCTGGTAGAGATAGCTTTTAGCGATAAGACCGCCCATTGTACGTTAATGTTTAACTAAGATCTATTGTGATTCCTAAAGTGTACAATAAAGAATATTCTAATCTAATCTAATCTATACTTAAAAAAAAGCAGATTCTGGCAGAAGATCAAAACCTTAAACTTGGTTAAGTTATGATAGTACTATACTATTAAGTTTACGACTAAAGCACCGTTCCTAGATTTTAATAATTAGAAAATCAATATATGAAGGTGTTATTGACCTGTTTGGTTACCAAAGCAATTTTGAATGATAATATTTTTGCTCGTAATGGAAATTCACCCACCGTCTAGTAAACATTTTGAGGTTACAAAAGCAATATATCAGTTATATTATAACCGATTAACATGCTGTCTATGAATAGCTATAATTTCTCTTAAGGCATTTTGTTATTTCTATCGTAATCTGTATCTAAAAATAGAATGGCTCGTCGGAGGTTTCCATGAGTTTCGTAACCAGTTCATTCGATGACTACACGTAAACAACCATACCTAGATATTTTATGTTTATGGTTTACAGTTTGCGAATGTGTTAAGTTTTCTGTGGATTATGTTGTATTATCATATTTATCTTGATTCATAAACAGACTTCAAGAGTAGTTAGTTCTATATGTAACATATATTTTTGTGTTCAACGATTTCTCTAGCATTTGTCGACTTACGATTAGATTCAATTGTTTTTTGTTTGAAATATTTCAAAAAATTGGCGGCAAGTCAGAATGAAACCCTCAAATTATATAGATTCTAACAATGATTTTGTTTATGAACTGTTGTAAACTTTTAAAAAGTATTTTATATTTATTTTCATCACCACGGTGATGTTTTATAACTAAGAACATTCGCAAATGTTACTGCTGCTGTGATTAAAAGTACTGTAAGATAATTTTAGACTATGGAAACAAAATAAATACATAATATAGATAAAACACTCACGGCTGTACCCCCGAAGGGGAAAGCAGAAGCGTTTTAAGCGGAAAAGAAGGATAGAAGGAAGCGATATTGTTTATAAGGGTGGATTGCTAAGCGTCAGCAATAGCTCTAGCAGGTTAAGGTTGCAGACAATGTAACTGAAATTGAATTATGCAGGCACCGGTGTACAGACGTCCCTTTCGCACAAAATCATTGAAATAAATACCGACTCTTGCTCTCACACAATTTTTTGAAACATGCGGCCAAACATCAAGACTTCCTTGGACACTGTTATATTAGGAGAGACTGTAAGACTTAAAAATATGCAGTACTCCGTATGAAATTTCCTGATATCGAATTGATACGAAACTTCAGTTCTAGTTGAATTGCAGAACTAAAGACCTATAATACGTATATACTCATACTTTTGTATTGTTGTATAAGAGAATTATATATTATATAAAGTATAAGACAATTCCTGCTCTCTTATTCCTGTATCGCGGGGGCCTTTACAAACACTCAAATAACGGACGTGTTGTCCCGTGTGGGACACAACACTAGGCGCGGTACCGCAATGGCGAAGTGACCACTTAAACCACTGTGCCAACCGTGCAGTCAGAGAGAGATGTTGCGAATCTAGGTATTACATACATACATACAATTTCGCTTCATCTAAGTATTTGCAAACCATAATATAGTCAACGTGAAGTCATATCTGACTGCACGGATGGCGTAGCGGTTTAAGTAGTCACCTCACCACTACGCTGCCGCGCCGAGTGTTGTGGGTTTGATCCCCGCACTGGACAACACTTTGTGTAATCTTCAAATTGTTGTTCTGAGTCTGAGTGTTCTTTGTGTCCGTTGTTTGAATGTTTGTAAAGTCCCCCGCGACACACACTAGAAAAATATGGGGCAAGCCTGTTGCCGCCATCGGGGCACTGAATACCTGTTCATTATACCCCTATTCCTGTACTACCTGCTACCATTAATCAATAGATATAATACCTACCTTTTGAGTAACATAAATTATTGGGCCACCCCACTTAACAAGGCGACTGTTATCTCTCAGACTCTCTTATATAGGCTTGCTTGATCTTTATTGTACACCATTAAGGATAGTCCACAGTTTTTCAAACAAACATATCATGGTACAAACGTCGGTCTTATCGCTAGTTGCGATCTGTTACAGACAACCTTTAGATGGACAGATGCAATGGATTCGTAGATTGGGCAGTTAGTAGGTGTACTTAGAAGTTTAGCTTAGAAACAATTTACATTATTATAAAAGGGAAATTTAAAATAAAAAGTCTGAAAGAAATAAGAAACCTGTATTACTCATGTCTGGCATCTGAGGTAATAACCCTTCACTTTCTCATAAAATACACACTCTTATATAAATGTTTTTATATTGAATACACTTCTTACAAAGTTCAATTAAGTAGTAAGGAACAAATAGTATATTTCTTTTATTTACTTTTTATAGCATAAGGAGCCAAACGAGCAGATGGGTCACCTGGGTGTAAGTAATAACCACCGCCCGTGGACACCTACAGCTCTGAAACACCTGCATTGAGCGGAAAGAGGAGTTGGGAGGTTAGGCAAGCATCGTTTGTCTACCGGTTTTCTGTGAGGTCGTGGTATTATTCCGGTCGAGGTGACCCATTCGTGCCTAAGCAATGCTCTCCAACAGTAAAACGTGGCTCGCCTATATACACGTCACAGTTGCAGGGCAGCGTTTGTTGACACCCTTTGTCACCAAGCATGAGTATTCGTATTTGTACAGAATTCGTTAAAACAAGCCAAGTGAACAGAAAACGTAGCAAACAGTAATATTTTCATTAGAACTACAATAATAAATACAAGATTTAATTTCGAGACGATAGAAGCAGGTTAATATGAAATTCCAAAATTTTGAGGACATACACAGTGCAGTGTCACACTATAAACAACAGCAAACGTTTTAGTGTAATAATCAATCCATGAAAGGAGACGGCAGCATTTAAAAAAACTAAAACTGTAATAAACATTACCATAAATTGTCTGATTTAATTTATAATCACTTACTTGAATGTTATCAAGATAACAATCAAGCACCTGCAATCTTACACTGAAATTTAATTGTATATCAATCTATCGATATACTATATTATGCACATCATTAATTTATTCGTCATTGGAAATTTACCATAATGAGCGGTAGGTAGGTATTGATACGAGTATTTTATATTCATATACATAATTAAGATACAGCTAACGGTATGCGTAACAATGACACATAAAAAAGTATTTGAATATAAATTGTAGATTTCAGAGAATAATCCTCTTTTTCTATTGCATAAAACATTTGTTTTTGTAATGTGCATTAGTTTATAAACTAATATTACAAATATATTTTAAAATTAATGATCTTCATTGGGTTGAATACAGTATTTTAAACATTGTGTCCAGTGATAAATAGAAACACGCACTACACTATGTGATAATTTTTCTGGCAAATTTGTGGATTGTTTTAGTAACTCCAAATTATCATGCCATCCTCTCTTAAACTGACCACAAATCATAATAAAGCGGGTTAAGATCGGAACTAGATGACAGTCTGTTTTCGACTCTGATGAAGTTAGAAACGTTCGTTTCCAACCACGCTTGGGTGAATCGAGCTTTATGACCCAGTGCTGAGTCTTGCTGGAATTACCATTCTTGGTTATGGAATGTTGCTGTTGAGAGGCTTAACCACCTTCTCAAGAATCGTATCTTGATACACTCGTTGTTTTGACACCTTTCTTACAATAATATGGCTTAGTAACTCCTTGATAGCTAACAAGCTGTCTGTTTGCTGCCCACGGTGTTCCGTGGGCAGAAAACAGTCAGTGAATTCGTATGATGCCCACGTTGTACTCTGCTGACTAATCGGAAAACTTATATAGAACTTTGAGCATATACTCGGTCACTACTTGTTAAAATATTGCTTAATGGTAAAAAATCTTGTCAGTATTTTTATTTCTGACCTCCCTTTGCCCCGCTTTAAACTGATACGAGGGAAGTACTGTCTGTTGAGTAACGGTTCTTCTTAATCATTTAAGCACCTAATCAAAACTATTAACCCTTTTGCAGGCTGAATCGACGTTTGTATTCTAGTTGCAATATTTATCTTGTGATAATCCTAGAAACTTAACTCATTCTGTATCTCTTATGACGGTATCGCCATATATTATTTCTCTAGGATTTAGTTTTGAGTTTTGTGCTTGGAATTCTATAAAATTCGTTTTGCAAAGATTAGCATGTTAATTATTATTATTTAACTATTATATTATGGATTTTATTATATTTGTATGCTTAATATCTATGTCATAACTGGTAAACATTTTGGATGTCAATATAATAGAAATGTCGTCAGCAAATAATATACATTTATGAGAACTAACAATAGTGATTGTCTCAATATACTTCCTTGAGGAACTCCATATTCGTTGAGTAGAACTGAGGACCTCTCCCTAGTGATAACTGAATTATCGTTTTTAATAATATCCACAAGTTGTTCTTGATTTTTTAGGTAGATTTTATACCATTTGTGAGCTGGGCTTCGGATGCCGCAATTCTCTAGTTTTTCAAGAAGCAGTTGATACAAAACATATTCAGAGGCTTTTGTTCATGTCAAAAAATATTACTCATTGGAATCCATTTTGTTCTTTTTTAATAAAGAAGCTATTCAGATACATATTTACCCTTTTATGCATCGCTTTCTCAAATACCTTCGACAGGACTGGAATTAGGATAACAGGTCTATAATTACTCATCTCAAGTTTGTCACCTTTTTTGTGTATTGACTTCACTATGTATGTTTTTAAACGTTTAGGAAATACACCTGATTCAAAAGAGAGGTTAAATGGATGAAGTCTTATTTCATAAGCGCTCTATTTGAGTATATAAGTTGTTTCTTCGTCAATTCCTACGGAATTGGTATTGTTTATGGGCATGATTATATTCTTTACTTCTGTAAAATCCACATGTTCTAAGAATATAGTACTCAGGGCTCTTGTTTTATTTGTGTTGTTAGTTTTTTTTTACCTTTCAGTGGTTGATGTTATAAGAGGTTCATTGAATCGATTCGCTACATCTATTAGGTGTCAAATTAGTTTACCATCTGCTTTAATTTCTGATGCAAACTTTAACAGTGGAAGAGCCGTGCTTCGGAACGAATGGGCCGGCTGCGTCCGGTGCGATACCACTGCCTTACAGAAAACCGGTTGTGAAGCAACGCCTGCGTTGCATTTCCCCGAACTAAGTTAGGTTTCTGGAGGCCCAACTCCAGCTCTCCTTTCTCCTCACCCTTGTTTCCCCTTCCCTTTTCTTTTGTTTTTTCTTTTTCAGCCTTTATGAGATTGTCGTCATGTGGAACGGTAATATCAACAATAATTGCTCGGTGCTCTAAACTAACTAACACCACTAAGTCAGGTTTATTGGCAACAATAGTCCTGTCAGCGATGATAGATTGATCCCAATATGATTATTGTAAATCTTATCTGATTTATAGATACATTTTCGTAAGATTTTTGATTATTGGTGATATTTACTTATACACTCGCTTGTTATATGAGTGTACGATCTAATACGCAAGGATCTCTTTGTTTTTAAACTGCTTCACAAGCCTCTTGGTACTCATTTTATGTGTCGCTTCTTTGTGATGATCCGTTTTTGAAATAGAAAAAAACATAAATTGTAAAAAGGCAAGAATCAAACGTCACAGCGTGGTTAGTAATATATTTTGTTGTAGGAATGCTTCAAAATTGGGCATCGTGATCAGCGAGACCAGTTTTAGTATTTCACCTTCAGCTTGTTTCAAATTACATATAACGCTGTCAATACAAGTATTAATTCTATTCGGTTCCATTATTAGAGAAGTCAAGTTATATTTTTGAAAGATGTCATTTGAGTTTTGCATAATTGCTTATGAGTTTATTTATATTTAGGTCTCCAACAAGTATGAAATTGCGTTTTATATAGCGACAGCATAATAGTTGGAACAATAATGTGTCAAGCCCTTCAAGAATAGCTCCACATTTGAGTAATACGTTTGATACACTCGTACACATAGTTAATTATAATTTGTTCATTTCTATAAAACAACAATCAAAGTCTCTCTCATGTAAATCGAAAATCAGAATTCCAAATTTGAATGATATTATTATGTTTTTTTTAACAGTATTTATAGCCAGACTAAGAATACAATCAGGCGTGCATCCCCCTACGGATAGGCAGAGGCGTTATACGTGCCCACATTTTGCCAATTCCCTTTGGGAATTAGATGGGAAAATTGGAGTATATTAAAACAGAAGTGACTGATGCCTGGAAGTCTTACACAACTGATTATATTTAATTACCACCAGATCATTGGTTTTAAACAGAGGAGGATTGAGGATTATAGGATATATATTAACATATCTTTATCATCGGCGTATCTAACATATACATTTTAATTTATGCGACTGTGCAAGAGTGTTGTGCTGTTTTCGAAATGTGAAGTTTCATTTGAACCATCTCATCTCAATGGGGTATTAAATGTCTAGAAGACGCAAGATGACAGCAAAAATAATTTCACTCCGTATTTAAATGTGTTATTTATGTAGAATAATTCGCGGAGACAAAACCGTTAAGTAATATGTCTATAAAATTGAATAGCTTTATTCTCTCTTTGCCTAGGGTTGGCTCCCGTTTCTCGTCTCGTTGTTATATCAACAATATTGAACAATAAGCCCTCCTTACTGCATATTATGGTATTGTTGAATCTTATTTACAATATGTAGTAATGGTCTGTAACCCGACAAATTAAGAGCACTTACATAGCGAGAAATTTATAGCACAAAAATGCATGCATTGTTAAAATGAACTACTCGTTTTCAGAATGTACCTATATACTGCACAGACTAATCTTACAGCGTAAATGTGTCTGTTGTATGGCACCTAAAACATTTAATAAAATACCTCAATATTATAGAAATCTCAATGTTGCATCTTTTGAAAAAATCTACGTTATTTTCTAGAAGATTAAGCTTATTGTTCCCTAAGCAAATATATTTGAGAAAAAATATACTTATTAAATGACGTAGTTAAGTTCGCAAAACTCATAATTTTTACTGCAGCGAGACGTCTCCGTTCACTATTCTTTCCATAGCTCAGTCAACATAAAAGAGCGAGATAGCGAGAGTCTCAGTTGTTCTTGTCAACCGACTTCAAAAAGGAGGAGGTTCTCAATTCGACTGTATTTTTTTTTTATATTACCTCATATCTTTCGACAGGGTGAACCGATTCTGATGATTTTTCCACTTCAACACGGCTTATGTTAGTCATAGTGGGACCAAATTTACTTTCATCGGGGTTTATGTTAGTCATGATGCATGGGACCAAATTTCCTTTAATTACGGCTTATGTTAGTCACAGTGGAACCAAATTTCATGTCATCACGGGTTATGTTAGTCATAGTAGGACCAAATTTTAATTGGTATTTTTTTTATCTTGTCACATCTCACACACGACTGTCTGATCCCAAACTAAGAAGAGCTTTTCTATGGTAACCAGACAGACGTAATAGATAAATTACACCCAGACACAGAACAAATGATCATGCTAATCACACAAATATTTATCCTCTGTGGGAATCGAACCCACGACCTATGACTTAGCAGTCAGGGTCATTAACCAGTAGACCAACAGGCCATTCGATCATTATATGCCACGGTATATTTAATCGAAGTGATTACGTATAATCGTATTCATTTTCACACGCTCTCTGTGCGTTTATGTCGCAAAAATAAATAGCTGTAGTAATTTTTTATCATTGTCGCATGTTATGTAATTGCATCGTAAGATATTGCACTTGTTTAACTTATTCATATTGTTTTTAGGTACATATATTTTACATCGAATACTTGACATCTTTTAAAATAAAATCGGTACGGAATAAAAATAAGATATAATATATACATATGTAAAATTCAACACTTTTAATTTTTAACTGATATCCAAAAAGGATTTTCTCAATTTGACTGTTCAACTAAACCATCTGTAAAACAATTTAACTCGTTCTTATGATAAATGAACTAGTATTAAACTCAAGTCTGGTTAACCACTAAGGGTGCATAATTAAGGGATAAAGATATCAGATTATTACAATTTAAATTAATTAATTTCAATGTTCCATTGAAGTCGGATGCTACTTTTTTACTACACTATAAATTGTAATAATGTTCCATTGAAGTCGGATGCTACTTTTTAAAGTTAATAATTACGTTAATTGGACCTCTTGAAATAAGTTTTAAAAAATTACTCACCCATGATATGTCAAGCCACTATAAGGTGTAAAAATGTTCACTTAATAGTTAGTTACTGCTGTAAACATATTTTTATGCCAAATTGAAGAGCATGTTTTATCTGTAATACAAAATCACAGCTGATTCACAACAAATCATAAACAATTCTTTTGTTTTTTACTAACTGACCCTGTAAACATAGGTATTTTTGACAGACTAAGCAATAGTACAAGTATTATTTTAAACAAAATAAGAACATATTGACGTCATAATATTACTTTGACCTCAAATGACAATCTATAAGATGGACATAATAGCTCTCGTGACCATGAGATCGTTATTTACTCAAACGTGTGTACATAAAAGAAAAACAAATATTACGTAAGTTATTTTATGTACCTGTATAACACAGAATATCTAAGTGTATTTACAAACAGAACCCGCGACTTGAAGACAGCGGCTCGTATTAGGTATCACAAATACTTACTTATGTTAGTTAAAGTAATGATTGATGATTACAATATGTACCTACCTTAAAAAAAAAAAGTTTTGTAATCATCAATCACGATTGTATAAGGAAAGTAATTTATAAACGTTATGACTTTCGCTCGCTTCTTTTATTACTTATTGTATTTTACTCCTCCTCCTCTTCTGAGGGCACGTAGAAAGTATGAACACGAAACGAATGACAAAGCTATACTGTAATATAGTAAAGCTGAAATGTTTGTTTGTTTGAACGCGGGAACTACTGATTTTATTTGAAAAAATATTTTTGTTTTAAATAGCCCGTTTATAGAAGGAGGCTATAGGCTATAAAATACGCTACGCTATGAGTCTTAGGAGCGGAGCAGAAAGCATAAACGCATGCAAAATTGCAGGGAACGGCTAGTCACCTATAGAACGCAAACATGAACGGGAATTTCGGCAGGGAAATTGGTTATGTTCTATAGAAAAGACAGGGCAGAAGTACCCAAAACCAATGGGCTTGTTTCAAAGGTGTAATGACAGTAGAAGAAGCTCGTGATGTATGTAAGAATAGAAGCAAATGGCAGGCTGTTATCTCCGCATACCCCGATGGGAGGAAAGCGTGAGCTTTGTTTTAGTATTTATATAACAGATTACCGGCACCGTTCTTTTCTTCTTTACTCATTTTATTACAATAACATAAAAATTAATAAAAGAAAATAATATAAACACAAATACCCTGTTCCAATATTGTGATAGATATCGGCTTATCATGTTATTAAGTAACGGTGTCTTATTTTTACAAAGTCTAAAGTGAATGTCAAACACTTGTCACTTCAGAATTGCCAGATTAACCACTTTTCCAGCACTTACAGCTACTTTTCCGCTATTTACCCCTAAAAAATTAAAATATGAGGAAATGCTTCCCTAAACAATTTCTGATAATTATAATTTGTTCACTGATATACCAACCGTCTAGAATATTTAAATATTCGAAAATAGGTATTCGTATGTTCTTGGTTATAATTTTAATCTTTATTAAAGTCCAACCGCTTCCATAAAAAAGTAAAAATGAAGTATTATTTACATAATATTTAGTGAATATTTTGTCTCAGTACGAAGTCCAATACTAATACAAAAAATAATAGATGTTCTGACGTAGACATAGTCGTTCCCAAAGTTAGATCAACATCTATGGTCACTGCTCCGAATCTAAGGGTCGTTGCGTGATGTTCGAATAGTACACAAAAAAAAAAAACTTTATTGTACGCCAAAAGAAATTTATAAAACAGAAGAAGACAAAACAAATAAACAAACGGTAGCCTTGCCTTATGGCTAGAAGCGATTTCGTACAGGCAACATTTGGATTTACAAAAACAATATTTAGATGTATTTAAAACAACAGTAATTAATGTTTTATATCCTATATTATTAATAACTAAATACTACATCTAACATAAATAATATCTCTCAATCACACTGGTACTTCTAGAGATAAGAAGATTTCTTCATCATAGATTAATATTGGCGCTTTCATCTTTGAACGTATTTTGTGGATATGATTATGCAATCCTTTTATTAACTGTATGATTTCAAGTGATCTTTGACTCTTTGCTCTTTTCATTCAGTAGTTTAAGTGGTCACCGTGCCAAATGTAGTAAGCGTTGTTGTTGTAAGCACCTTCATCTCTGCAATATTTACAGTTTATTCGAATGTTTAAAGTGTGGTAACTACTTTAACCGGAGCTAATAACTATATGTGATAATTTAACGAAAATAGCTTAACTTTGAAGAGGGATATAGCTATATGCTTACGTTTATGTTACCTGGTTTCAATTTGCCGCCTAATAATGTTCATTATAGATATGTCTATACTTAATATACTCTGTGACGAGTTGATGACTACTCTGTGCTCTTTGATCTGTGTAAGAAACGTGCCTGTACATTTTCACAAACCATAGTTTTAATAATTTATTATATATCTTTCAAATCATAGTTTAAATCATCTGGTTAGAAGAAGGTTTATCTAGTGCCTAGTCATATAAAATCCTATTAAAACTTGTCGATTACATAATTGTCAACTTTATACATAGATAATAATATATCTAGACTACTTTTAAATAATACTTGTTATTTCTTTGTTTATATACTTGACCTTAAAAGTGGCAAGCAGTAATTAATTGGTAGCAGAGTATTAATATTAACCATTAACTATGTATAACTCTTTTCATCTTCTTTGTATAATAAAGATTTAGATAAAACTAGTTACTAAAGGTAGCATTCTTAATAGTTTTATTAATAGGGAATCCTTAGCAAAAGGTTTATTTGAGATGCTATCTGAGAAAAACACTATAACCTTATTCTATAATGACAGCCTTATGTGGGTGAATGAGCACACATGAATTTTATAAGACGGCAAAGTCGTTTTACATCATTAACAGGCCTACCTAGGTAGTTACAGTTTTATGGTGTATATAGTTTAATATGTTCTGTGCAAAACGAAAGACAACAGAGACACCTGGACCTCTAATCCATTTGACTCCCTGCACAGTATCTTTTTTATTTGTTCCAAAAAAACTGCTTTAAAGTTATTGTAAACAATATATATGTATATACTAAGTGTTATTTGTACCAATGCGTAATTAGTACATCCATACACATACACGGCAGCTTGGAAACACTAATAAAATCCAAGAAGTATGAGGTATAAGATGAAATATCTGAATATCACATTGAAAGGTTCATCACAGGAAACGTACATTTTGTGTATGAAGATTCGTCATTTGCGCTATTGACTATGTAGTTTAAATATAATTACAATACCAAGAAAACAATCTAAGTTATACTAACACGATTAAATTAGTACAGCATTATTAAAGCTTTTATCAGTTTTCGTGGTTTCGTTTCGTCGTTTCGTTTCAAATACCAAATATGATAATTATATTCTCATTTTTTATATTATAGGTTAGTAAAATACATGGGTCACCTGATGGTAAGTGACAACCGCCGTCCATGGATACCTGTAACTCGAGGGTCGTAAGTGCGCTGCCCCCTTTTGAGGGTGATGAGGGATATGAGGGTATGCGTAAAGAGGAAAGAGAAGGGGATGAGGAGATGGGAATAGGGAATGGGGGTCAGGTGAGAGCAAAAAGGAGAGGGGGAGTTGGGCCTCCTGAAACCTCACTAACTTCGGACAAATGCAACGCAGTTTTCTGTGAAGCCGTGGTATCGCACCGGTCGAGCCGGTCCATTAGTGCCTAAGCATGGCTCTACCACTGTTTAAAATATATATATTCATGTAATTGCACTTGTTTGTAAAATAAATAATAAAAACATTTCTTTTCGATATTTTTTAAATGTTACCATCATGTTTCTATGTATAAATAACGTATTGTGGTTCATTTGTAGCCATCCCGGGGTATTTTTGTTATATCTGTAGCAACACCATTTTCCTTTATAAAAAGTTACTGTCAAAATCTGCCAAGTCTAATGAAAACTTTTACGCAAACGAGTTTCAATTTATTTACTTTCTAACTTAACTTTATTTATTACAGATATCGTATATAATTTTCACAATTGACCAAAAATGTCTGAAGAATCACAAGTGAAGACATTTTACGCCGGTAAAAACTTCTTTATAACCGGCGGCACGGGATTTGTTGGGCTATGCCTAATTGAGAAAATTTTGCGATGTATACCTGATGCTGGAAAAATATATCTTCTAATGAGACCAAAGAAAGGGAAGGAGATATCTGAAAGACTTGAGGAGTTCCCTAAACACCCGGTAAGTACCGATTATTATTTTACTCAACTAAAATGTTATAGGAACTTTGAATTTGATTCCTGTGCGCAATTAAAAATAAATCTAAATTTAAAACATGTTACACGTTTTATATTTATTTTTAAATATGTAAATAAATTCCATATTGTACACTACAATCATTTAGTAAATAGAGAAATGGTTAGAGCAATACAGAAAAAAGTTAATAATCTTTTAGAGAAGCTCTATTCTTGTTTACTTCGTTCATTTTTATTCTGATATTTGGTATGATAGCAAAACATTCAATGTATTAAGGTCAACAACAACACATTGTAGCAAAAATATTTCTAAAACTGTTTTTCCTTAAGCAATTGTCAACATATGTTAAAATTCACATCATCTACATGTATTAAGCAGCAATTCCACATAAAGGTTAATATGGGCTATTTTTGCAACTACATTTCAAAGCATTTTCTATTTTACATGAGAATAAAACTATTTGAGCTACTGTTTAACTCCCCGAAGTTGGCAACCCCTGTACATAAAGATATATTTCTCTACATGTGATATAGGAAATAGTACATGGTTACTTGTATATGCTAGTTCTAGTCAAATAAATATATTAACATGTTTAACCACTATTTATATATACATACACACTAGTGATAATAATATCTTAAAATGATGAGAATTTTATTCTTGAAACTAACTTTAAAAATAGAAACATCCTCAACAATATTTTAAAATAATAAGTATAATTAAATGATTTAATCTTAACATCTATAAGATTTAACATGACTTTAATGTGTATTTTAATATATTAATATTCAAACAATGCTTGTATAGTATTGCCAACTGCTTACCTTATGTAAAAGTCAAAGCATTGGGCCTATTTGAATGTCAACATTTATATTTAATAGAATTGATTCTAGTTGCCCCTTCCAAAATGTAGTTTCGGATGCAGAAGAATGGGCTAGAAACTCTACCATTTCTCTTTTAAAATGTTTTGTTTACATACAATCATTATATATGATTAAAATAATGTGTGTAAATGATGCATCCAGAACAATATCACTATACAGATTTAGGTAAAAAGAATTAAAGTGAAGTAACAATAGCTACATTAATTTTATGATAGATACTTGGTGCTCACACATTAACAAACATAGTAAAAGTAGTATACAATTTACATAGATATAGAGAACATTAACAAGTAATAAGTCAGTGTGTGAGTTAAAATAATTGTGTAAAACAAAGTTACAAAAATATAATTCCTTATACAATACAATTAGCAACCAGTTTGATTTGTCTAGACTCAAAATTTTCCTATGAAGCAGCATGTTTCCAAGCATTCTTTCATCTTGTGATCTTAGCCACTCACCATTCTTAAGGAGCAGCACACTTACAACTCTTTAAGTTGAAGGTGTTTCTTCTGTTCCTCTATCCCCTTTTATAATAAAGAGAAATATATATGTTATTATTAATTCTGTAAGTGCCAATGTTACATGTATACTATGAACTAAATTTTTTTTTTTTATATTTACATAAAATCAATAGTCAAAAATTGGTTTAGTATTTTCCTGCATCTTCACTACTTCAAATTATTGTAATTAAAATTTTCGTTAGCACTCTCTAGAACATATTAAATTGTTTAATATTTTTCATAGACAAGTTTGGCAAGTTACACTTCATAAATATTAATGGCAATGTCCTTGTAAGACAGTGTTGTACAAAGTAGTTAATTAAATAATGATTACCTTATTATTTATGCAAATTACTTATGTAATTGTTTTGTTGTGACTTGTGACATACACAGGAGTAGGACGTGGTTATTTTATTAACATTTTAAAAATACTTATTTATACATGTGCCATATTGCTAACCAATACTGAACGACAGATAGTATATATTTAAACAAATGTATAATTTTGTCCAATTAAACTTATACCTATATAAGGTATAAGAGTAATTGGACTAAGAGAGTCAGGCGGGCCATGCTTTGGCACATTTGGGCCGGCTCAACCAGTGTATTACCACATCCTTACAGAAAACTGGTTGTTAAACAATGTTTGCATTGTGTGATCGAGTTAGTGAGGCCCAGGCTCTTTTTCTTCCCCTCTTTCCCCTCCTCCCTATCCCTTCCCGTTTTTCCCATCCTCCCTTTACCCTCTACCTCTACCTTAAGGGGTACTCTGCTGTAAAAGTTCCTGTTACACCTGCCAGAGTATAAAAGTGATAAATATAAGCTTATTGACTATTCAATTTTCTTTTTCGGGATAATGGTCAACTGGTTCACCCGATTGCTTTTTTCTTGAAGGTCGTATCCGTATCCATCGTTTTTACTGAATAAATTCACACAGACCTCTTATTCTCTGTCCCAGAACTGAGAAATCCGAGTAAGTACAGCCAAAGTAGTCAGTATATCGTATTAGTAATAAGTACGTGGGTCACAATGAAAGTTTTTAGATCAGGCCAGTAACGAAAGCAGCCGGTGAAAAATTTATTTAAAATTCGAATTAAGAACTCTTTGGGTATCTGTAGATGTGTATGTGATATCTGGATTTATATGTAGTTTATTTTTACAAATTGGCGGCAATTTAAAAAAGTGTCTGTCATGCATCTAAAATGGATTTGACTAGAGAACATTTTCGCTGAATGATTTACCATTATTGTTTATTCCCACCAGTGTCCATAATTGATTCTAACCTTATATTTAATGCAATAAAGTATTGAGTATAAAAAAGTATAAAATCCTGCATGAACATTTACGCGTCAAAAAGCTTTGTACTATATGGATACCTCATAACTTGACGGAAGATCAAAAACGCCGTTGTTTGGATTGCTGCCGCTCAACGTTTCAAAAATATGACTGAAGTGATCCAAATGCGGTATATGACATCGCCACATGTGATGAAAGCTGCACAATGAATCTGTGCAATAAATGTTTCCAGTAGAAGATTTGCTGGCAAAAGTAAAGTAGGGCAGAAGTCAACGCAAAATGATGATTGTCTCATTCTTAGGATGGATGGGCCATTTTGCAACAATCATTCTAGAAAATAAAAGGACTGTTACTGCACATGAGTATATCAGTCATAGTTTAAAAATTGTCATGGAAAATATTAGACAGCAGCGCCTAAGAAGCAGGACAACGCCACCTCTCACTGCGCCAGACGGTGTATCGAATATTTCTATCGAAGGTGTGCAGTTAGTGAGTCATCCTTCTTACAGACCTGACCTGGCACCTTATACCGTATAACTTAGAAGAATTCGTTTTGTGAATACTGAAGATGCCGTGGCTGCGTTTGAGTTCAATAGTTCCATCGCATGCGACGGTGCTTAGAAAGGGGCGGAGACTACTATGAAAAGCATTAAAATATTAACAGGCTTCTATATAATCCCGTTTTTTATGTTTTTTATTCTACATCCATTGCATTAGGTTAAGTCTCAAATGCAATTATCGTTGTACGTAACACTAAGTAAATTAATAAAGAATTTGATATTTAAAATTCAGGATTGCTTAATGACTGTGTGTTCAGAGGAATTGTTCGGACTTATACCGGCTGCTGGTTTCCACCATCGTCCTACGCGACAAAATATCCATCCCCATCACCTGGACGATTGGCACTCCACCACTGTGAGCTTCTCCAGAAGCTTTTTGCCTCGCACAACCAGCTTATGGAACAAATTGTCGCCTGCCGTATTTCCGAACCGATACGACATTCAAACCTTCAAGAAGAGAGCGTACCTCTACCTACAAGGCCGGCAACGCACTTGTGACTCTTGAGTTGCGGGTGTCCATGGGCGGCGGTAGTCACTTACCATCAGGTGACCCGTCTGCTCGTTTGCCCCCTATCGCATAAAAAAAAAAGACTTTTTTTCGAAGGAATGACTTTACAATCGCCTCAATCGTTCGCCATGACTATTTTTCAATAGGAATCTCCCTATATTTTTAAATATTTAAATGAGAGCTGGGACCTTAGGACTGAGTTCATCTGATTTTTATACCTGTCACAGCTAAAAGTACTGCTTAACCTGAGTCCTGGCTAAGTTAGTATTTTAGTCCCTCCTTCACTGCCTCTTTAGCCAACTAGTTCGTCTTTCTATTCTTAATCCAAAATTTTGGAGTAAGTTATATATAAAAAACCTGCCTGTCGCCAACTCTCCTTGAGAATGTAGTAGTTTTAAGACGGTAAAGATGAGGGACATTTGTAGGGAGAATAACTTGGGGTAAGGGATTCTGGAAATCTCACTTAAAGACGTGGGACAGAGACTGCAGCAGCTTATTTAGTTTCCTAAGGATTGATATTCTATTGCCGGGCACTCAGAGCCCTTTTACTTATTATGATTTTCAGTTTTTTTTTAGATCCAAATAGAATAACCAATTCTTAGACGATTTGCAAAAGCAGTTTAGCGTCAAGCCTATGATTCTGTTTACGTAGTTATTCAAAACCGTTTATTTAAAACACACGTTAACTATTTAGAGTTTACGAGTTATGAAGCAGGCCCAAGACGGCGGCGGCTGTTCAATAGGCTCTCCCGTAAGGTCGAACTGCATAATATATATATTAATTAATACTTTTGCTCGTGTTACAGGTCTTCGAAAAACTCCTCCAAAGCAATAGCACAGATATTTTCAAGAAATTAATCCCTATAGCAGGGGATGTTGGTGAAGAGAACCTTGGTTTAAGTCCACAAGACCGGCAGCTGCTAGTGGAGGATATCAATGTGGTGATACACTCGGCTGCAACCCTGGACTTCCAGGAGAATCTGAGACCCACCGTGAAGATTAATCTGTTGGGGACCAGGCGTGTTATGGAGTTGTGTAAAGATGCTAAGAATTTAAAGGTACGCATACATATATACCCGTAGGGGTAGGCAGAGGTGTCTTAAAAGACTTTTAATCCACCATAATTTAGTCCCACTAACGTTATAGGGGGAAGGGGGGGGGAAGCCTATTGCTATCAACAGATACAAATAGAGAGAGTAGAGTAGAGTAAATCAGTATATTTTATTATGTAAAATATGTATTGTGTTCACAGAATATAATTTTGGCAAAACTTCCAGCCCCATAGAACGTTATCAAAATATGTAGTTTGTGCCATTTTTCAACCGATTTCAAAAAAGGAGGAGGTTCTCAATTCGACTGTATTTTTTTTTATTTTTGTTACCTCAGAACTTTCGACTGGGTGAACCGATTTTGATGTTTTTTTTTATTTTATTTTAATTGACAGTTGTTGTTTCCCGCGTTTGTATTATTTAAAATATAGTTTTAGTAAGATATTGAAATTTTCATTACATTTATTTTTTTATATATATACATAATTAAAAACTAAATATCTAATTAGAAAATACGAGAAAAAACGTAAATAGTTGTAATAAATACTCTTTTAGTTTTTATATTTATATATTATACTAGCTATTCTCTGCGGTTTCACCTGCATTTAAATATGATTATTCATATAATAATGTGTAAGTCTGCACTATTTGCTGACATTTATGATTACTCCTCTGCTGCTTTGGGTAATAGTATGATTGACTACTTTTTTTTTTTTACGTGTGGAGCCCCACGGGTTCCACTCACCGGAGCTGACGGTGAAGTGGTATGTCGGACTCGAACCGACTAAAACCACTCGGTGTTCCGTCATAAGTGGGTCTATTGCAAGGGACCTGGGTGTACCCAAGAAGGGATTCTTCCAGGAACCCCTGCAGACCTTAGCCGCCTCTTTTCCAGGGCGGCCACACCATGGAGATATGTGGGGCCTAACCCCCCCTCCAGTTTGAGAGGCGTGCGTGGAACACGTCACACCACCGACTCAGGCCTGCTTCTTCTAGGGTACGGGCAACCCTACCCGTTACCCCGAGGCCAGATGATTGACTACCTAATCAAAAAATAATCTAATCGGGTTAGCAGTTCCTGAGAGAAGCGCATTCAAACAAATATATAGCTCATTATAATATTATTGCTACAAATATTCTTGTTTGCTTCGCTTTCATACTTTAGTTATTGAACTGTATGAATGTCAAATTTTGCAATTATTTTTTAATAACAGACGAACAGACGGGTCACCTGATGGTAAGCGACCTCCGCCGTGAAGGGACACCTGCAACTCAAGAGTCGTAAGTGCGCTGCCAGCCTTTGAGGGTGAGGAAGGATAGGGAGATGCGGGGAGGGGACCGAAGATGAGGGATTGAGGAGATGGGAAAGAGTAGAGGAGAGCGGAAAGTTGAGAGGGGGAGTTGGGCCTCGGGAAACATACCTGTTGTTGCACATACCATTTGAGTGGTACTGACAAGGGTTTATTCTAAGGGTAACCTTTGATCCAGCAAAAATAACGCGAGCAAGGTCAAAAGCTAATAATAATACGAAATTATTAAAAAAAGTGTTATTCTTTACGTTTCTAGGTAATGGTACATGTATCATCAGCGTACGTGAACTCCTTCTTGACAGAAGCTCATGAGAAGATATACGAGGCGCCAGAAGACTCGGAGAAGGTGATATCCTTGATCAACACCCTCAATGATCAGGAACTGGATGAGATAGAACCCAAGTAAGTTTTAAATCCTATTGTTATGTTGGTGTAGGTGTGGCTTGTGGTGTAGCTGTAGGTTCGAGTGTAAAGATATTCTGGATTTAATACACAATTCTATCTAGATTTAGACTTTGAACGAATTTAACGTTTTTCTGACATAATTTACCAAGATTTTTTTTATAATATGAGGGGCCAGACAAAGAGACTGTAAAATCTGTAACTCAAGAGTCGTAAGTGTGCCCGCCTTTGAGAAGGATGGAGGAAGAGAAATAGGAGAGGGGGATGAGGAAATGGGGAAGAGGAAAGATGGAAAAGAGGATGAGTTGTGCCTTGGCAAACCTAACTAATTGCAGATCACAGCCGTTTTTCTGTGAGGCCGTGGTATCGCACCGGTCGAGCCGGCCCATTCGTGCCTAAGCATGGCTCTACCACGATATACGAAATCCAACTTTATTATTGACTCTGCCTTTATTTTTAGCGAAGGTATTTTAGAATGTTATACCCCATGTACTCCTATTATTCAGAAGATTTAAATGTCACATCACACGCCAAAATCTATCAAGCTGTCTAGCCTCTAGGGCGTAACAAAAAATATATTTACGAGAAATTTTATATTAACTGTTTTTTTCTTGGCTATTCATATTAGTGTGTGTATATGATTTAACATAGAATAATAATAACTACACATCTCACACACGCCGTCTGCTCTTTAACTAAGCAGAGCTTGTACTATGGTAACCAGACTGCTGATAAACATACTTATATATTACTAAATACACACATATTATATATAAATTACACCCAGACACAGAGCAAATTATAGTGCTTATCATACAAATATTTGTCTTGGGTGGGAATCGAACCCACGGCCTCGGCTTAGCAGCCAGGATCGCTAACCGCTAGACCAACCGGCCAATGTTTATAACTCCATATCTATGTTACCTTTTCACCAGTAAACAGCTAAACCGATTGTGATTAAACTTGGTGTGTTACGACATATGCGGGCAATGCCGCGGGTGGAAGCTAGTAATATCATAATGTTGTATTGCAGATTATTGAAGGATCACCCGAACACATACACATTTACTAAACATTTGGCTGAACACGAAGTGGTGAAATGCGCTGAACTTTTTCCTTGTGCCATCGTGAGGCCGACCATGAGTAAGTTAATTAAATTAAAATTCTTTTTTTTATTAATTACTTAGTTTTAGTACTAATTAATACATAATTATGGTATAGGCCTTTCTGACCTGCTTGAGCTGCTCCTTAAATTCCTCAATCATTTCGTATATTCATTTCTTTAAATTTATATTCTCATTCTCCCTTTGAATATGTGCACATGGCAGTAGGCTTGCTCCATGTATCCACATGTAAGTGAGACTAAATTATGGTCGGCAAAAAGGGGGCATTAGAAACGTCTCTGCTTACCCTGTCGAAGATATAGACATATGTTTACTACTTTTTTGGTTACCAAAAAACATTTCCAGTAAACTGACAAACCTTTCACCATTAATTTCCTATTTACACATTTAATGACTGTGATAACTTCTATTCTTATAAAGAAGCTTTTATTTAATTTCACTTGACTAGCTGATGGTAAGTGACCACCGCCGTTCATGACCACCTACAACTCGAAAGTTGTAAGTACACGCCTTTGACCAGTGTGTACGTCTGTCCCCCTACAATATAAAAAAAAAACAAGACTTTAAAGATTTCTTCCCAATTATTCCTATCCCTGACCTATCCCATCCCTATAGTTTCCTATATTTGAGTCAGATAACATTGCAATATTAAAAAAAGCGTGTTCTTTATTATTATTTTTTTCATAAAAATTAAATATCTGAATTAGACTGGCTACCTAGATATGAAGCAATAAGCGGCCAAGTAGTTCAAATCCCACTCACTGCACTACCGTCGTGAACCCACCCCTAATACAAGCATTTAGCTTAGCTGTGGGTTATTGAGAATACTAGTTATGTGTAACCTGCATCACTAGTAATCTTTTTTACAAAAAATAATATAAAAATGATAACCATAAAACATATATTTACAGACTAGACGAGCGTTGTAGAATGCATATATAACACTAAATAATAATAATACATTTTAAGTACAGTCTCATTAGCAACGCCACGACAAGACCCAAAGTTCAAACATATATATAATATACCTGCTTATTTTAAGTTACCCAGTATTAACAATATATCACAAAAAAGCTTCTTGTTAATAAACATTTCGTTGTATTGTTGTCTATGCTAATGTAAGATAAGATTAGAATAAGCTTTATTGTACACCAAAGACATATGGTTTAAAATTAAATATACAAGGTGATATGCACAATGGTCGGGTCTTATCGCTAAGAACGACCTCTTACAGGCTAATCTAATATACATAATATATATTTCAGTTATAGCTGCGTGGAAAGAACCGGTCCCAGGTTGGACCTGCTCCAAAGTTGGACCTCAAGGATTCCTCATGGGAGCTGCTAAAGGTAATAACCATGTATTCTATAATTTTTAGGGTTCCGTAGGCCCAGTAAAAAAAACCCTCATAAAATACTCTGGCGTCTGGTCCATCCTTCTGTCAATTTTTTCTAAGTATACAAGAACAGTTGGGTTGAATATGTGCTTATGTTTTTTGGGGGCAACATTAAAATGTAAAAAAAAAATGCAAAATATCAAATACTTCCATGGGAGAGCTATGCATAGGCATGAATGGGCCGGCTCAGCTTCGGTTGATATGTATATATATCAATTCATATGTTTATTCAGCTCCCTCCAAACAGAAGTTAGTTGTCGATATTATTGCTAATGTTTTACAATGTCACACAGTAGATAGCGAATTAGAACACAAATATAGAGTTTATTTCTAAAGGGATTAATATTATAATTCCTTGCATTTACAATAACGCCATCGCCATAAGTACGTGTTTACACGCGTTACAATGTACTTTTAAACGCGTGACTTATGTATTTTAGAGTAAAATAAAAACAACTCAAAGCAATTCATTGTTAGTGTAGTAATAAAATAATCCTTTAATTTGTGTGAATTTTGCGAGAGTCGTTCAGCTGAAAAACTATATTTAATGGCAACATCAGGCTCCATTGTCAGTATATTTTATGTTGACCTGTACCTGTACCTGTAGTACGGGACGTTTATGCAATGATAGGTCAAGTAATTAGTCCACCTTAAGTAATAGGGGATTTGACTTTATGACACCCGCGGGAAGATATTAGGTGGCCCTAATCTACTCCACTGAGAACCACAATGCTAATATATACATGATATATGGGACAATGAAATAATATACGATCTTCAAAACTTCAAGAAAAGAGTGTACTCCTACCTAAACGGTCGACAACACACTTGTACTCTTGAGTTGTGGATGTCCATGAGCGGTGGTAGGCACTTACCATTAAGTGACCCGACTGCTCGATTGCCGTTCCCATAAAAAAAAAATGTTTTCAGGCGTTGTTCGTCGTTTGCCACTAGCTAAAGAGAACGTAGCGGACTACATACCTGTAGATGTTGTGATCAATGAACTGCTCATAGCTGGCTGGGAGGCGGCCAAAAACAAGTAGGTATCCATCATCTCTTCGTCTCATCATATATATTCAGAATATGATTAAAAATAATTAAGTTTGTCTGCCATCTCAGTGTAAAATACTTTCATATCCTCAATCATTTAAAAATACACAATTTGCAGATTATGCATGCCATTAATCGGGCATTTTAGGAACGAATTGTTTTTGAGTATATTAAAAGTGAAAGAATGCCTATACAGATGTGCACGAGAGTGTAAGTAATAGCTGTAGCAGAAAAGAGCTGATGCTGGGAATGCTGAACCTTTTAACCTTTTGAAAATCTGGAAAAAATCATCTGTCGAAGAACAGGTGTTATGTCCACAAAAGAAAGGGAGGATTCTCTAATCAGGCGAGGTGATCATGCCTTGTGGACCGCGGCCCAACGGTTGATATATAGTTATCATTGCGAGAACTTTCATATTGCGATTCAGGATCTCTACGTAATTAGATTAGTTGCTTCGTAGTTCAGCGAATTTTCGTTAGATGGTATTGATGTATGTTTCTATTGCATGTGGAAGAGAAGTATGAAAATATCCCTAAGATTGATAATATGTTAGGGTATAACATATTTTTATATACTTTTTCAGATCAGGGTTGTCAATATACCACTGTTCCTCGTCGACCTGCAGACCGTTCACTTGGCTAATGATAGAGGATGCTGTCAACGGACTACTGCACAAGTATCCGCTCAAGAGCGCTGTCTGGTCAGTATACAGGGTGATGTAATAGTATCTTGACATCTCACACACTGCAGCCTGAACCCAAAACACGCAGAGCTTGTACTATGGTAACCAGACTACTCATATACATACTTATATATTTCTAAATACACAAATATAGATAAATTACACCCAGACACAGAACAAATGATCGTGCTCTCCACACAAACATTTTTCCGGGGTGGGAATCAAACCTACTACCTCTTTTTAGCAATAACTTACAGTAACAGATCACAGTTCATTTACCCAACGATACAAACAAAAACTGGAATTGAATCGTATTAAATCATAAATATCTACTAAAGAATGCTATTTGGTCAATATACAGGATGTTATAAAACCAGGTTTATATTTATTGACGATAATTATAAAAAATATATAGAAGACAATTTAATGCATTGAAAGTCTGTAACCGTGTAGTCTAATTGTCGAAACGTATTTGTTTTTGTGTCATAAAAATCGAGCAAGTAGTTTGGGTCACTTTACAACACTCCGCTCTCACTGTAATGTTTCAACTATTCATTGCTAACGATAATTTCCTGGGTTTAATCACAATATCGTTTCCAGTTTACGGCATCATCAATATTTTAACCTAATTTTGACCAAAAGTTCCAACACACAAGGCAGGTGCGTGTGCACGCTCTTAGAGACCGTTTGAAAGTGACGTCACAGCAGCGGGCTTCGTACGCCGCACTAAAACACATATTTTCGAAAGTATATAACGTACCAAAACAGTGTAGTTAACGTATTTAACAGTGGTAGAGCCATGCTTAGGCACAAATGGGCCGGCTCGACCGGTGCGATACCACGGCCTCACAGAAAACCGATTGCGTTGTAAATTAGTGAGATCTCCGGAGGCCTGACTCCCCCTCTCCTTTCTCCTCACCCTTGCCCCTGTCCCCGTTTCCTCCCTCCCCCCCCGGGTCATTACCCTATCACCACCCATCAACGGCGGGCACCGCACTTACGACTCTCAAGTTGCATTTGCATTTAATATTGGTTATAGTCCCATTATAATTATTAATTCAAAACAAATAAAGTGACCTATCAAAACATATTATTAGAAATCACCTTCTAAAAATCTTATTTTTAATTCATAGTTTAAGTTAAATTAAACATTAATTTTAGGTAAAATAAATTGCCGTCATCCGGGCATTTTTGGGAATTAGATGGAAAAGCTTTGAGTACATTGACAGGAAAGAGAGGATACAATATTGCTTATACAGATGGTTTGGGGAGCATAAGCTATAGCTTAAGCAATTCGAGTATACTTATTACTCGACCTGACTGGTGCCGGGTAGTCTCAGTCATCTGATGGAAGTACAATAACACAAAAACGCTGAAATACGATAAACCTAACTAAATACGTTGTACACGTCGGATCTATTAACTGAAGGCCGCAACCATTTTCTTTCCTATACATCTGCCTTCACATGAACATCCGGATTGATTGTTGCGGATGCGGATGCAGATATCCTAATCTTTGCAATTACGGATGCGGATCGGGACATTTGATAAGCAGGAGAGCCTGAGTTAGGCCTCCTGTAACCTCACTCACTCGACGAAACACAACGCAAGCATTAATCACATCTGAAAGATTATTTTTATTATAAGCGATTATATTGCAGGTATCCTCACTTGAAGTTCGTCCCTTCTCTCTTCATGTTCCGAGTGTCGGCCATCTTGGTTCACTTCTTCCCCGCGCTACTACTGGACCTGATGCTGAGGGTGACCGGCAGAAGACCTATGTATGTATGACATATATATATTTTTATAGTTTAGTGGGACAAACGAGCAGACGGGTCACCTTATCATGACTTCCGTCGCCCAACTAATTTGTTCTTGGATTTGAGATTCCCGTATAAACTGCTCAATACCAACATTGACTGCCCACAAATACTAAATAAATTCAATATAAGAGTACCCCGTAACCCTATAAACCGGGGTTTTCGGTGAGACTGTGTATCGGAATCGGACCGACTAAAACCACACGGTGTGCCATACTGCGCCTAAAGTAAGAGGAATCCAGGAACAGCTTTAGTAAGACATCCAGACCTTTCCTAAACCCTATAAACACTCCTAGTTATACCTGTTCGCCATACAAAGTTTGATGTTAATTCGTCTGGGGTATAGGCGAATGTGCAAACTTATAAACGGATACAGCGACTTGGTTGACGTCCTCTGATTCAGTATCGACGTTAGTGAGACACGTCAAATGTATAAAAATGTCATAAATAGTAATTACCTAGTATTTACTTTATTACCTACAATTTAAGCAGATAAAAATAAGTCTTTAAAATTATATAACAATGAACGCTTTGCATTGTGGTGTGCAGTTAGATTTAAGACAACATTAAATATACTTGTATGTTCCTATCTGTATTATATCTGTAACGACGGTTGATGAACCTTATTGAATAAATAAAATAAAATATGTTTTTTTAACTTATTTTCAGTAACATGTCAATATTTTTAATAGATCATTAACAACACTCCAATTTTGGACTTGGTTTAAATATTATATTATATTCTAAATACTAATGCACTTACCTTTCAGCCTGATCCGTCTTCATAAAAACGTGTGGTCCTCCCTGAACCGTCTGGAGCGGTTCATCTTCAGCCAGTGGAAGTTCCACAACCCCAACACTATAGAACTCGCACAGAAACTCAACAAAACTGATAAAGATCTGTTTTTTATTGATATCAGCACCTTACAAGTAAGAATAAATAAAAATGTATCTTACTGGATTTAAAATTAAAAAGAATTTTAACTGTGTGTGTGACTGGCCTGTTGTTCAAGTGGTTACTGACTCTGACTGCTGAGCCAAAGGTCGTGGGTTTAATTCCCATACGGGACAAAAATTGTGTGATCCACAAATAGTTGTCTGGAGTCTGGGTGTTTGCGTCCGTTGTTTGTGTGTGTTCCTAATGCGGGAGTTAATAAAGTAAAAAAGAGTAAAAGTAAGTAAGAGTAGTTGCTACGTAGTTCAGCTTCTCATCGCTAGATGTTGTTGATGTATGTTTCAGTTGTATGTGGAGGTCGCCGCATCTCAAGGTTACAAAAAGTCACTTTCACAACCATACTTTCTTCAATACATTTTAGAAAATTTTCTGTCAAGACACCTTTAAAAAACGCAATTAAATCCATATCGGTCAAGCCGTTTGGTAGCTATGATGCTACAACAGCGAAACTCTTAATGTATACTTGAGAGTATGTATATGACGTGATATCGCAATTCGTGAGCCGATTTCGATCATTCGTTGTTTATTTGAAAAGATTGTGCTCAAATTTGGTCTCGCTTAGTTTTGAAGAAAATGTTCTATTAAAAAAAAAAATATAAAAAATTGTGGAATGAAAATAATATTGTTACAATTTATTCTATGATTGTTTTTTATGTTAATTATACCTATTTATTTCAGTGGGAAGAGTTCTTCGAGAAACTACACCTGGGAGTGAGAAGATATCTGAACAAAGAGAAAGAGTCTTCTCTACCCGCCGCCAGACAGAAGGATATGATGTGAGTATGCGACAGTAGAAATTCATTCCATAAGTCCATAAAGGCATCATTAATTCATTCATGAATTCGTTCATTAATTTCATGTATTCATTCATTCATCAAAAACAGCATTCACAAGCAGTTGTCTTATAATATTGTGTCTTATTTTTTAACTTATTTTTTTCCCTGCATAAGTAAATTACTTAAATAGCCTAATTTTAGTTTATTTACTTTTAACATAAAGCTCATGAATATTGTTTTATTGATTAGTATATGTTGTACACGAAATATTGTGATATCTATCTGGTGATATAAAAGAGTGGCCAGGGGTTTGTTTGTCCGATTTCTTCTCATGAGACACAACCATTTATAGATCAACACAGGCTGGTATTTAATTTTTTCTTTTTTTTAAATTTCACATTTGACAAGGCAACCTATAGCTGCGGTGATTCTGTCTGTGTGTATTGATCTATAACTTTAAATATTTCTTAAATAGCACGATTTCAAATAATTATTGAGCAATTTTATGAAATAAAGACGTTTAATTCGAATTTAGTTCTCAATCAAATCTAAATAAACGTAGTGGTTCTCTGGTCTGAATTGATAATTATATATGACCAGCCTGTTAGTCTAGTGGATTAACTCTGACTGCTAATCCGGAGGTCGTGGGTTCGATTCTCACACGGTACAAAAATTTGTGTGATCCACGAATAATTGTCCCGAGTTTGTGTGTTTTTTGTGTCAGTGGATATTTTGATCTTGCACTCCTTAAAATGTAAATGGCTTGTTTTATTTCGACATGTGAGTTTGCATTTGAATCGACTTGTTAGTGGAAGTGATGTAGGAATACAAAGATTGTCACTCATTCACAAGGGGGTGACAGAGGCGTATCAAAATCCGTTTTTGACTACCATAATTTAGTTCAACTTCTGCCGTCATCCGGATACTGTAAGAATGTATATATACTGTCGTACTTAGTGGCCTTTTATTGCACGGAGAACCATGACTCAGGTTTTATATTTTATTACATATATCGTTACATATTTTTTTTCGTGGTTTTTTATATATATATAATATAGGGAGACTGACGAACAGACGGGTCACCTGATAGGAAATTGACAACCGTCGTCCATGGACACCTGCAACTCTAGAGCCGTAAGTGCGCTGCCCACCTATGAGGGGTGAGGTGATCCGGTTAGGGAAACGAAGAGATGGGGGATGAGGGAGAGAGGAGAGGAGTTGGGCCTCCGGAAACCTCACTCATTTCGGGGAAATGCAACGCAAGCGTTGCTTGACAACCGTTTTCTGTGAGGCTGTGGTATCGCACCGGTCGAGCCGGCCCATTGTGCTTAAGCATGGCTCTACCACTGTTAAGAATGTGTGATTTTATTTAATTTTCTAAATCATTAATTTGCTCATGTAATGAGTATTTTTGTTTGTTTCAGTCTCTTGTCGTTCCACGTATTGTGGCAACTTGTGGTGTTATGGCTGTTGTGGTTCATGTTCGCGTCAGTGACGGGACTAAGCATGACGCACAGCGCGTGGGTCGCGCCCATCATATACATACTCTATACATTCCTATAACTTATTACATATATTTTGAAGTGAAACTTCTAATAGTCATCACACAATAATAGGTCTGTTTTGACACACGACAATAACGTTACAGTGACATTCAAGATTGTCAAAAATATTAGTTTAAAAAAATTGATTAAATTTAATCAAAGTGATTCTCGTAATGAATAGATTAATCATATGAATTATAAATGATTCAATTTATTGAATGGTTTGGTTGCATATTATAATTGATTTGGCATTTCATGTATATTTAATAATGTAAATGACGTTGAAAATAATTGCAATTCTATCAGATATGGGTGAAAAAGAAAAATACATTTTCGCGTACCTTTATGAAAGATTTGTTTATATGTGGGATGTTTATATCTGAAAATTGTGATTTGTGATATCAAATGAATTTTAAATAGAATACTCTTAAAAAATTAACCCAACACTGAATATTTTTGTTATTTTTTCAAGTTCAGTTTTTTATTAGTTATCTATATCTTCAAAATAATGTTAAATAAATAATGATTTATATATTTTCATTCGCTTGAAAAGTTTATATTTTGGTTGGGTGATGTCACAACACTATGATACATGTACTGTATTGATTTACAATTAGGTACACATTTTTGCCTTTCAAAGTACTTGAAATTCAGTTTTCATGTCGGTACGTTCAATTCAATTCTTCATTGTGGCCTTGTGGAGATGTCTCCACAATTTCGCCAATGTCAAGTTTATATATTATTATCATTATTTATTTATGGACTCTCTCGCTTGTATATTTAATGTAAAGATTCAGCCAATGTCAAGTCTTTCGAGAAAAAACAATCTATAAAACTATGATCGCCATGTTGGTCGAAAAAAGACATGACATCCGTCAGTACGTTCGTTTATGGTTACTTGGAATTGACAATGACAGACCGTGACAGACGTCAAAACGGGCTTTTTGATTTGTCAATACTTATAGTCTACTCAGTACAAGTTAAATGTTAATTAAATATAAACCTTATGCCATTACACTAGATATGAAAGTCATATGTATCTTGCATTGTCTAGTCCAGTGGACTGATGTATTTTTTGCTCTGTTGTAATAGAAAAGTTTTTAAAATTTTCATTTAAGTGTTACCACTTTTTTCCCTTGTTCTTCATAGATGATTCGATAATTGTTAATGTACTACAATTGAGAGTGAAATAAAAGATCAAGCGTCATGCTTAGATACATTTGTTACATGATGTGTATATTTTTAAGAAGTTTCACTTATATTAAGTTTGTATTTTATATAAATATATAGAGATATACTGCTTTTGTATGTAAAAGATTGGGTATTTTTCAAATATTCTAGGTATTTTAGAGTTATGATGCACTAAAGAAATTGAATTAATAAGTATAGTAGGTAAGTGTTTTTATGACCGTTTCCATATTCTTGTCTATAATTATAACACTATATAAACAATCAAAGGATGTATTAGTCTGTCTTTAACTGTAAATTTTTGCTCTAATTAAACAGCCTTACATGAAAAAGCCTTAACTGATCTGTTGGTCTGTGATCCTGACTGCTGAGTCTTGAGATCGTGAGATCTTGGGTTCGATTCCCGATCGGAATTCAAATTAAACTGATTCAGGTGTGTCCAATTCCCCTGCGACAATTTTAAGGAAAATCTACTTTACCAAGCTGCTATTGTTTCATTGCTATTGTTTAATCAATATTGTATAAATTGAAAATTGTTGAAAAAATTACTTCAAAAGTCACATTGTTATTTTATTATAATGAAGACAGCTCCCATTCTTTTACTCCAAGAATATGTATTAATAATTTAACTGATATTGTAACGAAAATACTTTTGGTATACCATATAATAAAGCTGACAGACGTTTAATGTGAAAAAATGTATATAACCAACCTTTGAGCTCATCATAAAAAATTGTAAGAGGCTATAATTTTTCATCCTTTAATCTTACACTTAAAGCGAAAAAAATAATTATAAAATATTTTAATGACATTTGTTAGTAAATGCCAAAGACAAACATACACAAAAGAAACAGTTAACTGACAACGCCCTCGTTGTTGAAGTCGGTCGGTCGGTTGAGGTCGATTAAAAGTATATTTTGAAAGGGGTAACGCCTTTATTTATTATTATTTTTTTGCTTTATATTAAGTAACTAAATATATAAAAAAATCCGTCTGTCGGTTTGATGTATGAAAAGTAACATTTATATACGATTCTTTTTTTTGTATTGATATTATTGTCTAGACCAAATTTATAATAATATAGAAATGTAATATCGAGAAATTATGTATATAGCAATAGTATTAATATTGTCTCATATAAGAATCTCGTATTGACAATAAACAATACATATATGAATATATGTATGAGTAACTTACATATTTTGTTTATGGTCCTCTATCTCCTTCAAGCCCTTTTACTCTATGATCAAGTACTCCTTTGTTTTTATGAAATAAGGGACAGACGGGTCATCTGATGGTAAGCGACTACACCGCGCTTGGCAACTCAATAGTATAATTTCTTGTTATGTATTAAGCCTATTAGTTTTTTAAGTGATATGACACCATCATCATCCTATCGCAGTCCACTGCTGTACATAGTTAAATAACGTTCGAGTCAAAATCGATGTTTTTCTAACATCAAAATACCTAAGTAAAATTAACGTACAAAGTAAAAATAAAAAAAAAATGTTACACGGTCTTATTTTTATTATTTTTCCACAAATACATACACCACAAGTCATTTCAGTTTTCATACACTACTAAAAATATAATCTAAACAAATTGTGACAGCACCACAACATTTAATATATGACAGTTTGAAATTGACATAAGATATGACAGTTGGAAATTGACATAAGATACGACAGTTGCAAATTAACATATATATATATATATATATATAACAGTGATCTCTGAGAGAGAAAAGCATATTTTCTTTCAGTTAACTAAAACTAAACAATGTCTTGCATTAGCACCTACTTTGTCTTTCTAAACATGTATTATTTTTATCTTATATGAAGGAAACGGACCCGCAATACAAAACAATGTGATTTACTATAGACATGTCGAAATAAATATATTTTCTAACTTGTATCGTTTTTACAAACTGAAATCATAACCCTACTAAATTCTAAGCTTGATATTTATGTAACAAAGATAAAAATAGCGAATGAAATGTGTCATAAAAACCATAAATACCTTAGTTATTGAGCAACATATTACGCTGCAGCTAACATCGGCAAGACTACGAGAATAGATAATGTTTCTAATTACGGGTCCATGATAAGACTATAAAGTTTACGGGGCACTAGCTAGATGTCGCTGATTGACGACTTGACTGTTTGTGACAAGACTTGACATTACTCGAAATTTTTTTTATATTGCAATAAACAAATAAAAAACTTATAAATATATATATATATATATATACTTCAGGTGTCTACTCTTAATATAAATACAGTCTGCAGCGGTAGACTTACTTGAAACTTGGCCTTAAACATACATTTTTATTGATTTTGTGAGGACTGTTATCTAAAACCTTGAAGAAATTCTATCACGTAATTCTTGAAATACAAAATTATCTCATACCACACCAAACAGCTTAATATCCCAGTGAGCAGAACGTGCTCTCTTTAAACGCCACTGTCGCATATCGGTGACAAAGAAAGATAATGTGATTATATTTTGTGTAATGGAGTATATTATTTGTTCTGTGGCTGTACTATATCTTTATACATTTACATACATACATTTCAGTTCCCTCAAGAGTAACGAAAAAAAATCTTGTCACATATTGCGACAATGGCTTTCAAAAGTTGATTCCATGAATTCATACCCATGAATTAAAAATTTGTTTTATTAACAGTGAATCCTCAGGAAAAATAACGCTTTAGGAAATGTCTACATACTTATCGACTACAGCAACGTTATTTACCGTTACTTTAAGTAAAGTCAATATTTAGTTATTAAATATATCGAAGGGCTTGATAGAATCTATACAATTTGACAGTGATTGAATGGATGCCATTTTGTTTATATATTTAGACTATTATATGGTCAAAATAAAGTTAATTTTTATATAATAGATGGCAAACGACGACGACGATAGTCACCTCAACTCTTGAGTCGCAACTCCTTAAACGGCATAGAACATTGCTAACTTAAAACTTTATTTAAAAAATTCAAGACCAAATGGCGTCATTTCAAGCTGAGTAAGTAACATTTATTAACTTAACCTATGTTTATACTAATCACAACATACAGACATTTGTGAACTGTTACAATTATAATAGATTTGGAGCTATTTATTCTACATACTACACAATTTTGTCGATTTGTAACATAAAAGCCGCAGGTCAGCTAAACAAGCTATTAAGTAATTTGAAATATCTATTTATATAAGCAAAAACCTTGGGACTAATATCACTAATATATATGGTAAATTGAATTATTTACGAAAATTAAATATGCCCAAAATTTATAGTGCATTTAAATATTTACGTTATAGGCACCAACTAATTATGTTTATGTCAAACATTGCAATCTTATAAAAAGTATTTAAACTAAAAAAAAACTACGTTAAGTCTAAAAAGTCCATTGGTAGTAAGTCCAGCGTAAGTACAGAGGGTACAATTGTCAAGCGGCAGGTGTCGCCACTAATGCAATATTGCGACAGGGACAGATACAGCCTAACGACAACGTATCGGAGATCATCTATTTGGTAGCGACAGAATAAATGCATATTATTTAAGGTTTTCTTTGTATTTGAATACTTAATTATAAAAATATTAAGATTAAAAAAGTACAGCAGATTTAACATGAAGAGTTTTAATGAATATAAAAAGTAACTAAAGGCTGATTGGCTGGCAGTCCCTAAACTCTAAATTATTATTTAAATTAAACCAACTTTAATGAAGTGAAGTGAGCTGCCTGTTCCTGTACGTCGATATACACTTTTAATAAATGGTTTTTTAGTATCTGGTAAATTGATTTTTAACTCTAAATGGCAATTACTTATATATAAAATATAACGTAATTGTTCAGACGTGTTTCAAGTTACTATTTAATCTCTATTATATTTGTGATGTTTAAACTAAATTTGAGTACACCATTCGCCTTGGCTGGTAAGGTTCGAAGTCAGTCTGACATTAAATAAAATCCTCTCTCAATTTTAGTTGCCAAAGCGGCTGTAAGGAAAATATCATATCTGCAGTTAGGTGACAAAAAATATTACAGAATAAGAAATATGTATGTTCGATATTATAAATGTAGGTATGTGTGTAATTATGTATGTCATAATTATTTAGTACAATAGGATAATGTAATGTTATCGGCAATCAGGAGACTTGTGATAAGCGGCAATCGGGTAATTTATACAAACCGGCCATCAAGTGGAATGGACTAACCATTAATAGTTATTTAACTCTTCAATGATAAGTAAACATACCTTATTTAAACTAATACACAAAGTACCACCACACTTGACATATAATCGGACCGCTCATTGTAGTATTGTGATATAGTAACTAATATAAAAATAAATGAATCTTAGTCTTTACAATTATACGTTAAGTTTGAGTACAATCTTATAAAAATATATATTACTTGAAACAAAAATACATGTTAATTGTGATTGTGAACGGATTTACTTTGTATAAAAATATTTTTAATCAAAATATTACTTTATTAGCAATTATTAAGATTCATCCCAAAATATATACTTAGCTTAATAAACAAAATTACTTCTTTATTAACAAAAAATAAATTTGTTTGTTTTTAATAAACATAAAATAAACAATTTCGCTTAATTTTGTAATAATTTGGATTTTTATTATTTAATACGACATAATTGTTTATTTTGCATATAAGGTAGCGTTAGCCAAATACTTTTAACCACATGCAGCATGTAATATACTAAATATAATATATAAATAATATACTATACACAACCGACACTATAAAAAAAGCAATTCATTACTAATATCCAAAAAAAAAGTAGTTAACGTCTGGGCAACAGCACGTGGACTGATGGGGGTGGGGGGGGGGGGTGATAGAGTTTAGAGGTTACCTTGGTAAGGAATGAGGTTAGTTGGGGTTAAGGGTCCAAGAGCTAGAATAATTCCGGTGTAGCGGGGAGCTTTACAAACATTCAATCAACGGACACAAAGAATACAGACACGGGACAAACATTTGTGGATTACACAAATCGTTGTCCCGTGTGGGAATCGAACCCACGGCTCAGCAGTCAGGGTCATTAACAACTAGATTGGTCTAGATTGGAACCTCTGTTGGCAGAGGTCCGTCAGTTACTTTTTGACAATTCTTAATTGAATATAACGATTATCACGTCATTACAAACGCATTGAAATATTTTATCAGTTTTTGTTGTTGCCCCCCCCCCCTTCCCCCTTTTAGTCTTGTGGTGCACTTTAGTTATAAACAAACTAATTTAATATGGTCTAAAGTGAAATTCATATAAAATAAACTCATTTCATTTATCAATACTGTTTTTTAAATAAGAACATAATTTTATTCGTACCTCATAATTTGTGATTTTCTCATAATAATTTCGTGACAAATGTATTTATAGTTAAATATTATTAATGCCTTAGC
Source organism: Tyria jacobaeae (assembly GCA_947561695.1). NCBI lineage: Eukaryota > Metazoa > Arthropoda > Insecta > Lepidoptera > Erebidae > Tyria > Tyria jacobaeae. Next base: position 1,202,906 of record OX387236.1, on the reverse strand, counting down.
AGTTGTCAAGTAGTACCTACTGCATGGAGCTCCTTGGAGCTACGTCGTGTAGTTAGACACAGAAGAGTGAGAGATACTTCAAGCGCCGACTTTGTTCCGTCGTTTGTTGAGCAAAGAGTTGTTACTCTGTTCCAGCGTTTTTATTTGAACCTGAAAAATTTTTTTTTTTATTTATTTAAGCTGGATTTTGACATAAGCGACATCTATTTAATAAAGCTACTCTATTTCTCAAGTCATCATTAACATAACCAATACTTATATAATAAAAGAATTTCGTACAATGACCTCTTTGCCCATTGTCAGTGGTCACAAACATTTTAGTAGTAAGTACGTTTTATACATGTTTAAAAGAGAAAATATAATCCATATACAGTCGTGGTCAACTAATTAAGGACATTCAACATAGTGGACAGCAATAACCGGCTATGTACATATAAATATAAAACCCTGTTGATTTCTCAGTAACTATTATTTGCATAATTTGATCCGATTATTATACTATAAATGGCTGTAAATAAAAGATTAAATAAATATAAAAAAGTGTTTAATATCAAAGGTTAACCATGTATTCAATTTAAGGTACAATTCTGTAGCTGGACATTTAATTAAGAACAGTAAAGTAAAATGAAAAATAGAGTTAAACAGAACTAATAATCTGCAGTATTTTAATTTCTTTAACAACTTCATTTTATTACGGGTAAAATCAGTACCCAGTAGCAAAACCTTTGTTAGTAATTACCGCTTGACACCGATGTGGCATAGACATTATCAGTTTCTGACATATTTCAACAGGAATGTTTGCCCATGCCTCACAAAAAGCTTCATTAAGTTCATCTAAAGTTGTGGTACGATAAATGGCAACTTTTTTCTTAATTTCGTGCCAAAGGTGCTCGATTGGGTTGAGGTCGGGGCTATTTGCTGGCCAATCTAGCACTGATACCGACTGTCTGTTAAGAAACGACTTGACTGAACGGGCTGTATGTTTTGGGTCGTTATCATGCTGAAAAGTCCATATAATAGGAAGATGTTCCTCAGCATAGGGAAGCATAGTTTCTTCTAATATTGCCTTGTATTGATGTTGGTCTAAGTTACCCTGAACTTTCCTCACAGGTCCCACTCCACGTCCAGAAAATGATCCCCACATTTTAATGTTTCCTCCACCATGTTTCACCTGCTTTTTTGTGAATCTTGGATTCATTTCCGCTTTTACAGGACGCCGTACGTATTGCCTTCCATCTGAAGAAATCAAATTAACCTTGGTCTCGTCAGAGAATAATACATGTTGCCATTGGTCGTAGGTCCAATGTCCATATTTACGTGCAAACGCCAAACGTGCATTTCTATGCTCTTTCTTTAACAACGGTACTTTGCGAGCCACTCTTCCGAACAACCCTGCTTCTACCAGACGTCGTCGAACTGTCCTCGCTGATACACTGACTCTTTCGTCTGCCCCAAACACTTCATGTTTAATTAAAATAGAGCCTAGAAACGGATCTTTCTTAGCTAACCTGGTTATCATTCTATCTTCTTGCGGAGTTGTTTTTCTCGATTTTTTTTTTCTGGGCACATTTAAAGTTGTGTTATTGCGCCTGAAATGTTGCACTGCATTGCATACCATAGTTTTTGAACAATTTAAATATCCTGCTATCCTTCGGTATGACCAACCACGCTCGACAAACTTCATGATAATTTTTCGTAGTGTTGCATCGCAACTTTTATTTTTGCCCATTGTTCTTCAAAATAACTCTCAAAACTTGAAATTACAAATCTAGATTGCCGCCAAAACTACCACAAAGAATAGGAGAAGAAAGAAAATAATAATTGAGATTCAGATTTTGAAACTAGAACGCAATATCTCAGTGTCCCTAATTAAATGGCCAGCCAGCATTCTTTGAACAAATAGCACTGTGATCATCTATCAGCTATACTGTAAAGAGGTTTAATGTTTAAGAAGTTGTTATTGTTTGTATAATTAGGCACATAAATGACTAATTATACTTACATGTAAAAGATGTGGAATATTGTTTAGACTCGTTGGAAAATAAATTCACAATTTGGATTAACTAGAGAGTGTCCCTAATTAGTTGACCACGACTGTATATAATGGTTACTACATGTGATTGTTGTGCAGAAAAAATATATATCTTAATTTAAAAAAATTAAGGCGAATATGATGTACTAGTTCTTCGATTTCCGATCGGAAAAGTATGAGAAGCGAACTTTCCTAAATTTTGAGATTTGTTTTTTTTTTTTTTTTTATCTAAAAAGACAACTCCCGCGCTAGGATTAATTCTTGTGTTGCGGGGGACTTTACAAACGTTCAAACAACGGACACAAAGAACACCACGACTCAGAACAACAATTTGAAGATTACACAAAGTGTTGTCTCGTGCGGGAACCGAACCCACAACACTCGGCGCGGCAGTAAAAATATTTATTCGAAACGTCGTCAGAGACTCTGTTTTGTGATGACGTTTCGCCGTCACATTAATTATATAGGAACAAACAGTTTTGTCTACTTCATTGACTCACGTTGCTGATATATTATTTAAAAAATATACCATAAAAATCGGTCAAGCACTTTAGGGGCTACTTGCAAACACACATTCACGTATAGAAAACGCACAACTATATATAAGCTTGTGCTGTGTTCACTTCAAGTTGAGTACAAATATTGATAGATATGTATGACCCAAGCCCCCCCTCATGTAGTGATGTGTAGTGTAGTGTAGGTACCTGGTCGTAGTCGACGCGCATGGTGGCGAGCGAGCGCGTCATCTCGTCCTGCACGTCAGCCCACACCTCCCCCCCCTCCCGCAGCAGCGTGTGCGTGTACAGCGGCGTCTGCGGCACCTGCGTGTACTGCCGCACCCACGGGCTCGACATCACCTATGGAAGGTACACTT